>VWZP01000837.1:1915173-2008815 GCA_013396995.1 Dicaeum eximium
GGTCCAGTAGAGGGCAATGACACCTATACTCAGTAGCTGTGCTGGCACACCCTGAATAAACACTCTTTAAGTTGTAGTGAGAATAATCACACTACCCCCCACCTTAACCTTTCAGACATCAGGTTAATTTAATTAGGCAGAACTCCATCCATACATACTATCCCAAGGGAACATATTACTGTTTACTTTTCTTTTTGATGTACAGCTGCAGTATTAAGTCAGGCATGATTTACATATATGATAGACGATAATTAGGCCTAGGAGCCTCAGTGAGCCCATATACTGTGGCTAACTGGTTTAGCTTGAATAAGATAAGCTTGAAAGTTTTACATGAATATCACTTCAATGATTGAAAACATTATAAATATTGCATATTGCTGGAAACGTTGCCCTGGGACTGAGCCAGTGGCAACCTCCAGTGAAGATTTATTTTCCTCTGAAGACAGGCTGAGAGACTTGTGGTTGCTCAGCCTGGACAAGAGAAGGCTCCAAGAAGACATTATAGCACTCTCCAGAACCTTAAAGTGGTTGCAAGAAAGCTAGAGAGGGATTTTTGACAAGGGTATGCAGGGATTGGACAAGAGGTAATGGCTTCAAAGTGAAAGAGGGCAGATTCAGGCTACCTGTGAGGGAAGAAATTATTTACTGTGAGGGTGGGGAGGCACTGGCACAGGTTGCCCGGAGAAGCTGCGGATGTGCCATCCCTGGAAGTGTTCAAAGCCAGGCTGGATGGAGCTCTGAGCAACCTGGTCAAGAGAAAGGTGCCTCTCCCATGGCAGGGGCGTTGGTACTGGATGATCTTCGGGGTCCTTTCCAACATAAACCATCCTATGATTTTAGGATTTTATTACATTTTTTTTAGCACTTATTTAGCATGGTCGGTCTCCCAAAGATTTCATCACCTAAATCAGCCATAGATAGGTAAGTATTAGATAGGAACTATTTGAAGGAAGGCAGACTGATAGTATTTGTCTAGGTAGGTCATAAAATGTTTATTTTGGAAATATTTCCTTTAATGTTTAGAAAAACTTCCACTCATATTCATCCATATCTAACCTCTACTATTCTTGTTGATGTAGGGTAAGTTCATTCTCCATACTACTCTCTCTACTGTCTGTTAAGTCAATAAACAAGATATTGCCCTAATCAAAGGTACATTTTATAATTAAAGCCATCATCCTCTAATACACCTTCACTTTGTCTTTCCTTGCTGCATTAAATCCAAGATAAAGTACAAGTTTATCAGAGTGTATCAGAGTAGATCTTTCCATCCTACTTTGATGTAACTCATTATGGAAGTTTATGTATTTTATGTCGCTTGAAACTGTTACAAAGTTATTGAGAGATTTTATACAGGAAGCCTAAAGTTCATCCAAATACTCAAAGGTATAAATTATGAATTGATGCTTACGTTATGATATACCTCGATTATTATTCAAGATCTGCATTAAGAAGCTTGTACTGCACTATAATGTCTGGACAAATAAGTTTAGGAGGCCTCATTATTCAATGATTATGGTTGATGAATGTGTTTAACCTTAACTCTGTACAGAAATGGATAAAAGGACAAAATCTCTGACCTGAAGATTCTGCAGCCTATTAATAGACAAATATGATGACCAGATGGAAAAGGGGAATAGACAGAGGGGTTATGGGGAAAGCTACAGAGGGATTGTCAAGAATCTGATCATATGATGACACATTCTAATCGTGTGCATGTGTTGACACTTCTTAGTAAAAAGAGTTTATATTTGGGAGGGATCTTGTGCTGTTTCAACTGAAATGGGTTTTGGTGAGGATTGAAGAAAGGCAGGTTCTGAGAGAATAGAATTAACAGTTCAAGGTGTAGGTGAAAGAGATCTGGGGAGCCAGGAATTAATAGGATGGGCATCATTTGCAAAGTAGAAAGGAAAATGGATTGTTAATATAAGGGAAGAGTATGGGTTTACCTAAGCTTCATTCCCAGGATCTCGGGTTATTGTTACACTGGGACAAACCTGCCTCTCCTCCATCTCACTGAATTTGAATTATAATGCTTGCACAAACAATGAGAAAAAGCAGAGACATTAAAATGGGTTTTACATGAGGTTACCTCAATAAAGAATGATTTTTCATACTTAACAAATTATTCCTTGTTATTAGCTGTGGTAATTTTAATGCTATTCAAGTAACTTGGGACTTTGGTGGTGGTGGTGTTTTATTTTGCTTGCATGTCTACTGTGAATACATTGAGGTCATTTCTGAAAGGCTGAAGATGCCTGTGAAACCCAGTTTCTAGAGAAGTCTGTTGTTTTTTTTTTTTGAAATGGGTAATATATACTTTAGTGTTTAAAATAGAAATGAGTCAAGAAAATCATATGTTTACTATTTCCAGAAACTTTTTTAAAGGTTTGAGGGTTTTTTTTGTTCTGTCTAAAGTTATATTAGACAGAATTTCCACACAGCTACTGCAAACCTGAATAAAATCTGTAACTTCTCATCTAAATTTATCATGAGTTTTTAACTATTTCATAGAAATCCAGACATATTTTTAGCAGTGCAAATTGAGTGATGCCTTGCGATTTAAAGTGCTCTAAGAAATTATTAAATTATTTATGAATTCAAGATGGTGTGAATGTACCTATATGCTATGCAAAACCCAGCCTTTTGAAAAAAGTCCATAATGGTCCATGACATAACCATGATTAGTAATTTAGAGGATGATAGATTCTTGACTATGGAATGCTCCAGCCCTCCAAAAGCAGGCTGGCTTTTGTGTCGTGCTTAATATAACACACTGGGACAAGTTAGTCATGTCCAGATATGGAAAATCATGGCAACTGAGATGTGGTCCATTTTCTCTAAATTAGATATTGTTCTTCAGATTTCTGCATAGTGTCCTGCCAATAAATCAAGCCTGGCTGTCTTTGATTTAAATGGTGACATACTGAAAACCTTGTGGGCTTGTGATATGACAATACTGGCTTCTTGGCATACTGTGTTTGCTTTCATTCTTATTTTAACATTTTTTATGTCATGACTGTGCACATTCCTTTTGAGTGTAGGTGTGGCGCATCTCTAAGTGTCTTAATTGGCTGAGATAAAGAAATGTGTTCCAGAAATGGCATTTTGAGCCATGATTCACTCATTTTAAGTATGAAAATGAGTACTTTGGTGCCTGAAAATTTGTTGATTTATTCAGACTTGTGGAGTTAGTGATAACATAAATGTTTGCTTCATGTCGGATTTATGTTTTCTTAAAACAGTCACATTGCTGTGTCAATCCAAATACTGTGTGAGAGATATTGACAAGATTTATCTTTTCTGATCCAACTTTAGACTTTCACAGATTACTTTATGAGATGAATGACATGAAACAAAGGGTACAGTCCATCCTAGCTTAGTTTATACCTTTTCATGTTGTTTTCTGGGAAATATCCCTATTGTCTCAAGTGTCATCCTATATGACTTCCAGTTTTGGAAACTCCATTCTCATTCTCTTTGTTTTGCTGTGCATTAAGGGTTCCAAAGGCATGGCTCAAATTTCTAAGTCTTGCAAGACAAATATTGAATTCAGATTTTTCCAAGTAAAAAGGCCTTAACATTTATTTATTTGTATGTTTAAATAAACACATATTTTGTTAATCATCTGGGATTTTGGTTTTTTATTTGCAAAATTTGTACAATTGAACCTTCATATAAAATGCCAAAATATATGACTGTTTTTTAAAATTATTAGTTTTTTATAAATCTATAAAACTTTTTCTTATAAACTTTATTAACAAAAGCAGTAGTTAACAGATATAAAAATAAGCAAGTTACATAACCATGGCAGGCTCCTGCAGTCTTTAGCTTTTCCCCACAAATGACATACACAACATTCTTGGCTGGAGCTTTATTCAAAACACATTTCAAAGACACAACTGTAAAACATTAGACCCTTCCAAAGAGCAAATTGACTAATGGGAAGAAATAAGACAGACCTGCTATGTACGAAAGAAGAAAGAAGTCTCCACGTAACCAAAATTCTAGTTTCCAAGAAAGCTGTCACCTATAAAAGTCAGAAAGAGATAATTCTTCCCTTAAATTCACTTTCTAACTTGAGATAACCACAAATGGCTTTATACAGTCTGCAGTGCCCCTGCTTATATTCCTCCTTCCATTTGCTGCATTCGTGTCTCTGCTGAATATCTTCCCAAGATACATCATCAGGGAATATTATAGTCAACCTACCATTCAACTTCTGAATGAAATCATGGTCATCTTCCAGTCTAAAGAGCGAGTTCACACCCAGGAATGCTGGCAAATTGATGTTCCAGCATGAGGGAGACCAGCAGTTTCTTAGGTTTTAGTGCCTTCATATTTACTTTAGGTCTGAGGTTAAATATTGGTACACAAATACTCATTCAGAATTGAAACAGCCTGCATAATAATTCCTAATTTTTCCTCTTTCATCCCTCTTAATGCTGAGTGATAACTTTTTGTCCAGCTTGTTAGCTTTTTATTTGACAGAGCTAATACAAATAGTGAGGGAGGCAGGAAGAACTCACAAATCAATCAGTCGAACAAAATACTGAAACTTTTCTGCTTTTCTCAAATTTTTCAGACCTTCCACTTGAACTTAATTAGCTTACTGTATTTTTAATTACATTGTGGCCTTGCTAGAATTCATAAGCATTATCTGAACAGCTAAATTTGGAATAAGAAGATTTTTCAAAGGAGACATGGGTGTTAAAGTGAGATTGGTGTCCTGGTGATTAAAAACAATCTCTTTAAAGGAGTATTGAACTTTTGCCACCAGAAGGCAAATAGGGGAATATGGTGCTACCATCCTTGTCCTTATGCCCACTTACATGAGCATGACCACTAACAGCAAACTTTGAGCTGCACTGAACTCAACTCAGTAGCAATTCGAGCTGACTGACTGCTTTGCTATTGATTATGACGCTGATTTACTCAAATTAATTACTTAAACTCATACTGAAATTTTTGTCAAATGCTGTTGGGAATTTTTCCCCTACTATAAAACATTGTGGGCCACTTTTGTTTACAAAGCATCTGGGTTTAAAATTAAGCTCAAGATTGATGAACCATTGAAGAAAATACTTTTTTTTTGGTAAAAGTTGTAGAATTGTTAGAGTGTTCTGTATAATCATAAAAAATGATCTTTGCCTGCACAGCTACATTCTCTCTTTTGACCTGTTAGCTACCTAACACTGATATACACAATGATGCAAATTTTCCAAGAATCACAAGGATAAAAGCCACTTTATGATTACCATCTTATTCTAATGATTGTGTCTATTCACATGGAGACAATTAATAACAGTAGGCCATGTGGATCATCATGCTGGGAAGACGGGTTAATGGAAAATTTCATAAGACTCAAGGTTTTTGTTTGTTAATTTTTGGGGTGGAATGGAATAAGACAGGAAACAAGGGGGCATTGTAAAGACAAAAGGCTTTTTATAAAATCAAATACTTTAAATATCTTCAAATCCTGTCAGAAAAAGGTGTAGGACTTATGCTTGTGTAGAAGTGGCTATGAAATTGAGCAGTTTTGGGGTTTGTTTCTGTCAGATGAAAATGTTAAATGAAGTGTTATCTCTTGAAATGTTTTGGTTGTGGTGGTGACATTGTATAAATTAAATACTTCTCAGATGTTTAGATGTGAAGAGCAGGCTTCAGCCTATCTCAATCTCTGTGATTTAATTCTCAGAATCAACATTTTTTGGCCTATAATTATAAATAGTAGGCATCTGTCTGGTTGCCTTTTTTCTATTGTGTGCTGTTAAATAGTGAGATTAGGCAGGAAGATTAAGGTCCCCTCACATCTCCTAGGATGACACTGAGACAGTACCATACATTTGTTCACTTTTACAGGGACAACAGCTATTTGCAGAAATAATGAGAGAATGAGAATAAAGTCAGAATAGAAGGGAAGAATGCAGGTATTTTACTTCCGCTGTTATCGAATAGTTTTACTGGTTTTCCTAGCTGCAGTAGGCACAAAGGTTATACACAGTTCACAACAGCTCTTTCCTGATTGTAGATGACATTACATCAGAAAGCACATCTAGTTATTTATGTTTCATTTCTCCTTAATTATCTTATAAAAATTGCTTCCTAAACAGAGAAAGAATCTCTGATTTGAAGAAGTAGAAGAAAAGTAGTGCCCACTCTAAAAATACATATGAAAATATTGTATGTCAAGCTTGCTACAGAAGCAGATATAACGGTAGGTCTCTGTCTTACTGATATGACCTTGTTTAAGATAAAGAATAATTGGTATTCATAGATGTGATCAACATTTCCATCCATGAGTAATGAGCAAATTAACAAGATACCTACTGAGTTGTCTTAAGATACTACATGTAAAAAGAATTAATTATTATTCTCTTTGGAATACACAGCTCCATTCATGGCAAGCTGTGTTGCTGACTGTGTAGAAAATGGAGGATAATATTGGGCAGGTGGATTTTTATGGAACCTCGAACCATTCTTAGAGGCTTTGACAGTGACAGTCCTTCAGTGAAGAAGGAAAAGTAGCCTGAAGAGTCTCTGCATGTCCCTTCATGTTTGTTGGTGAAATTTCAGTTTTCTTAAAGGTTCATTTATACCATACCCATCAGCATAGCATCTGATCTTATTCCAGTGGTGCATTAGGCAATATGACAAATATCTGTCACATTTTAGTTCCCTCTTCCTCTCCCCGGGGGAGGAAGACTAAATGAATATAGATGCACAGGGATAAATTCAGACCTGCTGTAAGTAATTGTGATTCCATTGATGTCAGTGGAGTTGCACCCTACCACTTTTGATTTGAAACTGGAAGAGAGAGCCGCATTGTTCTTTGCAAAATAAAAATAAACAGTATGTGAAGATGTTTCCAAACATTTCAATATTATCTAGGACAGATTCTGCTCCCAGTTAAAACTATATAAATCCATTTGAGCTAATGATGTTACACAATTATAAGTGGAATCAATCCTATACAAACATACAGCTTACAAATAGCTGTGTTTGTTAGATACACATATATAGATGTACAGAGATCAACATGCAAAACTGCAAGTTTGGCCTTTTGTCTTTTAACAAATAGGTCAGTGGAATGAAATGCCTTTGGTTAAACCATCCTTCACAGTTTTTGTTTACTCTGTACTTTCAATTGAAACTAGAAATTTAAAAAAAAGGTTAAAATAATTTTTCAGGTGAGCTGCTTAGGATTTACTGTGCTCTTACGAGCCCCATGTATGCCACTGAACACAGTCAGGATTACCAAGACAGGATATCACTTTGATTTGGTTCATATCTTGATGTGATAGACCCTATTTCTAATTTATCGAAGGAAATAATAGATTGAAAATATAAATAATCTAGAGCAATAACTGTTTGAAGTTGGGATACATATGGAAATGAAAAAGCCTAAGTTTCTGTAAAGAAAGCTTGTGGGAATTCCCTGTTGTTTGACTGGGATCTTCCCAAAAATGATGGGTATGATGATTGCTTACTTCGCTAAGAAGAAAAGTGGTGGTATTTTTCATCCCCCTTTTGTGAGGTTTTAATGGAAACTGACCAATATTGACCAACTGACCACTGCATTTAGCAAATAAAACAGGGTTTCCATCACATGTAGTTTAGTGAGTCAAGTTGAACTTTAAGATTTAGAAATATCCATCTTTTAAGTTGTTGATGAGAGGAATCACACATTTATACTTGTTTTTATCCCTACTTTTTAAGAAGTGCATAAATTATGATTTTGGCTCATTCCCTAGGAGTAAGCAGTTTCTTTACTCTGTTTCTGTTCTTTCTCTTAGATTCATACACAGAGCCTTCATCAAGCAATATTCCTTTTTATCATGATCACTCACAACTGGCAGGGTCTGACTACTTATTGGTGGCCAACACATGAAACATCTCTTTGCAATGGCACTTTCTGGCCTAAGGATCCCTCATTCCAGCAGAAGAGGAAGCTTCCCAGCACTTCTGCATCTGAAGAATTCTTGGTATGGGCCTGGCTGTTGGTGAGAGTTCTGTTTGTGGTTGGGCTAAAACACACACAAAACCTGCTATTAGCACTCTGCTTTATGGAGTCAAGACCTTTTGACCAGAATTTTCAAGCTCTCAAATGCAAATGTGCTGTTGTTGAGTTTTTTGTTGTGTTCCATCTCTGTGTAATGGCAAGGCCTAACTATATTTTGCTGTTTCTATTGAGTCTCAAGGTTTCAGAAAGCAAGGTCTAGAGACACATGTTCCCACAGGTTTGGAATGTTATGGATTTACTGGGGGTAGATCCAGCCATAGCATAAAGATCTAATTAAATTTTCACTGCAGTAAGTGAAAATTTCTGCAATTTTAAAGGCCCTTGGTTTATGAACAGTACTAATTTAACTAGATGCAACTGGAACACTGAAAAGTCTATTTGTAATTGTTTTAACACAAAGAATTCATAAGCTCCAAGCCCCATTTCTGAGAATGACTTCCTAAGGAGTCCAGGAATCTAAGGAGATTCAATTGATTTCTATGGAGGTCTTTTGCAAGAAGAATAATTTTTTTCTTTCAGAGTAATACTATGTGGATTAATTATAAATGGGTTTATGTTGGAGAAGAGAAAGACAAATGCTATCAATACAATTGCTGCCTTTTTCATTTTGACTCTTCAAATCCTGGTGATTTGCAAGTAACAAGCTCCTGATTCATATGTCTTGAGGTTATCTTTTCATTATTAATGCCACCATGCTTTCTAGAGACAGAAATTTGACATAAATTTCCCTCACTTGTAGTCTTAGCTGTATGAATATTTTTTTTTGTTTCTAATATGTTTTTAGTTACCTACCATGGAGGAATTCTTTGAATCCTATGTTGACCTATTATTGATCATAAGGGGTGGTCCTTTCTCCAGATTCTGGCTCTAGTCCTCTTAGCTGGGAGCAAGGCTTAATAAAACTGAAACAATAAATATCTTATATCTACATAACACTTGAATCCAAAAACAGTTTAAAAAGCAAGGATGAATTCATTTACCACCGAAATGCCAGCCACCTCTGGGGTAGAACACATGGTTCTTATTTTCACAGAGCTAAGCAGCTGTTTAACAGTATGAAACAACAGTACATTATAGTTTAAGTCATGAAATGAAGAATAACCATGTATCCAACTGAAATGTAAGATTAAACTTAGATGGGGGGGATTAATTACCCAAATTGGTAAAATGATCAGAACACAAAGACTAACCCCGCTATTTTGGCACAGTGGACCTTCAAAACACTAAGGACTGAGTGTGGTAATAAACATAATTTTTCATTACATCTAAGAGTTGTTATCTTCAGTTAGATTAAATTTTCTGCAGCAAAATGATTTCATGTTTAAAAATGTTGGTCCATCAATATCCAGACTTTCTGTGGAAAATATGTGTCATTAAGAGAGAAAATGTTTTTTTGGAGTCCGTTGTGGAATTTCTGATCAAATAGAGATTGAGCTAGTACCACTGGTAACCTGACTGTTATGCACATCTCCCAGGATGTGGGAGAATGAAATTCAAGTTCCTGTTAAGATTACTTCACAGCGTAAACTTGGACCTGGGTTTCCTACGTCCCAGAGGAAAGCACTTTATCCTGGACTTGCAGCTATTCCAATCCTGTTTTCTTCTTATTTTCCCATGGAAAAAAAAAAAAAAAAAAATTGAAAGGTCTTGGGTTTGGCTCAGTGTAGAATGTGAATTTTGCAATTTCAAAATCTTTCCTGGAACAGGAAAGTTATTTTCCACCCAGTTTACCTCCTGCTGCAATGTATTCGTTTGCAATATGATGAAAAGTTATTGAATTTACTGCAATATTATCTTAGAAGGAAGACAATTGTTCTGTAGGATTCATATGGGTTTATATTATACTGCAATGTTTCTATGCATTCAACTATACAGCCTATACATCCAGCTAGGTCATCAAAAAATTTAATCTCAAAGTGGCAATGTATCTAGCAATTGCAGCAATCAACTTTTAAAATATGCTGCCAATAATACTAAAATTAACACACACCTACCTGCTGTTAAGGAGGAGTTAATTATCCTCTCCAGGAGCTGTTTACAGTAGCCAGTGGTTGAACACCACTAGAGGGGCTTGTATGTCCCTGCTCCTTCCAGGATTAGTGACGTGGCCATGCCTGGCAGAGAGACCTTTTCACATTCTTCTCTGTTGGGCAGGGTAAGGAGTCAGAAGATATTTTGGTAGTTAAGGAGTGCTATCACTTTCTTTTGTTTATGGCAATCACTTCCAGTAATTATGTTCTTGTAGATGCCATTCCTGATACTGGTGAAAACCAGTATCTTTTTTCTATCAGGAATCCAAAAAACAGATTTAAGACTGTTTACATGTTTCAAATCTCTCCAGATTATATGTGAACAAAATTCTACAACTAATGAACAATGGTTGGTTTGATTCCATGATGATTATTCCATTCTATATCAATACACTGAGCCTTCAGGTCTAATGAGGTCTATTGATTGCTGCAGATTTCTAGTATTTATTAATCTGTCAAATTCATTAATCATGTTACTGAAAGAGGTCGTACACAATTTCAAAGAAACATCTATTACTTTCAGCAATATAATTTCGACCTGGTATATGGACACTAAAGGTGTTGAGCCCAGGAAACGTGAAGTCAAAGAACACATTTTATTGAGATTTGAATGAGCTCAAAATATTTGTGCAACCCCATTGGCACAGAAGTCTAGCATTGAAGAAACTTGACTCTAAAGATTCCTCAAGTCCCTTGTTTTCTTAAGGCCAACTTTTATGAAAGTCAATGGAGGGCTAGTTTCCAACAAAATTAATGACTGCATATTAATGGTTATTCAGAAAATTGAATTGTTTGGTCTTTGAGGAAAACACTAACCCTTTCTATTGTATTTGGACCACAGGAGGAGTGGTAATGTTTTTAAACAAGGTAGGAATGGTAGTTTGGGGTTTGGGAGAGAAAGACCAACTCCAGTAAAAAGAAAAAACATGATCAGAAAGATTAGTCAAAGGACAACAAAAAAGAAATTATAGCATCCACAGCTTCTAAACATAAGTCTTGATTCTAGTCTGATGGACCAGATACTGAGGCTGATACTGAATCAAATTAAACTTCAGTTGTCATGTATATAGTCACATGTATACATAAATGTAACGTGTACAAAAAGTCAACACCAACATAAAAGTATATTAGATGTTCTTGTTAAGAATAAACAAACATTGCCTTGTTTGGCAGAATTTTCAAATGCATATTGCTTCCTTTATTTATTTTTTTTATTACAATAAAAATGTGTTTTGTATTAAATCTATTGTTATAAAGAAATTAAGCCCTGAAATCTGCCAGCATGGCTTTTTTTCCATGAAGTGGGGAAAAAAAAGTCCTCCTGTTTTAGATACTTGAAAACATTAGAAATCTGAAAATGAAAAGACCAGCCTTTGCGTAGCAAATTACTCCATAAAAATAAAAAGAATTCTTCTGTGTGAACTTAAATGGTTTGAAGGCAGAACATAGCAGAAGAGAATAGCGTGCATGGTCACAAAGGAAAACAGAGGGTTTAAGTCAATCTTTACAGATGTATCAGAGCCATTCTGGAAGAAAAATAATAAAAATATATAAATAAGAGGCTTTTTCACAGAGGTTTGGGTCTCATTCCTACTCTGCTGGGGCAAAGATTACTTTCTTAAGCCTGCACTTGTAAAGAAAATTCCAAGAAAATCCTTACAAAAAAAGCCTTTTCCTTGATCTGTTCCTTAGCTTTCAGCAATATGGACAAAATTTTACAGCCTTTCATCTGTATTAAAGGGTATGACTTGCAAGGCCTAAGCTTTCAAACTTTACTGTTCAGGGTACTTAGGTTCTCCTTTCATCCTCTGCTATGATTTAAACTACACTTCATACTACACCTTACAATGCCCTTGTGTCCATCTACGTGTTTTTACGGTCACTAATTCTGTCTAGCAGGTACACATCAAGTGATATCAAGCTGTGCTTGGATTCTGTTCTGCAATGTGCTTTGCAAATTCTTAATAAAAGACAACCCTTGCTCCAGAGAGTAAAGCATTAAAAGCAGTAGAAGATTGACTGGAAGCTTGTAATCCTACAATTTCTTCTGTCCAAGATCCCAGGATCTGCCAGTAGGAAAACCAGAAATAGTATCTTATCTCCTAGTCCCTGATCACAGCTTGCTGTCTCTTCCTGCCTGATTACTCCTTTCTTCCCCAGGAACTTTCTTAGAGGCTGCTGTAGCTTCCTCTGAACATTCAATTCAGTAAAGCATCCAGGTATTATTACCCAGGTCACTTGTTGAGGTAGAAATGATCTGAGTGTTCAGAATGCTCTGAGTGTTCAGAGAGTAAAGAGCTATTGAGGGTAAAAAATGAATATGTTTTGCTGTTTTTCATTTAGAGAAGTAATCAGTGACTTGGCTGATAAGAGAAGGGGTCAGTCTTGAGCATAGTTCATTCGGACTTTAGCAAAGGCTTTGACAAAATGCTGATCAGGGAGCATGGTCAGCTCCATGATGGCATCAGTATCTGATAGGTGAAAAGACTTAATAATTAGATGTGTGGCACCATACAGATAGTATAAATCTAAGTGAAGGAAAGGCTTCTGGCAGAAATAAAAATAAATTAAGGGCCTGTATGACTTGGGATCAGGACCAGTTCTGCCCAAGAGCTATGTATAGACTTCATGCTTGTGTGCATTTCCTGACAGTGAGTTGAATCACTGCCATGTCCTGCTTCATCATGAGGCAGCTGCACTCAAGGTTAAGCAAAAGTGCCAGCCTTCCAATGGATATTAGGAAGAAAATTTAAAAGAAACTCCAACCAATGTGAAGGTACCCTAATGAAGGTATTATGTGGCAGCTGTGGTCTGTCACATGGCTTTTCATGTATATTCTGGTAGCTTGAAATGGCTGGAGGTACTGCTCAGTAGAGGGGTTACACAATTTTTTGTGTTTCAAAAGGGCCTGGACAGGACCCCAACAAAATCTGGGTAGTCCTGGCTGGTGTAATGAAGCTATAGATGTCTGACTAAAATTGTAAGAGACCTGTGGTTGTTTCAGACTGCCAAACCCAAACTCTGCTTTCAGTCTATGATATTTAGTAAGGCAGCATAGTCAAGCTACCACCCATGTCTGTCGCAGACATCACATTGAGAAGAGATATTGGCAATCATTGTATATTATTCTGCTTGCTTAGTAAGTTTGGAAGTCTGTCTGGTTTCAGCTGGTTGTCATCTCATAGCTGAAAGCAGTCTTTGATGTGAGTTTGAAATGATGCTTGTGGTCACAGCCCTTCATCTGCTGCAAAATGTTTATCTGTGTCCACACTGCAACTGTGCAAATATTGACCTGGAGTTTCTGTGTCACACTGGACCATGCTGTGGAAGGAACACCCACAGATCCTTATGTTTGAGGAAGTGTAGAGATATGGGCAAGGACCCATTAAAGGTTGTCTTCCCACACTGAGGTAAAAGTAGGGACTTTTAGAGTCTGTTGACTACACTGGTAGAAGGTGGAGACACCACTGAGATGAGCTTAGATGAATGTCTTTCAAAGAAGGAAGCACCAGTGATAGGGAGCTTATGGAATGCAGATTTACCAAATCAGATGAAGGGACTTTCAGCATAGCCTTGCAGATCTGATTATGGGGTAGCACAAATTTGGCATACAACCAAAATTTCCTTTCCTTATGGGCAGAGCCTGAGAGCTTGAGCCTTGAGCTCTCCTCCCTCCTAGCAGTGAGGAGATGATTCCTGAATTAGCCAGGATTAGTCTGGCTCTGTTCTCAAACAATTTTTATTCCTGCTAATTCATAGGATGCTGCTTTTTTTTTTTTTTTTTTTTTTTTCTCACATAAGATGTCCACATGTATTATCCTTTGCAAGACAGAAGAGACAGAACTTAAATGAAATCCAGTCTCAAACACAATGGGGATGTTCTAGCGAGCATGGTGGCCCACCCAGATTTTGGAACTCCTTACAGTCTGAAGAACATGCATTGGTGTGGGAAATGTAAATTTTGATTAAATAACTAAGGCCAAAGACTTGCTTCTATCCGAGTTGATGTAAGGGGCCTGGTAAGCTCTTGGTATAGTTTTCATGCACAAATTGCAAAACCAAAGGTTCAATATAGCTTAATATCTCTCAAAACAGATCACAAAAATCAAAGAGAACAAATGATCTGTTAATTAGGTTAGCTGCTTTGGACTCGGGAAATGGGTTGTATTTAGTTTCCTACACATCCAATGACTTGATTTTCAAGCTCTTGCCAGTCATCTAAGGTGTCCTAAGACACCTTTAGATCATTTATATGTACACATTCATTATAGATGTCAAAATGTCTTTAAGACACATTTTCCTTCCTGGCAGGTTAATTCCTAATATTTACACTAATTTTGGCATCCTGATATTGCCACACTCAGAGTGGGTGACTCTTTACTTATTTTCCATCTTTGGATATAGGTCAAGACCATGCTGATTTGGTATGGAATTGCTACACTGTAGGAGATGTAGAATTGATTACTTGCTTGCATGCATTGAACAGAATTTAGGAGGAAAGTGGCTAGTTTGTTATAGGATGCTGATGTGAAGCAACAGAAATACAGAGTAATTTTTAATTAAAGAGCACACAGTAAAAAGGTGCTGCTATGATGGACACCACTTCCCCATTTGAGGGTCAAACAACAGGAAGATACATGACATGCTAAAATATAAGACTGGGAACTGTCACTGTAGAATTTTAGGCTGTCATTCTTTCTCTGTTGGGACAGGATCCAGAGAGCAGAGGTAGCACTGTCTTTTGTCGAAAGATTTCCAAATTTCTTTTAAAAACTCTTCCAAAATAGCAATTTCACAAATCATCTTAGAAGTGCCACAGATGAACAGAATTATTGACTGTTAGGAACATGATACTTACTGGCTATGAAAATAACAAAGTGAGAGTGCTAGCAATTCTAGTTGAATATTTCTAGTATATGCTGCCGCCTTCATCAAAACCAGAGAAAGTACTTTGTGGGAAAGAAAAGAAGGATAAGAAACAGCAGAACAAAAAGTTTGGATGTTAATGTGCAGTTTTTCTAGTTTATTTTCCAAGACACTCAAGCATGATTAAGCTGAGCAGACATTCCTTGGACAGAAGGCAAACTTTTATAACCAGGCAGGATCCTGACATTCTGAAAGAAGACAATACTTTTAAAAAAGAAGCTTTGAGTCTGCATATGACATAAGAAATTATATTCAACCCTCCATTGTGACTTTTAAAAGACTCTAACAGGTCAGCACATTTTGAGTTTTGAAAAATCATTTTGCCATATATATGCCCACACAAATACACAAAAGCACCTGAACATTCTGGTTTGTGGTACTGTTTGTCCTAGCATTGTTAAGTTCTCTGTGTGCTTTGCTTTGTGCCAGACTAAGAATTCTTCACCCAGGGTATTGAAAATAATTGAAAAAATCTGCCTATGTGCCTTGGATAAACAAAATTCATATATGTTCTTTTGTTAAAATGCAGGTATTTTATAAATACTATTTTAAAAGGGGGCTGAACCTGATGAAAAAATTGCAAAATTATCTCTCTTTTCTCATACTACAGCTTCAATTCTTTATTCAAAACCGGAGTAAATGGCTTTTACCGAAGAAGGCAAAACTGGTTCAGTCTATTCTCAGATGGATGTTTTTATCTTTATAGACTCCATAGGCAGAAATTAACATAACTAAAAATATTTGCATCCAGGTTATGTCTCATTTCTCCAGTCTTCCTGTAGCCAACAGAGAGACAGTTTTATCTTGTGGGTGTTACAGACCACTTTAGTTTACTATAGTGACCATCAAGAAGTTTAGTGAAACCTACGTCCTTATTTAAGCACAGCAGCCATATATAAATGCCTGCAACTCCCCAGTGTTTGTGATTTCATTGCAACACATATTTCTTCTTATTTTACCCCCTTTATTTCATACTGAAATATAATTCCTTAGTGGTTAGACAAATGCAACAGGACCTCATTATGTCCAATTTTCAAGGATAAGGTATCCATGAAAAGGATGTATCTGGAATATATAAGAGACTGTCAAGCTATATTTTTAGAAAGTTACTCATCAGGAAGTGTCAGAGGAAAATGATTGGAGAGAAACAGTCAAAATTCATAGGTTTCATAGTAACTGGTTATAGATTTCTTTTATTTTTACTTTGCAAGACACCAGCAGGCTCAGCAGCTGTCCACAAAATTTTTGAGAAGCTATCAAAGACCACCAGACAACTAACCACATAATTCAGATTATCTTCACAACAAGGGAAAAAACCAGTAATTGAACCACAGAGCTGAGAAT
This sequence comes from Dicaeum eximium, assembly GCA_013396995.1. Lineage (NCBI taxonomy): Eukaryota > Metazoa > Chordata > Aves > Passeriformes > Dicaeidae > Dicaeum > Dicaeum eximium. The sequence continues at coordinate 1,931,497 of VWZP01000837.1, forward strand.
AACTGAGCAAGGATACTGAGGGCATGTAGACAACAAATTGAAACAGCACAACTAATTGGTAGCATTGTGAAAAATCAAAATAAGACACTATTATTAGCTGAATGGAACTAAATATTGACAATTTTAACAAATTATAGTGAAATAAATCATTGATTTAAAAGTTATGTAATATGTCTGTGTTAGAAATAATTTAATCATTATGTTATGCTTAAGAATGACAAGAAGAATTGATTATATGGCTTTTTTTCCTTCCTAACATTAAAAGTTTTTATGGAGCGCTTAATTGTAAATGAAACCAAAATATTACATATAAGTTCAGTTATCTTCAGCTTTTCCTAACAAGCTGGTCTAATTTTCAGGTCTGTATTGTCTGTGGGTAGGACTCACACAAACCCTACAAAGCACTAAACTACACTCTGTTGTTTAAGACTCATGATCCAGATCTTAATTTAGAATACTTGAATCTAAATTGAAACAAGGACTGGAAAACAGATCTCTGCCTTGTCAAGTGAGTTTCCTCATGCACACACTAGTCCAATAGAGCCATAATCATATATTTCTCTACTCTGTACCAGTGAATATTTAATTATTCTATGCAAGTTTAAAGACTTTGAGCAGAAGAGGGCTGAGAACATCTTGTCACAGACTATTTTATATCTTGGTCACTTAGGTATCCACTAAGAAGACAGGAAATGCAGTTAGAAGTTTTTCTGGGCAAGTGAAGTCACTGAACTCACATCTTTCACATGTTAAGAAGAATCATTGCCACTAACCTACTCCATAACTTAATACTAAACCCCAGACAATTTTTTTGTCAAGTCTAAATAATATGTGTTCTTTGAGAATATATTGGCTGCAGACCTTGCAGGTTGATCCCTGTTGGATTTTTGTGAAAAACTGCCCAGGGCTTCTGCAGTTCTGGATCTACACAGGTATTTCAGTATTGCACTAAAATACCCACAGACTTACAGTGTCTCATAGGCCAAATATCTGTGCAGAGAAAATTAAAATTGAGTGTTTTATGTTGAATAGTCATAGGTACCAGAGTCTTTTGGTCCTGGGAGTCCTTCAGCTGGTGTCAGCCCACTCAGGTGTGCATTTGACAGCACAGGCTAGAGCTGCTCTCCATACCAGTCTTCTGAGTACTGGCACAAAATCAGGCATCAATTTGAAAGTAAAAAATGTTTGTTTCCAATACTGGTCTAATGTGATTTATTAAATACAGCAGAGGAATGTAGAAAATTAATGTTACAAGGACATGAAAGGTTATTTATCAAATATGGAGTAATGAGAATACAACACACAAATTAATCTGATCATAAAAGAAGAGCTCAGCACACATACTAATTGCAGTTAGTAAACTGTGATGACCTGCAGTCCCACTCAATCCAGGAGGTATTTTCAATATAAGAGGAAATAAATTGGGTCTGACTGTGTTTTCACTTACATGTGTGCGAAGAAGGAAACATTCCATTAAAAATGATGAGGCAAAATGAGCAGTGGTTTGAGATCAGAACACAATCCCTGAAGTGTTCTTCTATATCTTAATCAGTCTTTATAAAAGATAAGTGTTAAAAGGATCCCTCTTGAATAATATTATCCTTCATTTCTTCTTCTGCATTAGTGTTACTTCAGATGCTATCAAGCGCCAAAAAGGGAGTAAAGAAAAATGTGTCTGCAGGCCTGCACTCATAGGAGGTATTGCATAAATATAGAACACAAACCTGACACAAAAGCTTGAAGTATAATAGAAAGACAGTGATATCCAGAAACAAATAAATATCTCTGATTTAGGGATAGGCAGACAAAAATTATTCTTGGGTAAAAACATAGACCCATCTTTGTCAAATAGAGTAAAAATAGTTTAAATCTTAAAGACAGATTATTCAAACTCTGTACTATGAAATGAGGATAGTAATCATCTTTGGCTTCAGCAGAAAACTTCAGCCTGAATGAAGGGTGACAAATGCCCCTAGGTTAGAACTTGACTTTCTAAATGTTCACCAGCAGAGCATAGGAGTTGCTTTGACTTCAAACAAAGATGCTCCTGGCACAGGTACAAGTCTGTCTTCTTCCCTTCAGGAAAGCTTTTCAGATGACAGTTGATTTCTTTGGCAGTGAGCACACAGACAGGATAATGTATCTGACACATGCCTTTTAAATATCAAGTAAAATGCACTTTTTTTGACATATAAAGAAATAGTTGTCTGAGAAACAGGTGGGTGATCAGACATCATTGCTAAAATTTGAAATATATTCACAATTTGGTTCCAAAACTGGCAAGGATCTCCAACTCACAGTAATGCAAAATGTTTTGAGGACAATTATCTCGTCAAATTTGTTCATTATTTTTTAGCTAAAAAATCAACAAAAAAAATCTATCTTTAAACTTACTGTATTTTATGGTAAGCTTTTATGGAGGGAGATGCATCTTAAACTTATATATTAAGAGTTTCTTGATAGAAAATGAACTCTCCTCTATACAACCTGAAATACATCAGGGTACTCTAACCTAGGGTGGACATTATATCACATTATTAGTAACAAGCAGGGAAACACATTGTACAGTATACACACAAGAAAGCAATGTATCTCTTCCTCAACTCTTTCTGAGTTGTAAATTGTGAATGAAAAGAAAATTGATGGTTTCCTTTGTCTTTAGTTTCAGCATTAAATATATACACTGATTATGGAAACATTTAAATGGTAAAACCCAGTTAGAATGTTATGTCATGTCTTATAAAATGTGTTTGGCACTGTTCAAATTTGGTTTGCCAAGTAATCTACTCAAATATTAATATCTGATGTACTATGGACTCTGTAGTGGCTTTGCTTGGGAGAAGGTATAACAAACTTCCCAGGCTTTGATTACATATTAACCAGTGGCTGGTAGAACAGATATTGATGGAGGTGATGAGAGCTTCTTAAATACAGATGTTTCCAAATACATAAAAATGATCCAATAGTCGGGATATCTCCCATAACTCCAGAAATATTTTGAAAAAGCACAGTGAGATATTTGCCAGAGGTTTAGACATTGACAAATATTCTCCTTTGAGCATGTGAGTTCACTGCCATTCAGCCATTCATACAAGCCACTGGGAAATGGGGATTGCTCATAAGCACTGGGGGCAATGGAACTGTCAGACTCATTTGGTCACGTTCAGAATGAGATCATGTGGTTTGATCTCATTCAAAATATGTTTATTTTTGGTTTGGGTGTGTCTTGAGGTTTGAATGTCAGGATATATGGAAAAATAAAGAGGGTGGAGCAGCAGAAACTAGGAATTTTGAAGTAGAATCAGAGAAAGACAAAACAGATGGCTGTATGTTGGTCTCTACTTGCTGAGTCAAAAGTAAGTCTGAAATAATCAAAAGAAATAATGCTTTTAATTTAATGCATTCCTTATACATGCTTGCTCCTCAGGAGTATTTGTCCCCCTGCTGAGAACATGCCATCATCTAGGCCTTATCAATGCCACCTCCCAGCCATAAATGTCCTTTAGCTACTGTTGTGTTTACAGCATAGATACTGCATGGCCCAACACCTGCAGCTTCTCTGGCTTCTGTGTAGTTGTATCCCATCTTTCAAGAACATAAAATGAGGTTTTAAAAGTTCTCACCTACCCACAGAAGTGCACCTATGCCAAAATTTGGAGGAAATATAATGTCCACTTAATTTTAAACAGTTACACAGGTCTTGCTGTGGGCAGGCTTATTTTATTGTATGGTCTAAGAACGGAATCTTTTAGCTCTGAGAGTCAAATCATTGGACTGAAATTGAGCAAGTGCTTGGACAGGTGCTACCAAAGTAGGGATTAGTCTTTTTGCAATTGAGAGAAACTCCATGAGCCAGACACTCTAAGTAAGATCTAACTAACCAGAATGAGTCATTATTTTTTTGTGATGATAGGTAAGAACATAAAAGGGAAAAAAAAAAAAGAAAATAAAAGAAAGTAAGGTACTAAGGATTATTAAGTTGGTTTAGTGCTTTGATGGTCATCTTTAAAAACAGATTATTAAGAAATCATATAATTTGAGGGAGATTTGGTCTGATTTGAATTTTTTTTCCATAAACAAATGCCCTTACTTTATGGCCAGGTGTTTGGCAGTACATCCACTGAGGGAAAAGTCAAGGAGTTGGCTGATTCATGTTCTGTGGTGTTACACATTATTTTGACATTACAAGGAGGTGTTCTGGTTCACTGTGTTTTCTGTGCTTCACCTATTGCTGACAACCTGTGGTGGAAAGATTGGTGCAAATCCATTGCTCCACAGATGGCAGCTGACGCAGGGGTCCCCCACATCGAGAGGCATTGACGCAATTGCTCCTACAAATCACTGTTCATCAGATAATTTTGTGCCTTTCTCTTGCCAGCCCTTCTCCAGCGCTCAGCAGCTAACTGTGGCTGAATAGCAACAGGTAGGAAAAAAGCAAATGCTCACCAGGAGTACTGAGTATCATTGATAGGCATATCCCTAAATATAATTTAATATTTAATTTTCAGAGTTTCCTTTCCTTCCTGCATGCTTACACACTAGAGGAATGTGTTTCTCCAGTGCTCCACTGCAGAGCTACAGTTTGACCTGCTCCATGACCTGCTCGAGCTGGAACAGAAATGAGAAATGGAATGTCAAATAGTATCTGCATTTATGACTTGAACACAACCAAAGCCCACAGGTCTGTGGGTAATGTAGAGGCAAAAGAGAATGTTTTTGCATTTCTAGTGGTTCCTGTAACTGATGGCTGAGGCTCTTGAGCCTGAATAAAATGGATACAGAACAGGACCCACCACACCAGTCCACTTTGCTCTCTGTGGTGACCTAGGCACAGCTCTTAGGATTTGCCATCACCTACTGCAGACTGCTGTGGTTTTGTGAAGTCATAAAATCTTGTCATGTACTGACAGTAATAGAGATCAATTAATAGAGAGAACTTTGCATCTGTTGGCAAACTGTCATTTAAGCAGAGTGGGGAGATGGAGAGATTTCCACTGACCTGCTTTTTGAAGCTGCTTCATCCTTCTTCCAAAGAAGTTACACCTTGCCATTGATAAATTATATTCTGTACACCCAGAATTAATTATTTAAATTCCATTAGCTTAATAATAGTACACAATAACTCTGCCTGCACACCATTTTGGGTTTTCTTCTTTTTATTAAATTGGTATCTTGATTGATTTCAGTTATTTTTACACAGAGTAAAAGTGCATCTTAGGCCAGGATCTTGCAAAAACCTTCACATTCTTGATAAACTCAGGATAATATTTTGTATTGATTGTATTTTGTACTGCTGAAAAGGAGGCATCCCACTTGCTCTTTTGTTCTCTTCCAATCAACCCTCTTTACTGCACTGGCCTACAGTCACTTGCTTTTCTTTGACCCTAACAATCTTCTCATCTTTGAAAAGCCAGTTCTGGTCACCAAGCAAACTCACAAACCAATTTAACTATTGCTTTTTCTGATGGCTTTCTTTAGGTGGGTTAGTTTTCTATAACTGTGGAAATTCAGAAGATAAGGGATGAATATGTATATCCTAGACACCAATAGCCAGATGCTTGTGGTGCCAGCCAAGAATTGCTGGCAATAACCAAAGGTTGTTGATAATAACACAATGTGGAAAAGAACAAGTTGTGGCAGGAGAAGGGGGCAAGGGTAGGGCAGCACTTTTCCAGGACAAACATCCTTGTTCTATATCCTAGAGACAAACACAACACAAGTGCTCCTTCCTCCCTTCCCTCCCTTCCTCCCTTCCCTCCCTCCCTCCCTCCCTCTCTCCCTCCCTCCCTTCCTTCCTTCCGCACTTCCTTCCGCGCTTCCTTCTGCACTTCTTTCCTTCCTTCCCCCTTTACCTAAAATCTACTCCTGTGTGTTGATATAGTGGGTCAGGGACTAATATACCAATTTCCATTCCAAATATGCAATTTAAGAATAAAACTTTGTAAGGTTTATAAGAAGAGAGGAGCCCCTGACTTTTGTCATTATTTTCACCCATGAGCATCTATGAATCTTCGGTGCTCCCTTACACTTCAGGGTGGGACATCACAGTAAGTTAAGGTTTTGATTAGGTTAATGAGCTGATTTACAGAGGGTCTGTTAAGTTGCTGGGATGGTCTGGAAAGGCAGCTGGAAGGTGCAGTTCAGGGGTGGGGAAGGTGGGTAAAGAGGCCTGACCTGGATCTCTCTTATTGGGCTGTGCCAAACTGTTTCCACATGTTGGTCACAGTGTGTATGGCTTCATAATTAGTTCCCAGAATTAATTTCCATGAATACCAGCAGGAGCAAGTCAGCTTGACAATGGGATCTGAATATTTTCAGGATATAGATAATCACTACTCAGTGTAAACTTAGCAAGTTCTTTGCTAGTTATTATATCTGCAAATGCTTGAAAAAGCAAGATAAATAGACATTGGCAGTGGCAGAAACAGTCAGCTGGGCTCAAGCTTAGGGCTGAAACAAAACCCAGGTGGGAACCAGAGGCGCTCTGGTCTAAACAGTCTGGTGTAAACAATCGGGTAAGCAGCTTACATACCAAATTCTGCATTTCTATAGATTCCCTAACCTGACTTTGTATTTTTTTTTTTTTAATCTAGAATTGATGCCATGCATTTTGTATTGTATTTTGGGGATTCACTACACTAAAGTGATGAAATGTCCATTCTGTAAGTTAGAAAAAGGAAGCATGTTTCTCTCCCCCTTCCCTATTATAAATTTCCATGAGTTTATCTTTGCTTCTTCCTGAGCAAATGGTACATTTCTTTCCACAAAATGATAGCCAAATTGTATTTGCTTGGCATTTCAGAAGTTTCCAAGTCACCATATCAGGTTTAATAACAGTTTATATTTAAATGCATAGTGAAAATATCTGTGCTATGCAATGTCTGATGTTGAAACAAGACTTACCCTTAGGCTGGGATCTGTCCTGTTTGAGTATTATTGATACAGCTATTAACACAACTGACCACAGGATTCCTTCACCAACTACTCCCTGGCTCTCCTAAAGGGCTTATCTACTCTTTATGTCATAATGGCATTTCCTATGGCAGGTTCACTCCTCAGCCTTTTCTGATAGCCCCTTTTTCCAGTCCTGGCCTTAAAATATAACAATGATAGTAGGAAAATTCCTAGGTGGCCTCATTTGCTCAATTAATGGATGAAAAGTGGATCTATCAGCCTGTTTAGCCACTGCTTTGGGAGCATGAATCTGCATGGCCCTTTGAGGTGTGATACAGTACAGCTTATTCAGATACAGCTTATCTACCTCTGTAGACTGCTCTCTTAAATTGTAAATACACCTCCATGGATGCTTACCTGAACTTGAGCAGCTTAAAACAAAATATAGCAAAAAACCCAAACAGAGAAACAAGAACCTTAGGATATCCAACTTGGCAAATGAGATGAAAAATATCAGTGCCCACTTCAGAAAGCCATGTTTATCAGGTGTTGCAGGAAAGCCATTACACAACCCGAATTCGATGACCTTATTTTGTTTTCAGAAGTGACATAACAGACCTCCTTCTACTTGTATAATGTCTAATTAAAGTACAAAGATAAATGAAAGTGATTTAATTTTTTAATTTAAAACTCCCTACAAATATAGTAATTTTTTAAGGTATGACCAAAAAAGGCAAAACATGTTGTTTTTACAATTCACAGTCTTGTTGGAGTAATTAATTTTGAAAGTATGAAGACCCATTAGGGGAAGGGTATACACTACTGTATTGCTCATCTTGTAACATAAACAGAGAGCTCATTTTCAAAGTCAAGAAACAGTTCTTTTTGGAGACCTTTTCAGCTGGATAATCATGTATTTGCTTCTGTCAGTAATTTTAGATTAGGGTCCTGATCTTTTTGAAAACACACACACAATTTGTGCTATCCCTGCTGCAGTTCTAAAGCTGATGGTATTAAGGATGTGTTGAACTGCATTCAGATAGCTTCGGCCTGGCCAAGGGTTTTGCAGTGGGAATGCTGAGGCTCAGTCTAAGTGCATCCCCTGTGTTGTATCCCACATCTCACCCCCACCCCAGGCTTCCTTGGCTCCTGGCTGGAGGGTGGGTGTATGTAGGGTTGGAGGTCACTGATCTTGGCCTGAAGAATCCTAAAATGTTTGGTGGGGGTTGGTGCGACTGTTGTGGGCAGATGAGCCAGGGGCCTTGAGGAGTGGTGTGGAGCCAGACAGGCTCTGGAGGAGCAGAGGAGGGACTGTGACCCCTGAGGCAAAATCCTGCACGCAGATCTCCAGCACACAGGTTCGGGCACGCAGACTGCACCATTCCTCTGTGAATTCAGCCAGTTCTGCAGGCTGGTGCAAGGCTAAGTGGATTAATGGTCTGGCTCTTTTTCACTCCTCTGGGGTAACTTGGGAAGACAGGAGAGAGCAAATCTGCTCTCATGACAGGGCTTGCCCATTATCCACACTGCAAAAATAGCCCCAGCCCACTTGTAGGGCTCATCCAGCACAGACACAGCCCCCTGCTTACTCAGGCTGGAGGTGGTGGCCATGAGTTAGGCCAGTCCTGACACAGGTCTTGATTTCCTGAGGTTCAGAGTCTTGGCAAGGGTTGATATTGGAGTCTCAGCTACAGTCAAACAGCGTCCTGAGGGCAGCCTGCCTGTCTGTCTGTCTGTCTGGGGGCTCAGCCCACCTTAAACTGGCTCTCCACTGAGCACTGTAAGCATACACTTCATTTTCCAGGGGAAATATATTTTCTCCTCTATCTCATCTATAAGAAGGATGTAATAGGAAGAGGAGGCCTGCAAGCTTCTTTTCCTTCCTCACAGATTTCTACTAGAACAAGACATACTGAGGAGTATCAATGTTTTGTGAATTTTTCTCTTTTTCTACTCAAGTAGTCGATTCAACACCCTGCAGAACAAAATGCTAGGCATAAAATATAAATCCTCACAATGTCTTTCCTGCATCTAATAAACATCCAAATGATTGAAGTTTTAAATAACATAAGAAAACTGAATTCATTTCTTTAATTTGCGCTTCCAAAGAAAAGGGTGCCTTTGGGTCCTTGGCAGACAGAACATTAGACTACTTTCTTTTTTTTTTTTTCCAGTTGTGAAGATGATTTAATCTTTGTTTCAGGTTTGGAAAACTAAGCTCCCACAAGTAAAGGTAGGCAGTTCATAGGAAAGGGAATCCAGGCTCTGTTATGTGGCCCTGAAAACTGCAGCCTTGGTAAACAGCAGATGACCATGTATTTAACTATGCAAAAAAACCCTCTACAAGCTAAATATTAAATGATATTTAAATTAGAACATAAATATAGCTATGCATAATTCAACAGGAGGATGCCTCTGCAGTCAGAGCAGACAGGAGGTCAATGACCCTTGATGATAGCTCCTTCAAGTATTTATATTAAGTCTATATAATGAAGTTAGTCTTTGCACAAGCTTTATGCTCACCCTGCATGGGGAAATAGGGCCATCATCCATTATCAACACATGTGTAGAGAGTGTGGTTTGAATCTCCCCTATGTTTAATTTGATGATTAACCTTCCTGGCTTTCCACATTTGTATTCAGAGTTTGCTGATGCTATGCCTTCCATTAGAAAGGCTAAGACGAAAGTATTCCATGCCTTGCTCCAGCAATGCTGACTAATTCTAGCCCAGGTAGAACTATCTTTTTTCTTTAACATTTCTAATACACCTTTCTTACAATACTATCCAGGAACTTCATCAATTTTTCAATTTTCTTGCCCACCCCACAAGCATATCTTTTAGTACTGCTTTGTTCTGTTGTAAATACTTGGTCCTGAAGTCAGACACATTGACACTATCTGGTCTGCAGCACACAGAAAAGGTCTGTATTTTTATGGCTCAACAGTCAAACAGCTGAGAAGTGGTTAAAACAGACTCCATTTTACAGTAATTTATTTTCAGCCCTTGACAGATTGATTTCCATGGGGTTATTTGCTTCTTTCTGCACCCTACTTCATAACAATGCTTACTAGAATGATTTATTAACTCAGTGCCAAATTCTTTGATACCTTAATAGTTAAATTAACTTCAGGACATGAGGCTAAGTTATTTTAACCAGGTGTTTGGGGTGATGCTTTTCAATAATGAATGAATAAGGTCATGAACTAGTAACACTTTGGTGCTCGAGTGTGCCAAAAATGTGCTTTCTCTAGGATCATTCAAAGCAGACATAAACAAGCTGGATAACTCCTATTCAAAATAATATCATTTTTCTGTGTGTACCATAGATCACTCAAACAGGACATTTAGATTGCAGATGTCCCTCATAGAACTGATTTTTGGCTTCCTCAAATTGTTTTGAAAGACGAATTGTGAATTTTCTGTTCAGAAGTCTCAACAAAGCCAAAGCATCCATGAAATCAGAATAGGTTAAATAGAGCTGCATGAATAATTGTTTTTGCAGATAACTGCTGAACTAGAGAAAGAAGAGTTTATTTTATATAGACCTGAATTTTTTTTATTCTCTTACTGAAATGAAAAAAAATTTGCTTTGTTCAAGCAAAACTTTTAATTTGCAACCCCTTATTCTCCTTAGTTAAAGGAGTAGATTATTTCTTAATTAAAAGTCAAAAATGAGAAATAAAATTTGAGTTTGGACATAGCAAAACAAAATACTTACATTTTTGAAAAACAGGTCTTTTGAAATTAAAAAAAGTAGTGGCAAATTCAGGAGACTCACAAATTGTTTGTGCGAAGTGAGGTTCTGGCAGATAAAATATGTAAACAGGAAAAAAAATTTACTCAGTGGTCAGACATGATGTCTATGCTCTACAAACAGAGAAGAAAACAACCTATGTTATCAAAACAACATTTATGCTCCTATCTCAGGCCAACAACTTTTTTCTCTTAGCCTCCCTTTAAGTGCCCATTTAATGATGTTGACGTATCTCTTCAATTTCCAGATAAGGGAGTGTAAACTCAAGTGGCACACTCTTGCCTAACGCAAGGTTAGGCACATGCATGCTGGGCACTTACTGGGGAAAATGTCCAGCAGCATTCATTGCAGTGTAGGTTTGAAACTCCCACACAGATTTCCCTGTATGCTCCAAGGGCCACTTAGTGCCAGCAGCAATGCACAGCGTAGTAAGATGAACTGAAGAGTACTGACAAATGAAAATCTCAGTCAAGGATGTTAGGTTTATTGAACCCAAGAAAATTTAGTGTAGTGTGGCTCGTGGGCCACTTTCAAGCTACAGTGCTATTGAGAAAACAAGAGTTAGGTGACTGAGATGACCATAAAATGTACGAAGATAAACAAAAACTCTCACAGTAGACTGGCTGTACTCAAAATCATAGGACCATGGATTATAGAAGGGATTGTGTAGTTTAACTTCATGGTCAAGCCAGGGCCAGCAAAAGGATTCCAGGAAATGGCCCACATACTTCATTAATGTCTGTAGGGATGAAATTCAGTCAAAGGTACAAAGAAGGAGGAAATGTGATATATTTATTGTATATTAAAATCTATCATATATTTGATAATTTTTAAAACTCTATGCTAAGAATAATTATCCTGTACCTTTATTCACTTCAGCTGCCCTCAGCCCACTCATGTATTTCTCCTGCACTATGCAAACATTTGTTTACCAAACTGTTTTCATTTTTCTAAGAGTTAATCAGACAGTTATCTCTTCTCTCGTCTTTACTTATGAAATATTGGTGCTTAATCATGCCAAGCTAAAACAGCATCTCAAACCAGGATTGGTGTCTGTGTGTAAAACCAGAATTCTGTCACAAAAGGATTTCAGTTCCCAACTTTCATTTCTTTCTGAGGTCAATATTTTTTTTTATGTTGCAGAAGGTTGACATCTCTTTCAGCCCTGGAGGGTCCTAGGTTCAAAACCCCTACACCCAACAAGATGTGTTTTAGACAAAGCACCTCTAATCTATAATGATCTATGGGACCCTACTTCAGCCTTCAAAGGTTCAATGACAACTGTGGCCATTTAGCATTTGTAAAAATAAAATTATGGAAATCAAAATATCTGTGTATCTCTGCGGAGACATACAGTATATACAATTCTTCAGGAAGAAAAAAAAATGTGGAAGCAGACATGTTGTGTTATATACTTGAAAATGTATAACATTCCTTGTGAATAGATGCCTGAGTGAAATTCTACATATGTTTTAATATAATTCCTTTGAAAATGACTGACATAACACAGTACTTACCAGTACAGACCAAATTTTTGGGTGAGAACCAGTGAATTATCAAGCTTGGGGGGGGTCCTCTGGAGGCTGTCTGGCCAAACATAGAACACGGCTGACTTACACCAGATTGGTACTTTCTTTATTAACCTTTTTGTCTCTAACAAGAAATGTAAAACTAGCATGAGACAAACTGATGCAGTGCTTGGAAAGGAAGGTGAGCCAACAGCCTTCTACTCACTGCTGCGAGATCAGTTTACTGGGTCTTGTTATGGTGACATTTGATGAGACTCTGATTTTGCAGGATGAGGATGGAAAACAAAGTGGGCCCTTCACTTCCCATCTTTGCCACCTGTACACGCACACACACACATATATTCAATAGTTCATGACTGCTTTGTTCCTGAAAGACAACTCAGCACTTGATTCTTCTCTAACACCTCTTGCCATGATCCATCTTCCTTTTAGCAGATCTGGGGTACTACATAAACTCACTTTCTCATGCAAATGACATGGAGGAATGATGTCTTATAGTCCTTGCTCTGATCTTCCTTGCTCAGCTGAGTTTTCTCAAAGCCTAAACTGCTGCCAGGATGGATTGTCTTTTTGCCTTTTTAGTCACCATTTTAGTTCTAAAGGAAAAGAGGTTAGATTGTCTCAAGAAGTGGTCATTTGCAAAGCCTTCATCCCAGAGTACATTTATTTCCCCTGTAATGGTTTGGCTGCCATGCCCTAACTCCAAATGGCAGCAGATACTCTGAAAGGTATTTACTGGCTACGTACCTACTTTATCTTCTGAATTAAATCACCATCTCATTCAAGATAAAATAAGAGCTACATCTTGGATTTATTTGGGGTGGAATGGGAGTGTGTTGCCAATATATTCTTGTCTTTGAATGATCCGGTTGTTTTCTTTTTAAACATGACACTAAAAATCAATCCCTGCCATTGTAGTGCAGATAGGTATATCCAAGAGACTAACACACAATTAATAGACCACGCAGTAAGTCTACTGCATTGCCAGGAAATTGGTATTATAATGCTCTGGGGTTTTTTTCAGTAGGGAGGCAATCATATTGACTAGATGAATAAATAAGTTCCTAAACTACTTTTTTTTTTCCTCAGATGTTCATCTGGCTTCCTTCTCTATACTGTTCAGCTTGTATGTCTACTCAACATGGATACTCCAATTTCTTTAAAATTCTTAGCTGTACATAGAAGAAACATGACATAGGTATTTCAGAAATAGGTTTTCTGTTTTCAGGTATCCGGTTTTTTGACAGTATCTTGTTTTTCAAAGATAAAAATGAACTCCTGATACCGCTGAATTCAGCTGGCTTTTGGGGTGATTTCCTGCTTTGTTTCTGGTCTGGTCTTTAAAGCCATAGTTGGTAGCCACTACTCAAAAAACCAAACCTGTCTGGAGTAGATGTGATTGGAGAAAACAGATACTCATCCAGGAGTAGGCTTATATGCAAATAAACCAACTGCCCTCATTTTGTAGGTTAGAGACAAATGCACTAATTGACTCTATTGTGTTGCATCTTATTAAACCCACTTGACTTCCATGCACAGAACAGCTCCAGAATCAGATGTGCATATAATTAATTAAATGTGATTATTTTGATTCATAGAAAAAATGCCCATCCATTGTTCTGAGTGCTTTCACGTTAAACAATAAAACATTTTAAGGCTTTTTTGCTCACCCTTTTTAACGGAGCTGTTAGCCATTAATGGGCATCGCAGACTGACTCACTCGTGAGGGAGCATTTTGTTAAAGTACAATCCTGTTTGAAAGTTCTGGTTTGTGGTTTTTATTTAATTATAAAAAACTACATATTATAGTTCCAGAAGGAGCTAAAGAAGTAAAAAAAAAAGGGTGTGGATATGGGTGTTGGTATGCTTTTAAAGCAGGTTCAAGCAGCCTGGGTAACTTTGATTTTTCCTTTCAGCATTTTAATTTACATTAGTTGCTTATAAAAGCTTTTGATTAAATGAACCACTGCTGTATTCTAATGCTCATCAGTCAAGTTTGTCTTGCTGTGCTGCATTTATGTTGTGACTCAGGCCAAGCTGTCCTTTTCAATGTAGAGAGAAGAAAAAGAAATATGGCATTGCCATAAAAGGCTGAGCTAGCTTGTGCTTCTTTGGTAATTTGTTTTCTCCAGGGCATTTGGCTGGGGTCTGAGACTGTTTGTAGGTGATTTTGCTCTGCCTTCTCACCTAGCCGAGGCTCTCCACAGCAGTTGGTGATGTCACATCAAACAAACATTTTTGAAATCTTGCCTGTAGTGTTGGCATTGGCTTCTGCATATTGGGCCCCTCCTATCCCCAAACTGAGTGGCTGCAGAGACCCCAGAAGGCACATGTCACCTGGGGGAAGAGAAAGGCAGTCCCACTCCCACCAGCACAGTTTCCTCTCTGGATAGAAACTAGGTTGTGGTTACTATGACAAAGATACATACAGACCTTTCAGTCATAGCCCTGACAAAATTCAAATAATCTGACAGCAATAATTGGCTTCATACTGGTGGCCTGGAAGGGGGGAAGAGAATTGTGTAAAGTTACACAGTCTTGAGGCACTCATACAGATACACCATTACTAATCCCAACAGCTAGCCAGAGTACATAAATATTATTCTCTGTCCTGAAAATATATTAATTCATGTGCTAAGGAGAAAAAAAGCCTCTGTTCTTTGTGTTTAGCTCTGAGCTGTTCTGAATGCCACAGGGAGAAAAGGGAGCCCAATGCTTAATCATACTTGTGTTAGCTTGGTTGTACAGCTCAATATTTTGTGTTTTGCAGCATATTGCCTCAGACTCATTAAGTAGTTTTTTAAGAACTGTCCTATGTGGCACTAAGGTCTTATAGCTAAGTGTGTGCTTGGTGTAATATGTAACATTGAGCAGAAAAAAAAGATGTGGTTTCCTCAAGATTTTAAAATTAAAAATGTCCGTATCTCTTAAAAGGACATAAATGCCATCTTTTAAATGACTTCTTTAAAAGTTTCTAAGGGCTTTTTTTCACATGACATATAATTTCTCAGATTCTAGTTCAAGAAATATTATTATATAATTAATATAATAGAATATATTTTAATAATACTATATTAACATACTCTTAGTAGAAAGAGTTGTTATTGACTGTATTGTGCTTGCCAGAAATTCTGCCTGGATTGGAGACACCATCCATGGAAGTGCTACTGCAATCTTACCTGACTGAGATTTTATTTCATGATGCAACAGTGAGACTGATACACAGGAGGGATATGAAAAATATGATAAGTGTTGCTCTTAACAAGCAATATTTGCATGGTTGATTGCCAGTATCTAATAGGCCACGAGTCTGGGGTGGGCTCTGAGAAGGACTTTGAGGTTGAAACAAATACTGGAGTATTTAATTTCTGTGAATGTTTAGTACCTGAGGAATGTCTTGAATCGAGCTCACCAGTGGATCTTTATGGCAACCCACAAATAAACAAAACTTTGCACTGGTTGCTCTGTAATAATGTTTATTTCACATTCAAAATGTGTATTATTACTTCAGAAAAAAAACCCAAAAAAACCAACTTTCACAAAATCTCTTTCCTCTTTAGCAGATTGGTAGTTTCTGTACCGATTGACAGTGGAAAAAGGGAGGCAGAAAGACATAAGGTGACTTATTAGCCCTTAAACATTAACTGGAGTTACAGAAGCTGTGGCTTAAATCATACAAGGTAAAATGTCTTTGCGGAGCACTCGCAAAAGATGGTTAACCATGTTTTTCTCTAAAAGAAAAGCTGTTTCAAAAAGCAACTCTTCAGAGTCGTGTTGTTGAACATTTCATGTTTATTTGGTTTTGGAAAAGCTTTCTTCTGGCAGAGGAAATTTTAAATATTGAGAGCCATAAAGCTTCTCCATGAGGAGCTGCAGAGACGTACTCTCCCTCAAAAAGAGGCACTGAGTAAGAGACATCTAGTTCCAGCAAAACTCAGCCTAGCACTGACAACAAAATCACACATCCTCTGCCAGGCTATTTGCAGTAAATAAGTCAATTTTAGGGATTAAAGATAAATTAAAATACATAATTTCTGCCTCAGTTCATTGAGGGCTTGGAAAGTGAGTTTGCACTGCAGTCCAGGAGCCAGCTCATCTCAAAGTCAGCTGGGCATTTTTTTTTTTGAGTTATTAATGTTTCTAGATAGAAGGACAGAAGACAGAGTTATTTTGTTTGTGCAGACCAAACTTTAATGCTTTCCTGTACTTTTTGCCTAGTAGAGACTTCCTTTACTGGGAGGCTTCCAGTATTTTTCTCATTCTTACTGAGTTATAAATACAACAAAAAATACACTGTACTGTGGTATCCCCTATTCACAGGGAAGATAAGGAATTAAATATTTCCTTTGCAAGTCAGTCCTGGCTGTTTTCTTAAGGGTTTTCTGAGTCTCATAAAACACACCTACCTACATGTATAAGTCATTGTTATATAAAAACAATCATCTTATTCCCCCTTTTCAGCAGTGCTGTGTGAAGAATTATTAATTTTTTTTCAGTGTTAGATGCTATCTCCAAGTAAGTATTCTTTAATGGTCACACAGCAGTTGTAAATAATGGATGTAAATTCTTTGTATTCAAAAAATATCTTTGTATCCAAAAGCCTATTTGCTTTTCCCCACTTAAATCAATTGGTCTCACTGCCTACTTTTCTAAGCAGACTTTGCTTGAGAAGATATTTGTAACAATTGGCAAACCTTTGCAGTTCTGCAAGGGAGATCTGGGTAGGCACTGTCTGCTTCATTTTTTGGACTTGGAAAACTTCAAGTCATGGTCCGCTGGAATTGTAATAGTTTCAATTTCATAATAGATCCTCAATACAGCAATATGTTCTGAGGGTTTTTTTTTTTCCTTTTCCCATTGAAGTCAGAAAGAGCATTACTTGGCAAATTTGAAAATAGTTTAAGAATCAATTTCAATGGGATTACTGCAGGAAAACGGAGAGTAGGTGTTTCTAAACTGAAGCCTTAATTTTACTTAAAACTCTAATTCCTTCAGTATATTTAGGCAGAAATGCAATTTTCAAATTGCTGTATATATTGGCTGATTACCTAAGGTAAGTGCAAATGATTATATTCTGTTGAATTAATAGCTTACATTTAGGACCCAAGTGCAAAGACTTACAAACTTTTGTCCCACTGGTTCAAATAATTTAATTCTTAACTATTTACTTTACTGATAATGGCTGATATTCATAATATCCTAAACCTTTCTTTGCTCTTAGGAGGGTGTACATTTTCTTACCCTAGGAGACACAAATTCAGAGATAACAATATACTGGCAGGAATCTTCACCTCATATAAGAAAATACTCCTTTTTCTCCTCTTTTCCAAAAGATGTGTATGGATGTGTACCCCACATCCATAATATAGCAGGGAAAAAGAATGGGCACCTTTGCAGCACAGCTGGTCATTACTCTTCCTGGACTATTACAGCCCATGCAGGAGTTATTAATTTTTACGGTTGCGTTTTTGTTAGGATGTGTTTCTTTATAAGAAGAGAAGTTGGGAAGGACCTTAAGCAGAACGCTGTAGGGAAAGCAAAGCACAGGAGCTTTGGAGTGAAAATGGAATTGGTTTTATTTGACAATAAAAATGCTGTTTCTATGTTAGAAGACACTACTCTCACAGAGATTTTTTTCTTGTTTTGGCTTGACAGTCTTGAATTACGTTGTCTTGGTTATATAAAATACTGTTAAGAAAGAAAAAGGCATATGACATCAGTCTTGAAATTCTTGGACATTCTTGCTCATCTGTGGATAAAGAATGTTAGTCAAGTGAAAATAGTGTCTGTTAGCCAGGCACACTCACCCAAATAATCAGCATGTGGATTAGATTCTACAGACAAATCTTAAATATCTTATTCTGAAGCTACCTTTAAACTCCAAGGTTTAAAACATTGTTGTTGTCACTGACAGAACAGAGTATTTTAAACTGACTTTTTATTCATCATCCAGCTTAAATTGTAGCTTCACAACCCTTCTGTTTGATGATATCACAGGACAGAAATATATAACCTCCCTAGGAGATCTTTTTTTGCAGATTTGAAACATAATTTCAGAGATACAGTGTTTTCAGAAAAGGTCCAGGGCCAGAACATCAGAGTCAGATAGGGTCAGGCATCCTGTGTCATAAATTCCAGACAATGGGCAGGAAGTCTAAAGGCATGATTGCACTGTACTGTGGCAACTACAGGAGTATGCCAGTGCTGTGTTTGCTGCTGATTCTGCCTTTTTTCTGAAGGAGGCAATGGAGCACCTTTGATGGGCGTGGAGGGGGTGGCCCTGCTCTGCTCATTCAAACCCAATATCTGCATGAGAGGAACTGCAGACCAAGGGGTGTACTTGCCCCAGATTTGTGAAACCTTGGTGACTTTTCATGGAATGGTCATTGAATCTTTCTTGTATTTTAATATTACTTCAAGAATTTTCATCATGAATATGTTAAGTGCAAAATCTTAAAAATTCATAAAAATTTCAGCTGAATGTGCAGAAAAACATTCAGTTGCTGATGCTTAGGGAAATTAGCCCCTGAGAACTGGGAGATAGCTCAGTGGGAGCAAAACCAGTGAGAAATATATGCTGTGACTGATTTATTACAACCTGCAGAAGTCTGCATTTTGCTCAGCATGATAAAATGTTCTGCAGCTAATTCCTCGCCCCCCCTTTTTTTTTTAAATTTTTTTTTTTTTAGTAGAAACGTATTTATGGATCACTTGGTTTATCAGTGCTATTGTTTACTGGGTATTTTTCATTGCTCCCAGTGAAGAAAGGTTTAATATTTTTCTTACACAGTGTATTTTCACCCTCTTTCAGTTCAGTGTTAGTCCAGCCAGTGGCTGGGGAATGAGTTCAGGCGAAGTTGTCTCAGACCCCACGATGGCAGCTGGGCTGCTGCAGGCTGAGGTGCAGCAGGTTCAGGGGTGAGGCAGCCCTCCGTCCCTCCCTCCGTGGGGCTTTCCCTCCTTGCATGTATCTGTCTCTGTATATATTGGCAATCTCCTGGAATAGTGACTCACTCTCCTGACTGGTATGTAAAACCGTAAAGAAATCATTGTTTTTGCTGTAATTCTGAATCTCAGCTGGGGGTGCTGGAAATTAAACTTGCAATTTCTGAAACTGTAGCAAGATCTAGAAGCCTTGCAACTGACTTTTCAAATAGATTTACAGGTTTGTATAGTATTTAATAGCTTGTGTCTTGAAAGCCATTAAATTTACATTAACTTTATCACATTACAAATAGTCATCGCTCAAACTTACTGTTTTGCAAGAACTTACTAGTTTGGGTTTAGATACAATTTGTCATCTGCTTTTACTTTTCATTAAAAATATTTTTTGGTATACTGGTGCCGTATAGAAATGTAACTCAAAATTTTCTTCTGGAAGAGTTATCTAAACAGCTGAGGAGTGCTTTATTTGTAATAAGTTTGTTCAGTGTACCCCATCACATTTTCCGCAGCCCTTGGAATCTTACTGAAGCAGCAATATGAGATTAAACCCTTAAACTATGTCACCAAGAACATTGCATTTCTGGCAGTGCAATCTTACATGCAAAAGCTTGAGTACAAAAATGATTCATGCCATCTATTAAAGGCTAATTTAAATACTGGAATACTTTTTTACCATTCAGATGCTATGAATTATTGCATCTACTGTAGTTTGAGACTAAGTCGAGCCAGCTTGTCTAACATGGCAGGAAACTCCAACCTCAAAGGATTTTTTAAAAAAATTGTAATTGTCACAATAGACAGATCATTTTTTTATTTTACCTATATGGATAGTAATCTTTCATACATCTTAATACAATCCTAATGAAATCTAAAAAATAAATTTCATAGTTCATCTGCTGGTTTACTACAGAGACTGCAGAACAGTATATTAAAAATGTATTTCTTTTTCACTGTTACTCTCTTTATATTATCCATCAAGTAAATCAAACATAGAGTTCTAACTTATTAGCATAAAATCTCACCCAGACACAATCTGCTTGATGAACAGACTTCCAACTTTTTTGTTATGGAGACATAAATTATACTGATATTACCAGGGAAAAAGGATTCTAGTAGTTGCTTTTGTGTTTTTGACAAAACTCTGTATTAGCTTATGGCTTTTAAAGAAACATAATATTTTGTTTCAAATTCACAGATCTAAACTCACTAGTTTATTGGTTGCAATAACTGTCTTATGTTTCCTGCTTAAATATGCACTAATATAAACCAATTCTAACATTCCCCTGTGCACACAAGCACACACACGCATGCACACGTGGGCACGTGTATCTTTCATGCCACAAAAGTTGGCAAGTTGTGCATTTTCACAGGAGAGTCTCTGCACTATTTAGTTCAGCAGCACAAAATATTCCACTTGGTATAATGTAGAAAACCATTCTTTGAATCCAATCCTGTATTTTGTGAACACCCATGGATTTCTGCAACTAACGTGAATTAAAGGAGGGTCAGCTTCTTGTCCGGATTACCCTGGTATCTTTATATCTCCTATGTATGTAGGAATCCTGTCAGATTCTGAGAAATATAGCAAGCTCAAGGAGGTGAGCTTGATTCGAGCTGTGATTAGAGAGTCATTAAGTACCTGCTGAGCCTGGGCCTTAGCAAATCTCCATCGATTACCTGCCAGGCTCATCGCTGAGCATCTTTACACAGTAGGGCTGCCACATCTGTCCTTGCATGGAATTTTTAACATCTCATTTAAATGTCTCATCAACCTGTAAAATAATAGGTATCTCTGCCTGTCATATAGAGACTGTTCCACTTACTGGGAATCTTCTCTTTGCTTTGTTTTTGTTTGTTCCACTCAGTCCCTCCTCCCACCACTCCAATTTTCTTGGAATTAATATATATAAATAATTATAGAACAATTAATCCTACTTGCACAGATATCTTTCTCTTCTCCACTGTAAGCCATTCCTCTTTCTACTCTTGGAATTATTTAATCTATGAGAAAAATATTTTTCAATCCGTTCTTGCATTTGATAAACATTTTACACTTGGAAGGATCCAGCACCCAGAATCAAGTACCTTGCAGGGTGAGGATGGCACCCCCACATGCCTGCTGGCCACTATGAGCCTCTCACTGCAGGCTGATCCAGCTCACAGAGAAGGTTCTGAGCACTGGTGCACCAGGCCACTGACATGCCCAAGCCCATGACCATCTCCTCTATGTTCCATCATTACAGATGGTGTGGCGTATGGGAATGCCACCACCAGCCTTCACAGAGACAGTGAGAGTCTTGAACTGTTTAATCTCTTATCTTTTAGGAGCATCCCTCTGCCTTTCATATGAAAGGCTGCTTTTAGGAGGATCACAGAGTCGGGCTTTACACGTTAACCTTTACCAGGTGTGTGAGAGGTGCCTGTGTGACCTTCCCTTGCTGTCCATGCTGAGGGGCAGCACCCTCTGGGCAGGTGCAGCACCCTGAAACAGGGATCAAAGCAGGAAAGGTGCTGCTGGCTGCCAGTGCTTCATGAGGAAATTCCTGTTCCTCCTGGTGCACAGACTGACTCACAGCCTGTGTCAGATGGCTGTCAGATTGTCAGTGACCATGATAAAGCTTTCACTTGTCCCAGCTGGGGAGGCTTAGAAGAAATTGCAGTGGGAGCCAGCTGCTCACATATCCGTGATGAGCAGGCTCACAGGAAGATTTTTACTCAATTTCTGTGCCTTGCATTATTTAACTTACCACCTGATGTTCCTGTCATGCAGTAAATCCAGAAAATTACTAGTTGCTGAGATTTTCACTGTGTTAGTCTGTGCAGATACATAAGTTTCTGGAGAATTTAAGATTACATGAAGGAATTTTAGCCTGACATTTTAGCTGGTTTCTATTCTGTGCATGGTGCTCTGGCAGTGCCTAGAGCTTTCAATTCAGTTGCTGCAGTCTGCAAAGATCTACTGTGCATTACCCCAGCCTCTGCACAGACATGTCCTGCAGGCTGATAATAATCAGGTACACATACAGAACAATGATCATGATAAAAATCAGTGTAACAAAAACAATTTGCCTGATGATCACAAATGTTATTAATTGATTAGCACAGCAGTTTTACACCGTGATTTAAGACAAAGACAGGTTTTATTTAAAAATGCAGCTAGGAAAGAAAAGAGAAATGTCAAACTGTGATTCAAATATAACTTTGTTGTAACTGTACTAAATAGCATATTTCTATGCATATATGTTCTATGGAACATTGTAGCCACTCACACAACATGAGGAAAAAAAATTATTTTAAAGTCAAAATTTATTTGTTAAACGTTCCATGTTTTCCAAAGAAGTTTAAAATCCATTAATGCAAGTATATAGTAGAGTTAAAAAAAAAAAATCTGAGTTTTGTTTTGATCCAGGCTCTAACACTGGCTGTGTTGTGTCGCTGAGTTTTACGCAGAATGAACTGTATCTTTTTCTACATTTACAGCTATTACTTTTGTAGTTGTTCAAATGTGGTACCTGGAGAACATATATTTCTCCTTAGTGTGAATGCGGTCATGAGAAGCATCTCACAGTCTACAAAAAAGGCAGATCAACGTCTTCTTCAGAGGATGTTCTGAAAATCAGTCATTTTTACCATTTCCCACCCACAAGGCTGTCTTTATTGAATTATATGTATTGCAGTTGGTTTTTGTTTTATTTATTTGGTTTTTAAAGTAGTGTTTTGAAAAGCAAATAATTATTCTGAATAAAGGGTGGTGGTGGTGAAGAAGTTACTGCCTCTGTTTTAAACTTGCAGTATTAGGATTATATTTCAGCATAAGGGTTTTGAAGACATATTTTCAAAGGCTGTCAATTCTGATATCTTCTTTTATTTACTACCAATAAAAAAAAAAATTCTGGCCAGTAGATAAGTGAAGCCTTTTGACAATTAGATTACATATGTATCCTCCAGGGAATTGCTAACATCTTGGAAGCCAGCTGCAGGACCTGGGTCTGGGAGGGGTCGATCTTCAGAAGCTTGGCAAGTGTTATCTATCCTCTTAAAGGGAAGGGCTGCTAATTCAACCTTTCACTCTCCTGTGAGTCATGAAGCAAAAAGTCCAGCAGATGGATCTGAGGTTCCTTCAGACTTGTAAGTTCCTGAGGGTTCTCAATACACTCATCAGCCTTGTGCTTTTGAAGAGAAACCCAGTCTGATGCCTGAAGGCTTTCTCTATTGACATTTCTGTTGCCAGTAGAGCTGAATGAAAATACCATTTGTTTTTCATGGGAAAGTTGAGAAAGGAGAAAAAATGGTTGTTTTTAATTTCTTTTTTATGCTGACATTTCCCATAAATTAAAACAGGAAAATAGTCAGTTTTCAAATATTGATTATATTTTTCAAAATGGGGGTTTCAGTATTAAAAACAAATATTTTCCAGGACTCAATCTTTAACAAAGAGAATCCAACTTTGAAAAATTCTTGTGGGAGGACAAATAAATATTTTCATTTACAATGAAGGGCATTCTGTGAGTGAATATATGAGTTGAAATAACAATATTGATATAGTTCCTTTAACAAATGTTTGAACTTGCATGATATTTAAAACCTCTTTCCTCTTCTCTTCTCTTCTCTTCTCTTCTCTTCTCTTCTCTTCTCTTCTCTTCTCTTCTCTTCTCTTCTCTTCTCTTCTTCTCTCCCATGTAAAGTTTATTTTCAATAAGTGAGCACTAGTAGACAACAGAAAATTGATGCTGAATTTGCCCTTTCTTTGCACTGCTGCAGACAGTACCTTGCAGAATGTGGGTATTCCTAGTTTCTTTCCATTGAAGTTCATGAGAGTACCTTAAGACTAAGTCCAGATGCCTGGGTCAGGTATTTGGCACCACAATGCTTATTGCAAATAGACATAATAGTGAACCTAACATTACTGAGCTGTTAGCCTCAGAATATGAAACACCTCTGAAACATTTCTGTGTGAAGAACACATGGTCTCCCTCCTAACTGTGCAACCAGAAAAATTAGGAAGTTCTGCATATGGACCTATACATGATTTAAATATAAATGATGATATCAAAGGAGAAAAACAGGGAAAAATGGTATCAATTGTGGGAGTGCCTGCTGGGTGCTTGGGTCATCAAAAGCAGCGAATCATATCCTGGAAGGGCCTGTTCTCCACCAGCCATGGCTGAAGTGTGGATACCAAATGCAGATGTTTTCCATGGCTGACATTAGACCCACAGGATCTGCACAGAGAGGCTGCCCTTTCTCCAAGTCCCTGCCCATGCTTGCTGAACTGGTGCCCGTAGCAGCTGAGGGTTTGCTGAGGCTTGTTATGTCCCCTCATCCTTTTTGTCTGAGCTTGTTGCAACTGCCGTTTTCTGCCTGACTTAGCATCTTTAGTCTCTTCTTCCATAAAAAGTGCCGAAACTAAGACAAGCATCTATGGCCCCAGGAGGAGCTGTAGCCATGAACTTGGCCAATTTTTAATTCAGCTTTTCAAGGCTATAGCTGTTTACAGTTTCTAGTCATGCTAACATCTAAAATACACTGGTTAGTAAAGATTGTGATGAGTACTGAAAAAATGGACAAAGTCTCCAAGTCGTGTAGAATAACACTGGGTCAAAAAAGCTAAAAGTTAGAGCTATTTATTCTTTCCAAGGGAACAAAAGAGAAAATGAGAAACATCTTCATATCGCCTATCAAAACACTGACTTGTATAACATTAGTTGATGGTACTGAACAAAGTGCAATGCCCAACGAGCAGAATTAAGAGTTATTTACAAATATACTTTTCTTTTTTGCATAGAGGTATGTGTCGCATTTTTCCTCTCACAAATGTAACAACCGTCTCTTTAGCAAACTGATAGCAACTGGCAGCATTCAATGAAACTGATCTTCACTGCATGTTAATCATGCAGCTTCCATGTCTGCAGCCATTCCTGCCTGCAGCCAGGAGATTCAAGTAGTGAAAGAGAATGATGGGAAAAATGAGGCAGGAATCAGGAGAGAGCAACTCCAAGTATCTTTCTAGATTAACCTTACCGTTCTGATTTCTGAATTGCATGCAAATTGTTCAGGCTTTAGTCTATTTTTTTTTACAGAAACATAAGTAAACACCAGTGGAATGCAGCTCTGCTATGCAGCTGCCTTTTCTATTCATCACCTTCACCTTGTCAGCAGTCATCTTACACAGTGGTGGTTAACACAAGCAATAAAGTATAACTGTAGCCTCTCAGTCTTTGCTAAGCTAATGGTTGTAAGCCCACAGTTCTCACCCTGGCAGGCATACATTTTCCCCATTTGCTCTTTCTCTTTTTCACTCTGGTGTACTTCTTATTTACCCTTTTTGTGCATGGAAATTTCATGTTAGAGTCAGCTCTGTTTGTGTAATACCTGATAATGGGAACTGAATCAAGCTGCGTGCTGCTCTCTGCACCTTGCAGAGGACCATTATTACATGATAATAGTAGAGATAGATCAGTGCAGCAGAACATATGTTTGATTAGTATCTCCCAACAAGGGCCCAAATTTTATTGGTATTTAATATCAGTAGGCATCAGAATAGAAACCATCATCTTAGTAAGAATCTATGCTAGGCTTAGTATGATTATCACTACTCATAGCCTTGGGTGTTTGGTATTATTATGGCTGTAGTAATGTAGAGTTGTAATGTCATGCAAGTAGCTTGATATCTATATTTTTCCAAATTTTATTCTGCTTTATATATTTTAAATATGTGCAATATGTAAAACAGAATATACCTATGTGCCCAGCAGGGTGATGACAAAATATGCCCTATAAAGATGATATTCACTGCACATTTTCAAACAGCTGCAGTTTTACATCAAAATTCTTGATGGCTCTGCATGTTTCAGTTCAACAATTTGATAATACATAGCAGAAATACTATCATTTAAGTAAGTTACAGAATTCAGCTCAGTTGAAGAGTTATTGCAGACAACTCTCACAGGAATGGCAAAAGGAATCATAAAACATAAATTTAAATGAATTTGAATTTTCATTACATTTGGTAAAACAGAATTGAGAAAAATAAAATTCCCTTATTTTTTTTTCCACCACAGCATCTCACTATTTCATCAAAAATTTAATAACACTTATCCTTTAACCGCAATCTCACTCCCCATGTGTGGTATCCTTGAAGAAATTTTGCTATTATTATTATTATTATTAGTACTATTATTATTACTGTTAGTAGTACTTCCAGAGAGTATATGTCTAACCATTCTACCCCTGGGCAAGATCTCCCTTTGCACCCAGTGCTATATTAACTCAGAACTAAAAAGCTATCCCAGCCAAAAGCTTAGAAATCAAAGAACAAGACTACTTTGGTAGACAAGCCAGGGAAAAGAACAAGCAACAATCTGGCTCACCATCACATTTTATGAAGAAACCACTGAGAAATTATTATATTTGGTTTAAAATGTTTAAAGTACCACACAGGCATAAAATACCATTACAGGTTACGAGTGGGGAAATGGCAACTAAATTATGTGAGAAAAGGAAGGCTATTTTCTGAATGATGGTGGAACCAAACATATTTTCCAGTGCTTCAGAAAGAGGGATCACAAGAGTGGGAAGCAGAGCCGTGACTCTGGATGCTGATGGAGAGCTTGGCTCTGGGTTTGGAGCTGTGCTGCAGGAAAGCCCTTCCCTGAGCAGAGTCCTGGAGCTGGAGCTGCTGTGTGCAGGGAGCCCACCCCAGCTGCAGGAAGAGGCTGCAGGGGGATGAGACACCCCCAGGTGAGGGCCGGGGTCCCACCCTCACTGGGGAGTCGCTGGAAGGTGCAGAACGGGCACGTGGCTTCTGTGGCTTCTGTGGCTTCTGTGGCTTCTGTGGCTTCTGTGGCTTCTGTGGCTTCTGTGGCTTCTGTGGCTGCAAGGTCACGCACTGAGAGGCCTTCCCAGAGACATCTGTACAGCTAAAGTAGGAAATGTGCTTCTTTCAGGGGGAAAGGAAACTGTTTGTGTCATAGCTACTCCTCATTAAACTGTTTGTAAACAAGCAGTTTGTTTAATCTGCTTTGGAGAATATGTATTACAGCACAGAATGTTGCTGGTTAAGTAGCCACCACAATTATTAAGGGCCATGAGATGATGCTTTGCAGCATAGAGCTGATCATGGGCAATTTACTACAAGGTGAAATAATAATATTTATTTCTTGCCAAAGTCATCAGGAAGATCTGCTTCAGGGAACTGGAGCATTTTCAGTAGAGACCTTGACCAGTCAAAGTAATTAAAAGCAGTTCAAAGATATCCTGAGAGAGAAAAAAACAGTCTTGGGAAATAATAATGTGGGAGGTTCATCAGTTTTTTTGGGCAAACTAGCAAAGGAAAATTACTGGGTAATTTAGCTAGATAGCTTCTCAGAGCAACTTAGAGCCTAGTGAGAAATCTTGATTTGAAAAAAACATGGAGGCTTTCCGTGAGTCTAAAAAGACACAGTCATTTTAAAGGATTTTGTTAACTGGGAAATGTTATAGTTTGGGAACTTCTCTTCTGTCTTGGGTAAACTACTTTCAAAGTGACCAGGAAAGTTGGATTGTCAAGAACTTTTAATAATTTTAGAAGGGGCAAAAAGGTTCCTGTGAACCCCAAAAGTGAGTGTCATGGGTGTTCAAAATGCATACAGGCATCTAATTTAATACTGGATTCACCCAAGAATGAATATAAAAGCAATAAGATAAAAAGGACCTTTAATCTCAGCAAAGGATAAAAGGAAAGAGTTAGTGAGAATGTCAGGTAGATTAATTAAAGGAGTCACAGTGAACAATATTAGGCAGTAAATAACATTAGGGCATAACATAATTACCATTTCTAAGGGTTATTTATCACCAAGTAACCCTTTTTGGTCTAGGCCAGTCTTAATCCCCGTGGGCTCATGTACTTTCCTAGAGCAGCCACACCTTTAATTATGTAAACCTTTAGCTTTCTTAATTTTTAGTGCTGATCTGTGCTTGGACAAGTTATTGTTGCATTTTGGTTGGATCCTTCCAGCCCTCTGGCCCCAGTCCCTCGTTTCTTTCTGGATTTCTGAGCTGGAGTCTGAGGCAGTGCTTGCACTCAAGCATCATCTCTTTGTGACTCACTGAGCCTTCCAGAGGTCTCAGGTGCCACCAGCTGTGTGCTGCTGGGGGCTTCCTTGTGGCACTCTGTTACAGTTTGATTTGAAAAGGTTTTCTCTCCTGCTTTTCTGCACCCTTTTTTCCCCAAGCAGCAGCACATGACAGTGGCCTGTAAGGACAAAGATGAGCTTCCCTTCATACCTGCTCTTTGAAAGAAATAGGACATCCTTCAATTCTGGTTTAATAGTCCTTGCATTGTTTTGTAGCAGCAGCCAAGCAAGTGCCACAGGAAAACCTGCACTTTTCCCCTCTGCTCCCAGTGTCCAATTGACTTGCGTGTCCTTCAAGTTATAATAAAAACCACTCCCCAAAGGAAAATAACTATTTGGTTCAAGGCAAAATGTTTACAGATGTTGACTCTTTACAACATTTTGTTAAAAAAAAAAAAAAAAACAAACAAAAAGGATTAAGCATTTTGAGGGGATAAGGAATTAACAGAAATGTTTCATGATTGAAGCATACCAAAAAAAAAAGACTTTTTTTTTTGGTAACAGATTGCATTGTCTTTAAATAGATATAAAAGCTTAGTTAAATAGTTAAAAAGTCAAAATCAGACAAGAATTATGTGATATTACTGAGGCAATATTCTTGGATTAATACCAAAATAAGTATTTTAAAAATACTAAAAATTAATTCCACAAGACATGTCTGAACCATTATATTATTTATATGTTCAGTGAGTGAAAGGAAGATGCTAGACTTCTTGTTACTGGAAAAACTCTCCTTGCATTTCCCAGAGAACACCTATAAGCTATTTATGTCAGTGGACCTGCACCTCTGCTCCTCAGGTTCTGGGGCAGTAATTCATCCAACTTAATTTTGATTTTTTAAGGTTTAGTCTTAAGTCTGTTGCTCAGGCTTTCTCTGCAGACACAAGAACTGAGGAACTCCAAAGAGCCCCTGCAACTGGGAAGAAGTGCTTTATGAAGGAAGTATCTTGTCTTTGAAGGAGTCTAGATAGCCAGATGAAGTCTGTAGTTAAAGGAGATGAACCTTAATAGAAAACTGCTTTGTTACAATGTTAACCATAGGTACAAAAGAAGTAATATCAGCCTTGCCTTTTCCCACTCTGAAAAAGAGGGGAGAGGTGAGAAGAGCTGGTGGAACTCAAATCTTTCCATGGTGCTTGCCTCAGAAGAGGAAATTCCTGAACTGAAGGGTATTACTTTTTCTTCTCTCTTCACCTTTTCCTTACAGTTAATTATAGCCATAAACATATATATCTGTATACATATATTCATCTTCACAAATGACATAACTTCTCCTTTGTGAAACTGAGTAGTTTTCTAAAACTGAAAGATCAGTCCATAAGTATAGGTGCCTAATTTATTGAGAATGTCTTAAACACCCAAGAGATAAGCAAAAGTTGGCTTTCGATGCTAAGCTGACAACACATACAAAATTTTGGTCTTTTGTTTGTATACAGTGATACAGTTGTGCTACTTAAGCAACCTTGTTATCCTGTTCTGAGTCCTTGCCTCCCATAGGCATGAAATTATATTTTTGTCCTACATTGACCAAGATTACAGCCATTAACGTCTAGTGAAGATAGAAGGTGTAATTTAACTGAATTCTGATAAATCAAGGTAATCCCTAAACTTACTCAGTGTTCTTCTTGGTTTGTCTCAACATGTGAAAACTGTCTTCACCAGGATTCTCTATTTTTTTTTACCTGGTATGTGGTCAGAGCACACCTTTTTCCCATAGCTTGGGCATACTATTACATGTGGTATATCTAAGTATGGAGTGGAGCTTGCCTTTTGTGCTAGCTAGGCTAATAAGTAAACACTAAGAGAAACTCATCTTGGTAAATTTAAGACACATTAGGAGTATTCTGATCTACCTACACTATGCTTCTCACATGTCTTAATTGGAGCCTACTAGCAGCATATTTAGAATATATTTAAATATTCAACCCTATGCAAGGACTCCTAGTACCTAAACATTATGGCTGGCATACTTATAAATATTATATATCCTCTTTTCCATACAAAAGAGCCCTGAAATGGTTTTAAGTGACAGAGTAATGTGAAGATGGAAGTGTGAGAAACTTGGAAAATTTACTTCCTGTATCAAAGTAACAGTGGAAATGCAACTATAAAGATGGAGCAATTGAAATGAATACCATAAATGCACTCATTATTATGCTGTTGTATTTATAATAATACCCCTCATTTTTATTGCAACACAGAAGAGCTGTTACATCAGCTGTTCTAATTTCAAATCTTCTGCAAAATGACCAAGCCTTTTCACTACTTAAGTGAGAAAATGCGTAATGCCTAGTCAATAGGCCTGTTTACCTTAGACAAAAACTGTGCAGGAAGCCTGTGCTGGTGAAGGTGCTGAGCACCAGAGTGAATCAGGGGCAAGGAGCATCTGGCAGGATTGACCCCTGCACAGAAAGGAAGCACTCAAGGTCAACATATGGGGCTGTGTCACACTTCCTTTGGTATCATGAATCCATAAATATAGAAGTGGATGTTGCTTTCTTCTGGGAGGGTTTTTTCCTTCTGTAAAATGTCTAAAAGTGTGCAAATATGTATTTAAAATGGGCTTCATGCAACAAGAAAACCAAATATCTCTAAAGACAAATTGTTTATGATTTCAAAATAGTCACCTTTCTGACTTGTTTTAGAGCTCCCTGTGCAAAGCTCAGAACCTGGAGGATCAGACACCTCCTCCCACGCATCCCCATCATGAATTCTCATCACACTGTGGCAGGGAAAGGCACATATTCTGACTGACTTCAATAGAAAGGCTTGTCTCCTGTATCAAGTTAACAGTGAACCATTGCTAGAGCAAGTGAATTTGAGGGCAACATTTTGGCCTGTAGGCCAAGTTCCTCAAGACAGAAACATTGGAGGAAAGGCAAAATGCCACTCACATTTGTAGTGTGGTATAAATAAATAATATTGGCCAAAAGTGAAACTACACTGAAAGTCATCCTTGCTTTTAGTACAAACAAGGAGCTCCCTGTGCAGTGAGCAGAGTAAATGAAGCCTAGTTTCCTATGGATTTGTGCCTCACAGTTGGATTCTCTGGTGTCTAGTAAAGTGTAAGCCCCATTTAAAAGTTTTTCTTGCATTGCAGGTATTTAGGCCATCCATCTCCCATGGCATGAGCTCAGCTGAAGCCTGTTCCTAAATGGAGCACGCTAAGAAGTGTTTTTTCTTCTGGGCAGCTAGCAGTCTTTTTGCTAAACTTGTAGAATTTTATCTCTGACACCCTTTTCTAAGTGACTGGGATTGGCCAACAGGTTCAAAAATTGTGGATACAGTCAGATAGACAGTAAGCCTCACAAGCACAAGCACTAAAAGATACATATATATGTAGGTAATGTGATGTTATCTGAGATAAGTCAGATTAATCTGTGTTGTCTGCCTCTTTGGTGCCAGACCAGAGCTGGCCCATGTGAAGAAAGTCCCAGAAAAGCAGATGGGCTTTGAAGAACTCCCACAACAGGTGGGTGAGTTCTTCACTTCTGGCAAAGCTGCCCTCCTGATACACATCAAAATAAAACTATGACTTTTGCACATCCTTTCTGTAACATTTCCCTGTGGAGGGAGACTCTGAATGTCTCTTCTCTACTGTGCTAGGTACTAATGGAAAGCCTGAAATATGTTAATTCCCACTAAAATCACAGAAGATTAACTTTAAAGTGAGTTATTTAACTCTCTTATGACTAAGATAATTTTTGTAAAGCCATTACTGCCTAGGAGTTTCTTTTGTGACATTTCTAGCTACATTTTTCACTTTTAAAATTGCAGCCTTGCTTATGGCTTCTAATGACCTATTCCAGAAATTTTAGCCTCCTTCAAACTGCAGGGAAAAATTGATTTCAGTGAAGAAGAAAGTTTTTTGGCTGACAGAGATCGAGGCTCTGACCTGAAAATTCCTCCAAGGCTGTGGAGGCCTGTGCCACATTCTGCCAGCAAGATTATGATGTGTAAATGGATTGTGACTCAAAAAAAAAAAGAAAGAAATACTGACTTTGGGAAGACATGTAGATGTTGCCAGTTTGCCAGTACTTGAGAAACAAAGCATCATCTGGTCACTGCCAATGATTAGGCAATTTAACAGAACATCAAAAGAATCGAGGCAGTTACCTGATTTCTTCCATATCTACTGAGTTAATCCAATATAATTTCTGGCCAGCCTTAAAACAGAATGAGAATAAATATTGTAGGAATGAATTAAAAGGAATCAATGAGAAAAGATATTAAATTTTCCTCATTAATCTGCCATGGAAGCAAGATTAAAATAATTACAATTTAAAAATTTACACAGGTTTCATTAAATTCTGAACAGACTTTTCAATAAAGGATTACAGCTCAATGACAATTGTTACAGATGCCATCTAAGAGGGCAGATGTATTATCTGTATTTTATAGTCATGTAAAATTGTAATAAATTTTAGTCACAATTAACTAATATCATTTGAAGCTGGAATGTTGATTGGCAATCACACACAGCAGCCTCAAGTAATTAACAGAAGATTCTTCTGATGATTGCTGGACATAGATACTCCAGGCACTTAGTAATTAGCCCTCCTGCTGACTTTTGCCTAGGAAGAAAGCAGACTTTGCAGGCTGTTTTCCTCTTCTGGCCAGGCTGATAGAGAGACAGAAATTGAGTGCTAGGTACATGCTCAATGTAGGTGTGGTGATGTGGAGGAAGAGGAGCTTGTGTGGTACAAGATTTGACTGTCTTTCTTCCAGAATCAGAAGGGTTGGAAGAGTACTGAAAACTTTCTGTTCATGACTGGTGTCTGCAGGTGGCACGGTTGGCAATGTATGCCTAAAGTGTTGATCATGCTACATTATTCATCTATTTAGTCCTTTTCTAATGAGTAAAGAAAGCCTGAAATGAAAATTTCATAACTCTGAGATTGAAGTACCACAGATGTAATACTGGCATTTGCAGTCCTTGCATACTGTGTGTGCTCTTACTTGGATGACATACAGCTCAAGGTAGAAAAACATTGTTTGTAGACCTAGAAGGGCATCCCCTGTTCTGGGATAAAAGGACCTCGAGTTCTGTGTACAGTTTTGGTCAGGGCAATATCAGAAAGACATTAAGCTATGAGAGTGTCCATGAGGGCAGAAAGGTGTTGAAAGGCCTTGAGGGGAAGCTGTATGAGGAGCAGCCGAGATCATCACTTGGTCTGTTCAGCCTGGAGGAGACTGAGGAGAGACCTCATCACAGTTTAGAGCTTCCTCAGGAGGGGAAAGGGAGAGGCAGGCACTGATCTCTGTGGTCAGCAGCAACAGGACCCGAGGGAATGGCCTGAAGTTGTGTCAGGGGCAGTTTAGGTTGGACATTAGAGAAATGTTCTTCACCCAGAGAGTGTTTGGGCACTGGAACAGCTCCCCAGGGCAGTGGTCACAGCACCAGCCTGACAGAGCTCAAGGAGCATTTGGACAATGCTCTTGGGCACAGGGTGTGAGTCTTGGGGATGGTCCTGTGCAGAGCCAGGAGCTGGACTTGATAATCCTTATGGGTTCCTCCAAACCCAGCTTATTCTGTGATGTTTTCTTCCAGATCCACCGTATGAAGCCCATTTGTTTAGTCATTGACTCTAAAGATTCTGGTTAGTTTTGGTTTTCTTGTATGATGGCAGGTTAAGGAAAGTTCTAGCAAAAAAAAAAAAAACAGAGAGGGAAAGCACAGTTGAAGACAAGAAAAATCACATTTCTATTTTTATGAAAATTCTTAGAAATGCAACCTTTTAAAATTTGCAAAGTCAGGGGAAAGCAAAGTTGCAAGCCTTTATTCTCTTTATGAGTTGACATGAAGGTAGGATAAGAACTTGGAAATAAAATTTTGTTTCTTCTATATTCAATGGTCAACTATGATTTTTCCTCAGGCAAAAGAAAACTATTCAGGTTGACAACATTAACAAGTCTCGTTTCTATTCTTCAGGTAATTTGTTTTTCATTTGAGTTTCCTCTTGTCCTGCTTCATTCATGTTGACTTTGCTTTTATAGGGAATATTTCCTTCCTATAAAATTTGGCATTTAAAAGTCATTTGAAATGTGGAGTCCCTGAAAATCAGAATGAAAATATTTTAGGACATTGAAACTAATAATTACAGTATTAAATAAGGAGGTTTAGCCATAAGTCAATCTAGTTTTACCATAGTGTTTCAATTTAGAACCAATAATTCTTACAAAGACAAACCTTGCTGTCTGGCTCATAAAGTAGATGAAATGATACATACATGACTGTTGACACACTGTAACCTTTTTTCATTATATTCTGTTGGTGATTCTCTTGTGTCTTTCTCCATTTTCATTATGATCTTTTTATTTCTCTATTGCTACATTTACTTGTTACAATAAAATATAATTAAAATTTAAGGAGAAGAGAAATAAGAGTTAGAAAATCCATGTTAAATGAGAAAACTTATTCTTACTGTTAATAAGAATATTTTCTTTTCCTCCTACTACCTGAGACAGTTTTTTCTCAAAAAACCATCAATTCCTCAAAAACCACAAAAATGTCACCATTATCTCTATTCCTTTAATTTCCTTTGTTGTTGTTGTTGTTGTTGTTGTTGTTGTTGTTAGGCACAAAATCAAATTTCACACAAGAGCAAGACAACATTTTTTCCTCATTTGATCAACTTCAGTGAAGTAATACAAATTTTGTGTGCTGTTTTAAAGGTACATGACAAAAATAGATGTATAGGTACAACCTTTAATGAAATTTCTTAGTAATTAATTATTCTAGAATTTATTTCTAGCTCCATACAAGACTGCAGACCTGACATTGAAGAATAACTGAATTTGTCATGTTTCTGATTTTTAATGAATATCTATCAAGTTATAGAATCTTGCTAAATTTAGTGTTGTGTATTTAAATCCATAATATTAAAAGTATTTATTTGTTTAGAAGAAAATAAAAAATGTAATTGTGAGAGATGTCTTTTGAGGAATGATACTAAAAAGTAGTACAAAACGAGACCTTTTTATACTTTTGCCTAAATTTAGTCACAGTAGCAAAATGCTGTATAGCAGTCAATTAATTAGGGTTTCCTTTTGTGAGTGCAGAAAGTAAAATATTTGACAACATGGAGTAATGAGGTGGTAAAGGGAAGATCCCCTTCTTTCACAGAGGCTGTTG
The DNA here is from genome assembly GCA_013396995.1 of Dicaeum eximium. Taxonomy (NCBI): domain Eukaryota; kingdom Metazoa; phylum Chordata; class Aves; order Passeriformes; family Dicaeidae; genus Dicaeum; species Dicaeum eximium. The sequence goes on from VWZP01000837.1 coordinate 1,966,868, forward strand.
AGGCACAGCTTGGCTTGTGCTGGAGTGCTGAAATCAAGTGCAGGTTCTATCCCTTGTAAGGCCACACAGCTGAACCTAATTTTACCACATTGCAAAGACCGGAATCTTCAGTTAACATCTACCACATCCTGGTCCCTTAATCTCTGTGTTATATGGTGGCACCTCCCACAGAAGGAGTTCTAATATTCTCACAGAACCTCAGACTAATTGTTATTGCATGTCAAACATATGGAACCACAATTCATATTTACTAGTATTAGTTGATTGCACTGAATATATTTAATCTTGTTTTCACCACTTGATTTTGGTTTTTAGTGAAACTTTCCCTGAAACAAATGTTCTTTAAAACTTATTTTAGGAGTACTGTATCTTCTATCAAGATATGCTTTCGAATTCATACTTGTGAAATAAAAATCTCTTTCAAAGTATCATACACTGTAAGGAAGAATGATGCAGCAATAAAATGAGTTACTGACATTCTGAGCTCTTTCACAAGTACTTTTCTTTACTTGGAAGATGCCTTTGTTTATAACATCACAGACCAAATGTAGCTGGCTTCTCTGTACCGCTTTCCTCAGACCTTCAGGCTGAACTGTTCATACAACCAGTCCCAAAAATGCATTGCTCATTGTGAGTCAGACCAGTTCCAAAGTTTAAATAGGACTTTTTTGCTAGCTTAATTAATTTAGATGGGACTAGGTGAGGAAAGCCTTGCCCAAAGAGCTGAGCAGGCAGATTTTAGCAAGGTGGTCAGTGCACTGTGAGGATGCCAAGCAGGACAGGGAGGGTTGGAGGGTGAGGCTGAAGGCAGCGCAGGAGGATCAGCAGACACAGCCATAGCTTCACTGCTTGTTCTGTGCCCTGGGAATTCCTGGGTTGTGTCTCAGCAAGGGTCAGACAATATTCTCCTATGAACAACCCCTTTTTTTGTGTTCAAGGTACAGAACAAAGCTGGCTAGTTCCGATTTTGGTGGTTCTAACGTGGGATGAAAACACAGAGTGAGGGTTATTCCTCACCACCAAGGAAACCGTCAAGTTTTGGATTTGAATTCTAAATGATTTGATTATTTTTAGTTCTGTTTATTGATAATCTGACACTCCTGCTATACCCTTGGAGTCTGGGAACATTCAAGCTTGGAGTCTGAATTTGAGGACATCTTTGATTTGATTCACACTTGCTACTTGTGTACTTGCTGCCAACATTGTTTAGATAATGCAGCACATCTGACAGGCTCTGTAGGAAAAGCATGTCAAACAATGATGCTTTTTGTTGTGGCCTGGCTGGAATGTTAAACCAGACTTTAAACTATAGTGGAGTCAAGAAAAGATTAAAACATTTTTTAACAAAGGCTTCAAATACAGAAATTAAGCAACTTATTCCTTCCACATCACAACCCTTGGATCACAGCCAGGGTAACATTTACAATGTATTAAAGGAGCTCATTCATCCTTCAGATAAAGAGGGTTTTTTTTGGTTTGGTTTTGTTTTAAAAAAGGGAACATATTTGCAGCACAAAATCTTGATCTTCCCAAGTGTGCCAGAATCACACTGGATGATATTTCTCAAAATTCTTTTATTGCTCATGGGAATATATAAGGAAATTTTTACTTTTTTTTTTTTTTATTGTATACTTCTTGTCTGTATCATTGCATTCTTACATCTGAACGCCAGTCACATCACTGATTCTTTGACTTCTGGTGTAAGCCAGACCAAAGAACATCAGACAATATTTTTCATTGTGTTCCAGGTAAAAGGCATTTTTTTAAGACATCTGATACTATTTTTAAATCTTCAAGTCAGATCCCACAAGGACATATAAGCACTTTTTTTGAGGGGGGAAGGGAAAAAGAAAAAAACCAAAACAAATTTAATAACACAACAAACATCCAAAAACTGTCCAGGACTTGTTTCTAGGAGATTTTTTAAAAACAATTCAGGAAAACAAGAATCTTTCATGCAAGACTCCAGTGGTTATTGCACACAGGAGGTGTGAATACTTGGGTCTCTTCACTCCAGGTTGAAGCAAGTTTCAATCCTTTGCTTTCTGCTTCTGAGGAGACTGTCTTAAGCATCAAAAAATAGTATCATTGATGAAGGAATCTTCATTCTCCTGAAGCTGATTGCTTCCACCAAGAGAAGAGTGAGCAAGATAGCAGAAAACTCTATTCTAGCAGTAGTGAAGCTTTGGAGGAATGAGGCTTGGGGAGCATTCTGTCTGTAAGAAAAACAAACTCAACTGCTAATTTATGACTGAATTATACCACAACATGAGAGAGAATTCATACATATCTAGATAAACTAAGTGGTGTTAAGGTATAGGTACTTTGACATATTTTGTATCTGAACGATACAAATACATCAGAACAAATATATCACAGCTTTCCAGCTACATGCACATGCCAGTGGTTGATGCAACTAGAAGACAAAATTCCCCAATCCTGCTACAGAGAGCAGCTGCTCTCTCTCTGCTCCAGCATCACCTACCTGCTCCATCTGCAACTTACAGTCAATGCATTTTTCCACTGCAGAGGTGAGCCACTGAGAATTTTACATGACTTTTTCATTAATTCCCTTCTATGGGTCACTGTTAGGATTAAGCACTATGAACTATACTCATAAAATAAACCTCATGGACCAAAAACTTCTCTTTAATCATTTATGACCATTCAGCTGGACATTTCTGTCCACAGCTGAGTCTTTATAGAAAACAATAGAGTTATTGTGGGCCATAAAGCTGTGTGGAGAGGCCTCTGACATAGCAATGATGTAATACTTGTACTCAAAATTCTGTTCTTTTTGCAGCATATTTCTGCATGCTTTTTCATAAGTGTAAAAGAATATTTGCACTTGTACTGAAATCAATACCAAATAGCTTGCCATTTGATTACTATTATTTAGTGCATTTTATCCCCCATATTTGAGTGTCTAATAAAAGCTATTAGGAAAGGAAATTGTTTCCATAGAGAATAATGACAATTCATGTTTGATAATTTTACCTGTAAATGGAATGAACAAAGTGATTAAGAACATATAAATTAAATTTGGCAGCTATACTCTGGTTATTTCAAAGTGCCTTATGTACATAGGTGAACAAATAATGGGTTATTTTAGTCTGCTGGCTCACATATCTGCCAAAACATAAGGGAAGAAAATCAGTGATGATGAAAGCAAATATTTTTGGAGAAAGAAGAGTAGAAACTCCTTCCCTATCAGGATTTTAGGAATTCAAAATATGGGTGTTATTCAGCCCATAATTTTTGTTCTGTTACATATTTCAAAATTATTTATATTCTGTATTTTTCATCCAGTTATTTAAATTTTTTGTATTGTCTTTAATTAAAATGTTGTCTGACACAAAACACAAATGTTTTAATCAAAAATGTCAAACCAAAGTTCTTGGCACTTCAAAATATTCCCAGTTACATATATTTATTTTAATTTAAGTCAATTTTTTTAACATGGTTTTGGTTTCCAGGAATTTTTTTGGCAAATTTAGTATTCATTAAAAATTTTGCCCCACCTCAATTACAAACATCAGTACACCTGCATAACACCCTTCGAGGTAGCAAAGTGTCATTGGCCTATTCCAACAAAACAAGATGCCAAATTATTTCTGAGGAAAGAAATGAGTTTTATCTATTGAAATAAGTCAACAAGCTCAGCTTCCCACCAAAGGCCCTTGGCATGCTGCAGGCCTCAAGCTCTGACTTGTCTGCAAGGTTCTCGCTCCGAGGTTTGGTGCTCCCAGCAGTACACCAGGAGGAGTCTTGTCCCACTACAGACCACAGCTCCCTTCAGACTCCACACCTGAGCTTCCTTCCCTTGTCAGCAGGACAGGGAGAGTGGCATGTACCCCAGTCTTGTCATGCTATGGGGTTGGACAGCAGCCTGGCTCAGAATCTGGAATAATTTGCAGGTTAAACACTGGGGACATGTGGTTGTGTCTGTCTGTCCAACATGAGCCACTCCAAGAACTTCCTTCAGCCTCTCCTTGGACTCTTCCCCCCTCTGGGGAAGGGATGGCTGGATGGGGTCAGGCATTTGGGAGCACAGCTTTTACAAGCCATCTGTTCACAAACCTTCTCTTTCATGCATGCCTGTCACAGACACATATGGAAGGACATAGGAAGGTAGAAGTACATCTTTGCCCAGACAAGGGAGTGGATTGAGTATGAGAGATGTGTGGCTGGGGTGGAGGAATTTGCTCCACCTCTGTACACAACAGTGAGCTGTGGGCACACATAGCTGTTGGGTGGGGATGGCAGACTTCTCTATCTCCCCTCACATAAACAGAGCTCATTGTTCTTGAAGTCAAAAGTAGAGCAAGGAATTGAAACCTGATTGCTTTTCAAGTAGAGAACTCAATTCTGTAGCAAGTGTAGGTTTCTGTAGTGGCAATGCCATGTGTTATTTCATGGTCTTCTGAGGTATCGTACCAAAGGTAAGAGGTAGAAAAGAACTATCTATCCAGGCAAATGGATATAAAATGCACAGACCATACTAATGAACAGGAAAAAACAATGCTTTCTATGAAAAATTGTTTAACTCAAGCACTGCTTGAAACAATCGATAATAGCCAGGAATGATGGTCAACTTTTATTAGTGTTTGGCCTGACCTACCTGGCTTTAGAAAAGGAGCTCAATTAACTTCTTTAATTGAATGAGTCAGACTTATCAATTAGACTCACATATGATATTCCTGTAAATGTTTAAACGTCATGAAATTATTAGAAATTTGTTAGCAATATCAAGGAAATCAAATATTTTTACTGAATTCCAAATTATTCACCTTTCAGTGCATGAAATCCATGCAGACTTTGTGATGTTTAGCAAATATTCTAAATGTTTTCTGCAAGTGCAAGCATGTAATTTACAAGGAAGCTTGCTGTTGGATTAAATACAACACAAAACTTAAGCCACGTGTCCCTCAGGACCACCCCAAACACTCTTGTTTACAATAAACAGCTGCCAATATGCTAAAGTAAGCTTGGTGCTTATGACATATTTGCCTGAGGTTTTGACAGGTAAATCTGTGGTTTTAAATTGGTCATCCTGTGTTCTTCTTCACAGATGACTCCAGAGACTGATGGTAGAATATGGAGTCTTTCACCTGTAAGGTCTTTGGTCTGTATCCACAGGAAGGAGAAGTGCAAAATCTTCCATATCTCTTTTTATTTTCCCAGTGTGTTTATGGTGGGAAGACAGAAGGAGCTATTTGCAGTATGCAACAGAATGTTTAATTACTCGCAATCTTGCTTCCCATTTAAGGCTTTAGTTGTTCAGCTGAAGCTCAAACAGGCAATGAAACCCATCAGCACTGGCATTAATTGGAACTCCTGTGAACAGTTTCAGCATTTGTCTTTCTATCTACCACTACAAAGTGGAGTCTTGCTCTGCCAAAAAGATACCTCCCCCCAGGTGCCAATGAAACAGAACATTAGTGCACTGTGGAGAAATTGAGAAATTCCCATTCACTTCATCATATGTAGTCCGAACTTGAGTTCCAGTGCAGTCTGTCTCAAAAAACAGTTCTTATAAATCCTGAGTGTTTTCTGTTACCAAAGAAGACCACCTTCATGCATAAAACTGCTTTTTACATGAAGTTGTATGCCCTACTTTATTAACAGAGAAAACAGAAATAGCAGGAGACTCCCCCTTAAAAGCCTCTGTCAGAACTCTATGAATTCTAAGAGCTCTGAACAAACCAAAAACCATAACAGGGCTTTTACTGTCAAACAAGCAAGGACAAGCTTAGATGAGATGAATTCCTTTCCTCTCTGTGATTTAACAGTTGCACTAGTGGAAAGAAAAGGACTAAACAAGTTAAATAGCTTTGAAATATTTATTTGCTTTTCATAAAACTGCATGTATCTCAGCTGGAAACAATTATTGATGCTAGTGCAGATCACAAAGTGATGTGACAGAAAGAGTGGCTAGTTTAATAGAAAATTATAATAACAATGAGCAATGTGAACAACTAAATCAATTTCTATTGATATACCAGTAAAAGATCATACATGATACAGATTCTTCCTACAGATTTTGCTAGGTGTTCTTGTAGGGTATAGCAAATATTTTAAATTATTCCTTAGAGTTCCTGATATGGACTAATAAAAGCAGCATTGCACTGAACTTTACAGCATTTCTTCTGTGATAAAAGGCAAATAGGTAATACCTCTGCTTGCTGTTCCTCTAATATGCAGTTTCTCAGCTGGGACTGAGACATTATCATTTCTTCCATTAAGCTTTGAGTCAGGGTTTTTGCTTAATATGGAAGACTTAGTTGTCCTCCTGTAGTCACTGCTCTTTCTAAATCTCAACCTTGATTATGAGATGAAAAATTCTACATGTAGAAAAGGATTGATGCTGCCAACACACTGGCTTTTCTGAGATGATGCCAATATTTGACTGTAAAGGCAGACAGGGATGTTCAGACCCCAATAAAAAGCCATGTAAATAGTGAAAGATGGATACCAGCAGAAACAACAGATTGTCCCAGTATGAAATGGTGTGCTTTAAAAAAATCCATTTGAACATCAAAGTATCAATAAATAAAAATAGCACTGTAGATAGCATTTGTCTACAGGGGCTCAAAAGCACTTGCTGACTCAGATTGTCTAGTAAGAAATTACCATTTCACTTACACAATACCTGAACCTTGCCCTAAGAACTACCTCAGCCATTTAATCACCCCTTTGTAATAAATGGATGCCTATATCCTAAAGGAGGCTTTGCTGTTTATGATGAGTCAAGCATACTGTCAGTAACTACAGCACCTGAGAAGAACATTTTTTTCTGTAAATATTTATTTTCTCATTCTCAAAAAGCTAGTCCATGTAAGATTTTCCACAGCTGACCAGAAAAAAAAAAAAAAGTTCCTTGTTCCTAATAACATATCTGGTACCTTAGAACACACCATACTTGAGGACATGGGTATCTGAAGCACTTGCTTAAATGTAAAGTCGGCTTTAGATGTCAGGGGTCCCAGCTGGCCTCATCTCAACAACCTTCATCCATTTCACTGAACTTGGAGTTCCAACCTAAGAGCACAGCTACAGTATAAAAGCCCAGATCACATTACAGAGCTAAACCTTCAGATTTTGCCCATCAAAATCTCCCTCACATTTCCAGTATCATCAGCCCCTTGCAGAACTGAGTGCCTGGTTTCTGATTGATTCTTTCAAAGAGAGAAAGGCCATCAGAACCAACTCAAATACAAACTGCATCTGTAGTGACAACCTGACACTTTGGTTCTTTTCCATAGTTTTAAATTTTGCTCTTGTGAAGAGGATTAGGTAGCACACAATCAAGCATTGGAAAGCATCTGACAACTAGGCCAGGGAAAGAATGGGCAGTTTTCTTGTTTTCTTTTTAATTCCTGTAAAGAAGAAACTAATCTTTCTTGTTTTTAATGAACAAGCTTCTTTTATGTGTGACAGTAGATTTCCCTTTCAAGAAGTCTTGCCTCAGTGAACCAGATGCTTCCCTGAGCAGTCAGAACAGAGGCAGTCAAACAGTCCTGCACACTGTTCGTGACTGGGACTGAAAATGGGCAAGGATGGACACTGCTGTTACAGAGAGTACTGAACTGACTGATTCTTGCCCCTACAGGATGAGCAAGGAACAAAAATTTGAGGTAAATAAATATTCAGATTGCCTTTAGTGAATTTAAATAAGTTGGACTTGGTGGCTGCATAAAAAATTGGTACAAGTGCTGTTGTCCAAGCCATCATCCCTTTACAAAATACATACTGCAACAAATCACATATTTGTTATTGGCCTTGCTGAAAAATCCTCACATGCTTTTATTCAGACTGGCCCAGATTTTATGGGGAGTTAAGTCATCACCAAACTCCCTTTAAGTTCAGTGGAAATTGACACCCTGAAATTATTTTAAATATTGTGCTTTATTGTAACTTTTTTTTAGCCTTTCATTTCCAAGTAAACTTTGAAGCCTTGGTACTTCTATGGCTATAAGGAATGGTTTGCTCCATTTTAACCTTTCACATTTTATTAACAAAATCAAAACCAGGACAATTAGGTACCTCCTGATTTTCATTTATTTTAATATTAAGGGAATGTTTGAAATGGCACAAGTCTTGGGGAAAGTACTTCAAGCCGTGGCTGCAGCAGCACTGGGGTTCTGGTCACAGACATCAAAGATAACTTGAAAAGAAAAAGATTTGAAACCGACAATTCTTTATATTTTGGGATATATTTAAATAATTTTGTTACATATATATGAAAAAAGGTTAAGAAAAGAGAATTGAGTACTGTAGAAAACCAATTTTTTGAATGTACAACTGAGCTATTCTCCAATTTTGTCTTCTTTGGGGAAGACATGAGAAATAAAACTATATAGCAACTGTGGAAGATTGAGTAAGCAGGTATTTAGGAGAATACCTGCTGGAGAACCTATGCCACTGGCTTCCTGTATGGCCATTAGAAAATTTCTTATTATGTTGTTCTTGTTCTTAAACTCAGATTTTTCTACCTCAAACATCTGTGCACTAACAATAGATAGATGTGAATATTCCATGTCTTAAATGCTTAGGCCAAAGTGCTTGCTGTCCATTGCCCAAAACTCCCCAAACTGGCACATTAAAGCAAAACATGCCAATAAATATAGATATATATCACATCTGAAATCTCTCTACTGTTCCTCTTATGTTGAACCTGAATTATGTAGCCTGATACAGATTTTTTAAAAAAGTAAAGGTGTTATGGTATCGTCAATTGTCTCTTCATTCCTTTTGTTTGCTGTGCCTCTCCTATATTTCGTTTTCAAAATACTTAGGATTGATATTATGGCTGAATTTATGACTTTCTTAAGGAAATTCTGCACTTGCATTGGTAAGCTCTCCATACTTTTCATAGCAAGACCTAAAGAATATTAAGGAAAATTCTGTTTTTCAAAATTCATCGACAGTGCTGGGCTTTTGAAGGAGGAAGCTTTGAGGAGTTTGTGGGCATGAAAATTAATTGATAACTAAAAATAACATTTGCCTAAAAAATATTAGGGCTGCATTCAACCAAAGTTTTGCAGAAGGCAAACATATGAGCTATTAGTAACAAATGGGGTATTGGAGAAGGTGAAAAATAAGCAAGAAGACTGGCCAGACACTAGTAGATATAGTCAGCAAAGACTAGACATTCATTTATTTTATTAAAATGTCTCTTTAAAAGATAAAAACATCGATAATTTAGATTTTTGAGAAGCTATTTTAATTATTATTTTTGTACCTGCTTACATAAACACTTTGAGATTAGCTACAAGGTCTCATATTACATAACTAAGAAAAGAACGGAACTATTTAAAACAAAGTGTATTAATATACTACGTTTTCTGCTTTGGGGGAATTTAATGTAATTTTAAGAGTATCAAAAATTAATTACTATGCTTATCAAAAACTTTAGATACTTCCCAGTCAATCACAATAAAGGCATGATTGAAATATTTGAACAGCCTCAATCTCTGTTTCTTTATTGGTCCCATTGAAGGTGTCGTTGTCATAGACACATCACCTGAGCTTTACATTTTAAATGGAGGCTTCTGAAGACTGCTGAATATCAATATGTTTAGTAGCTGTGTTATGAAAATTTTCATTTAAATCAGAATAATCTTGGTCTTTGGGGCTTGGACTAGTGATATCTCATTGTAAATTCCATTACCAAGAATTAATAGTGAAATGATTGCAGCCATCAAATGCAGAGTTCATGGACACAGGAGAGAACATGCACATCACAGGTACATTGATAACAGGCCGTGATCCCAAGCACTGAGTTGCTGTTTTTTCAAAGCTCTCTCTGTAATGACTTCAAAACCTCCCTGACCACTCTTTAATGAATGTAAAAGTGGGATTGTTTCTCACTGCATGTAACATTTTTCTTTTACCTGCACTGGGTTTCACCTGCCACTTAACAATTTAATCTCCCACTCATTTTCTTTTACTCCCCAAAGTAATTACGGTGTTTATTTAGGAAATTCTCATGGGAGCCTAGGTTCCCTTCTTCTGCCTGAGTGCAGTCTGTAGAACAGCAGAGGTCATTCTGCCCCAGAAATAAAACAATTCAACAGTAATAAATGAGAAAGAAATCCCACTGTCTTTCTCACAGAGCCTTTACGTTCCCATGGCTTTGGCTCCCAGGGGTGGCCATTATCAAACAATTCCTTCTCCCCCCTCAGCTGTTCCACTCAAGTTCATGATTCAGCCTGAAGTGGTTTCCCACTAAGTTTGTTTTCTCTTGAGTTTCTGCACCAGATGCCTGTCTGCATATCTCAGTGCCATGGTTTTATGCCAGCCTCCATCAGACCAGGAGGAGCTCTGTGCTCTGAGAGGGGTTGCCTGGCCACAGGAAGGAAAGACAGGAGAGAAATGAGGGGGTGAGTTCATGCCCTTCAGGTCTATAATCACAGGTCTTGTGACCCCTGTGTCACCAGCAGTATCTCCTAAGAACACAGCAGCTTCCAGGCATATAGGTCCAGCCATGCCCTCCTCCCCCAGAAGATGACCTCAAAACTGTCTGTGTGCTCTTTAGCAGCCAGGATGGTTGCTTCAGAAGCAGTGGAGGTTTTTGGGTGGAGGGTGGGGTGGATGTTCTGCATCTCAGCTCTCCCTTTGCACATGTTCTGCTGATAAGACTCTAAACTTGTGTCTGGGGCTATGTAATCCAAGGATTGTGTCAGCAAAGGATGAAGGTGTGAGGGTGCAGCTTCAAGATGAGCTTGATCCCAGGAGTGGGCTCTATCTCCATTTTCCCATTTGCAACCAGTCTTGGTTTGCCCACATGAAGTGATTAAGAAAGAAGCCCACCAGCACTTTCCTCCTGTTCCTTGGATGCTCTTGCAAGAGATCCCACAGAAGAATCCTGGACTAGTTCAGGAAACAACTTCAGGGGAAGGTGTGTGGGGTAACAGACATGATAGGATCTGAATAGGAACCTGCAGTTCAGCACAGCTGCCAAGTTTAGCAACTGGGATAGGACAAATACTAGAGCTGTTCACCCACAAGGAGGAACATCATTTCTACTTGGTCATGATCTCATTCAGGTATGGCTTTTAGGGCAGTTAAGGTCATTCTTAAGGTGCTCTGCTGCTAGTGGCAAAGGTCGGAACCTAATGTGAACACAACAAATATTTCATAATTTCTCAAGGGTATGTTCTCTGTCACCCAGTCCCTGTCAGATGATGGGTCCTTCTGCCATGATAGTAGTTTTCTAATAGCAATAAGATTTTGGGAAATTTTACTATGGAGGCATACTTGGAAACAGTCTCCTTCCCATTACCCTTGGGTTCCCATCTTTGGAGCTGTTACAATCTTCAGGAAAGTGGTCCCAGTGCAGGGATGGATGATGAGGAAACCTGGCCTCAGGAATTCTAAATGAAATCCTCAATCACTTTAGGTACATCTGAAAAGGATGTGCAATGAGTTACATTTTGTGCTTACTCAGCAGACTACGATTTTAGATGCCTGGTGTGTTCTCTAAATGTGAGAACTTTCCCAGAATTGACAGCCCTGGCATTGACTTAAGTCTAGACAGAAAAGAGCTTTCAGGTTTTGACAGTCCTAGATGTCATATGGGTTTCTTAGAAATAGTTCTGTCAGCCAGTTCTCTCACTCTGCTGGGCTTGTCTGCTGACAGAGGTACAGGTCACTGTAAGAATAGTGAAAGGAACTTATTAGTGCAGGAAAGAAACTGATCTTTTTTAGTGATTCTAACTCCAACTTCAACTTGTGCCTCACTTCTCCACTTCTGTCATGAATACAGAAGTGCTGTAACACTACCTGTGTTGAGAGCAACATCTGGCAGCAATAGACATTTCTATGCTTGGTGGTAGGGGTCATATACAAAGACAGACATGCCAGTGATGTCAAATAAGACTACATTCCTAAAAGAAAGTAATTTCTGTTTCAGCTGCTTTTAATGGAAGACCATCATAGAGGATTTCTTAACCATGAGAAGTTCATTTTCATTTTCTGTGCTTATCAAACACAATCTATTAACTGTGAAGTTTTGTGTGACTGGTTCATCCATGCATAGCTGCACATGAAGTTATTTGCCGATTTTCCACAGTTTTCATTTGTTCAACAAACACACAGATGAGGTGATCATGAACATCTTTATATATTGAATCAACTTATCAGCCCTCAATTCTCTTTCTCTGAACAAGAAGCAAGTACTTCAATCCCATTTATTCTATAGTAAAGTAAGTTTTTAAAAGTGATAAGAAGCTGTTTTGTTATAAGCAGGCATGATTCTGAAAAAGCTTGTCAGCATCTGAAGGTCTCTGTGAGAAACTGGTGCTCTGAGACTCACTGGGCCTTGTTCTGCTGATGGGAGGTGGAGAGTAATTGTCTTTGCATCACTTTTTGGGATTTTTTTCCTTTTTTCTTTACTTATTAAAGTGTCTTTATCTCAAACCACAAGTTTTTCTTACTTCTGCCCTTAAGCTCTCCCCCATCCAGCCAGGGGAGAAGGCAATTGGCTGGGGGCTTAGCTGCTGGGGGCTTGGCTGCAGTAAGCTCACGACTGTGATCCAAAATAAATGTCAAAAATATTCGGTACCACATCTCTTGCATTTTAGCTGTGATGTGAATAATATTTTGATAGTCCCAAACAATGCAAAAATATGTCTGTCTGACTTACCAAGTCTTTGGTGTAATGTTTCTTGTCTGGCCTATAAGTCTTTATTCTTTCTTATGGCAGGAGCCCCACAGGGCAAATGCATGGAGCCCCCTGCCACAGTGACCTCCTCTATGATACTCTTTTCCAGAGCTGTTATGGCATTGGTGGTACCCTCTTGCAGAGGGGCTTCAAGGTGATTACTCAATTTTGTCCTGTTGAAGGAATATTTGCCAATTACTATATTGCATTGATAGTCACTTAAAGAAGTAAAGAGCACAGAAAAAACCCGAACATTTCCCTCTTTCCCTCTGTTCTTTCACTATGTTTGGGGACTTCTGCCCACATGATCAAAGCTGCATTCCCAGTGAAGGGAGTCTGTGCATGTGTAAATCTGTGTGGGGAAGGAACTGAGCAGGAGTAAATGACCCCAGTTATTACAGTCCTAACTAATTTATTCCATTCTACATAGAATACGTGGAATCCAGTGATCGAGTCTGTGTGGATGCAATATTTACTGTCAATAACTTCTATAGAGTTAACCTTCTTGAACACAAACAAACATGAATCACCATTGATTTTACTTCACACATTGAAGAAAAACAGTCACTTAGATTAATTTCATAACTGGATGCATTTATATGGTCATTCTTCTGCAAGAAGTTACAGTCCAGTGACCTCTTCCAGTCCTAATCTCCAGGAACACAATTTGATGTAAGTCCCCTTCTTGGTATTCATGCCAATGACAATTTTTCTTTCTTACAGTTTTTGCTCTTCTTTTAGCCAGAATTCTACTCTTGCTGATTGGTTGAGAATTATTTGGCTTTCTCAAGCAGTTTTTCCTGAAAGGACTCCATCCCTTCCACCAATGGTTCATTGTTCTACCTCCTGAATGACAGAGGCAACATGTGGATTAAAGAACTAGTGTATCAAATTATGTGGCAGAGAAAGGGATATTCTGGCTTAAAACAGAATTTCGTCTCCCTTGCTTTGTCTGTGTTCCACCTCCAACCATAACTCATTGCCTCTCACCCCCGCTGCACACAGGGTGTTCCAGACGGTAATGGGGTAATGAGATACTCACAGCTCTCAAAGTGCAACTCTAGGAAGCAAAATGGTCCCAGTGCTCTAATGAAGGTAGGGCACGAGGCCAGTCTGGTAGAAAATTCATTTTGTTTTCCAAATTATGCCTCACCACTAGCACTTCTGAAAATATGAGAAAGTGGACTGCAATCTCCAAAAAGATTAATTGTTTCGCTATAACTTCAAATGAAGCCAACAATCCATTGGCACTTGTAAAAGAACAACAATCAGGAAAGCACTGAATTCACCAGACATAAAGTTTTCTACTGAGGTGTGAACAATTTACTATGACAGGGTCTCCTGAAGTTTCTAACTGAAAAATAAGCTGCTTTCTGTTTAATTCCCAAATCATGTATGAGTGCTTAGACAAAGTTGGTTGGTGCATCACTGACTATATCTGCCAACATACTTTAGTTGTGACCTGTAAAATAAAGTGCATTTTATATTTATTTAGTCACTGAGTTTAGTCTCCTCTGAATTATAAAACTACGTCTTGTATAAAACTCTGTGAGATTGTGCTGTGAATTTAGTCCATAAATTCACACCAATATTTGTTTTTTATCAGTATTAGATCAGTCCTGGCAGTTTTCCGTTCACATGTAATTCCTGTGACAGAGTAGCTGTTTTTTTTCCACTGAAAATAACACAGAAAATTTTCAGTAGTAGATAGGCATGAACCAAAATGCAGGTTCCAACCAGTTCTGTGCACCTTTTTGCTCTACGGCAAATATTAAAGAATAATTGCTTTAGTTTAACAGTCAAATTTAAAGTTACCTAAAAAAGTGATAAATTGTTTCACAGTGTTCCTTTTGAGGTTTATTTAAGAAGTTTTAAAAATTATTTCTTCTAGAGTATTTTTAGCAGATCTTGTGCACTCTACTTTTTCTAAAACTTTATGGATAAGTGAAAGTAGTATTCCATGCTGTGAATGTAATTATATGTGAGGAAAAAGTATATATTTAATTGCGGCTTAAATAACAGCCTTTTCCATTTGTTTCACATAGGAAAAGAAAGATTACTTTGGGAAGGATTTAACATTGTGTTTCTTCAATTAAAAACAGAAGAAGTCTATAATTACACCTTAGATTCTTAATAGTCATCTATAAAATCATTAAAAAGCAAACAAGCAAGCCTTAGAGATCTGAATGCTCATATTTTCACTGCCCTATGGAGGCTTTTGAATCAGGAAAAAAAGAAAAATAGACATTTCTTACATAAAGTCATAAAATGGCTTGAGTTGGAAGGGACCTTAAAGATCATGAGTATGGACTCCTTTCACTAGACCAGGCTGCTCAGAGCTCCCTACAACCTGGCCTTGAACACTTCCAGGGATCACAGCATCTCTGGGCAACCTATTCCTCACCATCCTCACAATAAAGAATTTTTTCCTAATATCTAATCTGAACTTCCTCTCCTTCAGTTTAAAATTACTCCCTTTTGTCCTGTCCCTATTAAAAGCATAAGATTTCACAGAGTGTTCAGCCCTTGGGGTCAGCGTAGGACCAGAGGATTTGTTGTGCAGGTTAGGAATGGGAAATGTTGATCCTCCTTACTAAAGACAGGGAGGCCCGGTTCAATAAGTCTCACAGATCTGAGATCTAAATCTCATAGATCACAGATCCAAATGCCAGACATAACAGTGGCATTTAGGAGTGCTGAGTGGGCAGTTTTCATTGCTGTCCAAGGACAAGGGTTTAAGCTGCATTTCTTTAGCAAACTGAGACTTCTCCTTTGCCTGTGCCATGATGTTCCTGCCTCCAGAAGAGAAGCCATACCACCTACTTGGCCATAGAGCCAACAAATCTTCCAGGTGATGAAGGCTTTGTCCCCACTCAGTTTTACAACAGAACAATCTCATATTTTCAGTTAGCTTTTCCTTGGTGGCAGCAGAGGGTCTGAGGTGCACAGCAAACTGCTTAAGCAGCCTGCTGGCCTCTCCCACTGTGCCAGGGGGTGGCTTCAGGGGCACATTCTTCTCTCTCTGGCAGCTGCTCATACATTCCCTGTGGTCATAGCTATGAGTAGCAGAGAAGACCTGCTAGATGCAGACATGGTGCTAGATAGTTGCATTACAACCCAAAAATTCTCTAGAGAGTTTAATTTTAAGCCTAGATTAGCCTAGACACATCCAAATCAAAATCCAGGCTGATACTCCAGTCACAAAGTGGAGTAGGAAGATTATATGTATAAAAGAGATGAAGCATATATATTTCCCTTCTTCCCAGAACATAGATGCCAAAATGGAATCAAAGATTTTCACCACTAATTGAGTTTCTGTTTTTTGTCTATTGAGGTCAGAATTGTAAAACATCTTAAAGACGCTGTCTGGAGTTTTGGTTTTGCTTTCTCAGAGGAAAGTATGTTTTGTTTTATAAAAGTCTTTTAATTGGAGACCAGAGCTTATCAGGGTGAATTCTGTGACCTTCTGAAAGACTATTTTAGCAATGGAAAATGAGTTAAAACTCAGATTAAATTCTCATAGAGTTGATATGTCCTTGGTTTTGTCTGATGCTGAAAATAAAAGATTTGTGTTATGTCCATGGCTGAGTATGTTGTAATAGCTGATTAGCACAAAATATCAGCAGCATTTAACAGACCAATTATGAATAGCACTGAGCTGGACCTCAAAAGGCTCCTTCACACTTTCCTGAAGACTGCAGGTCAACCATTTTAATATCCTTTTCCCTCAGTTCTCCTGTTTGTAAAATAAAGTTTGTTGTATTCCACTCCTTAGCAAAGCCATTTGATATCTACCTGTCAAAAATGTATGTATTTCTAAGTGAATGGAAAACAATTTTTCAGAGTAATTTTTTGACATTTATTTTGATGTTATTCTAGTTCTATAAGACATGTGCGGAAAAAAAAACCCAAAGCACTGAACAATTAGAATTTTCTTTTTTCAAAGCCCCATCTTACCCCCAAATAGAATGTTATCAATTAAATAACTAAGAGGAATCTGAAATTGAAATGCTTTATGCTCCATTTTATGAATATAAAAAAATACACAATGAAAAATATGTCCAGAGAGTCTCAGTTTTATACTTTTCAGAGTAAATAATTGTATTTATTACTTGTTTTGAATAATTAAATTATTATCATTATTTCCACGGCAGAGAAAATGTGGAAAAATCATTTTGCAGAGCCTGGTCTAGATTGGCTAGTGTTCAAATGAAGGCAATTTTCTGTCTCTGGATGTTTCTGACACTAGACCTAAATATATTTGTAGCTTTTCTGTAAGAAATGAGAGGTCAGGCATCCACTTTGATTGTAACATTTAGTGGAATGACATTTTCATGGTAAATTTGGGTACTGAGAAGAAAAAATCTCGTAAAAGAGATTAGTCACTTGCTATTTAAGCTGTAAAGAAGAAAGTTTCTTTTCACCTATAGTATGAGCTGCCCATCCATTTTTTTTTTCTCTGAGCTTAGCAAAAGCAGGTTCATTTATCACTTTGACTCTTTTGGCTTTTGAGTCAGAAGAGTTTGAGCACCTCTTACATATTTTCCCCCTTCCTATTTTTGAAAGACAGCCACAAATACTATGCTGAACACAAATAAAGACAGTCTTTCTCCTGAAGAGCATTACAAGTAAACACTTGGAGGGCTAGACATGCTAGGAAATCCAGATGTTTGGAAGGACTTGAGTGTAGAAAGGGTACTGTGTTGGCTGAAGCTAAGCATGAATGTTTTTACCAAAATATGCTACTAAATTTAGCCTGGAAGGCTCAAGAACTTTCCCTTTTTTACTCTATTCTACTATTATGTTTTAGGGACCCATTTGGATCATAACCAGGGGCACATGAACCTCTGGATAACTGCAACTTCACTTATTCTCTGAATGGACTTCAAAGACCTGGAATACCTGTATTTCTTACCTCTAATTAGGTCTGGAACACTCCCTGTAGCGTCAGAATATGGTTTACATCCATTTATTTTTTATGGCTTCCTAAACAAAATCAGGTTAGTGGCAATTGAGCTGAGAATCTCTTTGGGTTAGTCTGCAGCCAAGTCATCTTTAGACAATCTTACATGTAGCGGTTGTGTGTAGCTACTACAATCCAGGAAATACAGGAATTTCCAGGAATTTCCAAATCCATCAGACTGTACCACTACTCAGTTGCTCTTAAAATGAAACAGCAATCAACGGTTCCTACATTTTTGGGGTTTTTTCCGCCCCCCAATTCCCTTTACTGATCAAGAGCAGATTTACAATGCAGGATTTGGGCACTGCTCTGGCCTTGGACTGACCTCATGTCCAGATGTGAATCTCCTGGAGCTCATTCATAATTCTGCTGCATTTGTGCCAGGGTATGGAGGTGCTGGAGTGCAATTCACCTCTTCCTCACTGCAGCTTCATGTTGGTGCACTCCCAGTTTAACTCTGCTACGATGTGGTCTGGGAACTGTGGTGTCCCCTACAGTGGATATTCTTGGGAGACATATCAGCATAATAAGGGAGGAATATTCATTGGCACTTTAGCAAATGCAGCAAAAAATGAATACACCCCTCTGACTTTTGGGAGTATCTCTGCATTATTATTGATTAGTGAGATTAAAACTTGAATCCCTGATTTTTAAATTTTATTTTTAAAAAATTAAAATCAATTAACACAGACTTAGAGAAGAAGTACTTTTTAATTATGAAAAATCTACCCAAAATAAAGGATGAACTAATGGTTTATAACTTCTAACGCACATTTTAAGGTTGGGTTATGAAGTGAAAATCCTTTACATACAGAGGTCTCAGAGGAGCTGCCATTTATTAATGTTTTAAACAGATGCTTCACAAAGCAACATAATTAATTAAATCCACAACTGTTGTGCATGAACAAGACAGATTTTTATTAGAGCAAGCATAAAGTTGAATTCACAGCAACAATTAACCAGACTTGTTTGTACAGCATGTTTTATCAAACAGGTAGAGTAGCTTTACAAAGACATTAATTTAAGTGTTGATCATCATTAAAATATCTGAAAACTGAAGATTATAGTGTACATTCAGTCACTGAAAAGAAAGTGTAGGTAGGTATTCTTTCCACAAGGTCTGATGCCATTTCCAATGGACTTAATAGGAGCCAGACTGAGCTATGTGAGAGTATGTGTTGGTGATATATGTATATGCATACATATATATATGTCCATGTATATGCACATATATATATACATATATATAAGGGTATGCATGAATAAATAAATTGAACATGTATATATAATGTAAAAATTATATTTATATGTAGAAATAAGGCTTTATATGTATAAATAATACTTTTTAAAAATATGTATAAATAATACTTTGTGAAGACCATAAACAAATATATGGTACAATTGCTTATATTATAAGTAAGTAAATAAGAACCACTTGCTCATGGCTTCAATATTCAACCTAAAGCCACAAATACTGATTTCACTGAATCCAGGTATAGGAGGGACTAGAGGGCACAATGACACCTTCACTTTCCTCAGTTCTCTGCCAAGGAACCTCATCAGGTTCAAAGAATTGCTCTTAAGAATTCCTCTTAACACATGAGTTTTATTGGTGGTGTATCTGGGCTAGGCTATTGACCTCAGTGGAGTTTCTCTAGTATAAAGAGTAGCAGAATAATGTTAAGATCTCTGTGTGGAAAGATTCCTCTGACAATATAATGTAAGAATGCACACTTTCTTGTATTCCTTTCTCTTTTCAATAAAGTGCTTTGGAAGAAGCTAACTTCTCAAAAGTAGTGAAGTCTTTAACTTGTCCCATAATGATGGAAATTTAAGGACTCTGAGTGGATTCTATGCTGATCTTCATCTGCTGCAATGCTGAGATGTGCAGAACTCCACAAAACATATGAACTGTCAGAGGCATTTCAGGGTTTCTTTATTGCAGGAAAGGTTGGAAAGAGTTGCAGCAATTATCCTTCTATGTACCCATCATTCCTTAGTGTTTATGCATTTGTGGAGTAAAGCACACTGCAATGCACATTTGTGTTTCTGAGAACTACCTGTCAATTATTTATTGTCAACAATTATTGTCAACATTTATATAAACTAGAACTTTCTAGTCTTAAGGGCACTAAATAAAGGCTGTGGAGATTCATTCCCTGCCCTGGCACTGACTCTTTATTTTGGTAGAGAGAAAAAATATCTTAAGCTTTCCTGATTTTCCCAGGGCCTTCTAACTCCTCTTTGCCTCTAGATAATTCAACCTGTAAAAAATCGGTGAAAGAATTTTTTTATAGGCTTTGCAAATAAGATTTTTTTTTTAATGACAACTAAATAGCACTGTGAACAGATCTATTTATATCTAAAATTACCGCGGTGCTCTTTCATTAATAGCACCATTTGCATTACTTAATTCATTCAATTTTCAGAGACCAGCCAAATCTGGTCACATTTTTGCTACCATGGTAGGAATTAATGATGATCTACTACTGTATTTCTGATAAAAGGGATTTGTTTCAAAGCACTTTTTGCTACACAGCCTCCTAATTCTGCATATAGAACAAAAAAATGCTATTAGTTAATTTACATATTTTTTTTTAATCACCAAAGAAAACCGGCTTTTCTCCATTCCAGAGCAGTGCCCTATCAGATTTTGCCACAGAATAATTGTATTGTCTGGTAAAATGACTGAGTTGTTGCCCATGACAAAAATCTTTGTTCTTTTGAGAACTTGTGGAGAAATTTCGCCCTGGGTGAAATTCTCAGTTTTGCTTAATCGTTTGTTGTTGTTGATATTATCTGGTTTTATAAGAAAGATTCAGAATGTGACTGGTAGCAGTTTCACACTCTCCACAGCTCAATAAACCTTTGAAATATGGAATATTTTGATAGCTTGTGATCCAAGCAATAAATAAAGATGCATAATTTGGTATTTTCTCAAACTGTTTACAAAGGTCTAGAGGAAGAACAGGATGCTATTTTGTGATTTTGACACTTATCCTTTTGATTGTTAGGCTAAAAGAATGAAACAGCATGTATTCCAGAAGAGAGTTAACATGAAGAACCTTTGAACACACAGAAACAGGAGATCCGGTTCTGCTTTCGTTTTTCTCTCCATTGTTTGTCTTCTTTGTGAACGAATATTAGAGTTAACAAGGAAAATGATGAAGAGGTGTGAAGACTGCCACAAGAGTTGCTATGGTTTTAAAAGCAGTTGTAGCCACAAAGCCAGAAAACAAATCTACACAGGAACAACATTAAGAAGTCTAAGGACTCGACAATAATAGTATATGAGATGTATGTCAGCACTCTGACTCACTGAAAAATACAGGGCACAGTCATAGTCTCCTTCAGATTTGATGGCAAAAAATCCCATTTACTTTAACAGCATAGGATTGGAACTTCTATTTGGAACATGATTGTCATAATTATTTTAGTTGGCTGAAGTTCTTTTTTTCTTATTTCCCATAATTTGGATGTAAAATGACTTTTCAACAATAGATACAGTATACCACAGCAGCAGTATTCTTGTTAATGGTGGGAGATGTCAAAGAATTCACAGCCTACAGGTAATTACTCTTTCCTACCTGCAAATATTACATGTAATTTTGTGAAGCAACAGTCCTTTCAAGCAATGAGGTATTTCACAGTAGCTCACTGGATGCCTATGCAGAGAACTAAAGGTGGTAGGTATTTTAGTGCAGTCTCTGTGTTATTTGCAACTTCAAGAGACCTGTTACTCCTGTATTAAAGATACTCCAAATGTTATCCAATAAATTGTATTTCACTGTGCTAGCTTAGAGACAAAGTGTACAGGACAGCAAGAAAAACAAAAGGTGCATCAAAGCAGCTCAGAAACAGAAAAATATCACAGGTAGAAAAGGTCAAAATTGCAACCTGGCTTTCAAACAAGGTTTACTAAGATTGCATAAAGGATTAACAATACAGAATTCTTCCAGACACTGGAAATACAATTCATAAAAAGTAATAATTTACTGAGACACCTAAAGAAGCTGTTGCTTTTTGAACTTGTTGACTCTAGAACTAGTTGCCATAGAGGTTATTATTACTCCTATTAAAATTATTGTCAGTGCTATATATTGATTACACTGCTCTTCTATATTGTCTGTAAACAAAATCTGTATTTCCAACCTTTTTATCAATTATCATGCTCTCTACTTCTGGGAATTGTTTTCTTTTAAAGAAATTCATATTTCATAGAATGATAGCAATACTGCCTACAAGTATGATCAGTCACAGGCTGCTTCCTACATTAAATCCAAATGGAAAGCTTTGATAGTCATAGCTATTGGAAATAAAACTGTGTTCCAATGCCAAGTACTTGCTAACCTGGTAATTAAAGGGTCAATTGAATTTATTAGATTTAATTTTTTACCAAGAAAGCAATTTTGATAATTTTTAGGTTTAGTTTTAAAAATGGTGAATAACTGCTTCAGTTGTATATATACATTGAAGGATCATATTTTTAGAAATACAGAGATAATTCAAAACATATGGGCTCTGAAGAGTGTCTTTGTACACAACCTTCTCCAAGCAGGTTTCATCAGTGCCATGGTTTATGCTGCACTCCCCTGTGCCCCAGAGCAGGTGAGGTGAGTAATTGAGGTGAGTGGAGCGGCAGAGCCGCTGCGGCGCGGCGTCCCTCCGGCACCTGGGTCACCAGGGATCCTCAGGGAGAGAGGATCCTGCCAATTCAGGCAGGTATTTCCAGTGCCTGCAAGACCTGCAGGACCTGGATGCCCTGAGTCACTGGGGTGACTCAAAGACTGATTTACCTTGGGTAATCCACTCTCCTCTGGCTGTTGTACCAGAAACAGATGAACACAGAGACTCCTGTTTACCATCCCTGGATATCGGCTGCAGAGGTTACTGAAGTTCTGATACTTGTCAAACCTTTGAGGTCTAAAACTCCTATCCTTGAGCTGCCTAAGGCTGTTTGGGATGGTCTCCCAACTAACATCCCCCTAAAGGTAATTTAAATTATACTGAAAGATAGGCTGTGAACTTCACTGAAAAAGGGCCACCCCTTTGAGTCCCACGACAGGGAGACACCACCACTGACCTAGAGACCTTCTGCAGGAGAAAGGCAGGCTGTAACCCAGAGACAGCAGGGGCTGCTGACAGTAGGCACGGTCCAAACGAGACCTTAGAGACAGCATAAATCCAAACTGCTGACATGGCTATTGCAGAAGCATTTTTGGTGGTAGTAGTGCAGAAAGAGAAAGATGTGATGAGTGGACACAACTGAAAATCCAATGCACTGTTTTGCTCTTTATTTCTAGCTATTTTGATTGTGTTTTCTATGACCAAAATGTAACATGGCCTAGAAAAGTGGTCCAAGTGGTCTTCTGAATGAAATATAATCACTTCTATTTCCACAAGCCAAAAGTATATTTAGCCCTGGAACAATAAATCTCTCGTTGTACTGATTGAAGCAGTAAATAGATATTGTAATCACAGTGCATATTTATGAAGTGATAAAGTAATGGTCTCCAGAGGGTTGTGCCTCCAGCTCAGTACAACCCTTTTCTGAAGTTATGGTGGCTCTGGAGACTGGACAGCTCCTTGGTTACTTTCTCTTTCTTTTTTTCAGCCAGTACAACAGAATGGGCTGTGGGCATGAAAAGTAATTAGTGGTGAAAAACATAGCAATCTGCCCTCTAGTTTACCCTTTTATATTGCACTGAGCATTGCACTTCATGCCTAACACTCTGGGAGTTTAGCACTCCCTAGAAATATTTTTAATAATTATTTGTTACCTCACTACTTCTTTTAATCTTTGTTGCATTAAGATGATAAAAATAGTATTGTGCTGTATATATGACCACCTACTTAATATAAAACCAGCTGCTCTCCATTAAAATATTAAGTTTTTTTTCTCAGTGTGAAGCAGGCATTTTAGAGTAACCTCATTGAATCTTACAAATATTAGATCACAAAGGGCAAGTTTCCTCTATTACATTGTGGGATGTGTAGTAACATAGCAGTCAGTTTTAAGTGCTGCTGATCATCTCTGGGGAAATGTTAAAAAGCCACCACTTTCACTGAAACCATTGATTTGTTTTGGGTTAATTAAAGCTTCTTACATCTGTTCAGGTTGTACATAGTGGTTAAGGGAAGTGAGAATAATAGTGCAACATGCAAAGATTAGCTTTCCACCTGGCACTGTGAAGAATGGAGAGCTCATTCATGTATGCAAAACCCTTAATAAAATAAAATATTTCTTCATCTTATTATCCAGCCACAACTGAGACCCAGTTTGGGCTTCTCCTCCTTTGAGTTTGATAAGTGTCTCATATGAAAATAAAACAAATGTTCTCTCAGTTACACCTGTTGGTATAATTGTAAGATGGAACTCTTGGAACCATAAATGTACTGAACTTTTTATTAAATACCTTCTTTCACAGCTTGCATGAGCTCTGTACTGAAAATTGTAATGAAATTCAAGATATCCATGCAGGGCTGAACAGCCTGGAGTGAATTTGGTTGTGCAAGAAAGGTTTATGATGAGGGAGGATGAGAATGAATTAACACTGAAATTGTATTATATCATTCTCTGTAGGAGGAGTATACTTTAATTGACCTGTGTATGAAAAACAAAGAAATGTTAATAGCCTTATTTACTGAAAGATATAAGCTGTATAATAACTTTGTCTGCCTCTAACATGAACATATACATTATATTCAAACACTTATGGTTACAGTCTCTTTTATTCCTTCTCTCTTAACATAACAGAATCAACCAGGTCTTAAACCACACTGGGTGATACTGTGATAAGCATCAGGGTGTACCCACACTCTTCATCAAATATTAAAGAGGTTGAAGGCAGGAGTCTGGGATGACTTTTACACCCTGTGCAATCCACTGATTCCTCCAGGGTGTGAGCGTGTCAGGAATATGGGAACTGAGAATCCAGCATTTTCAAAAGCAGATGCAGAGGGAGGTGTATGTATGTCTGAGTGCTGTAATAGCATCAGGTCTTTCAGCAACACAGAGTCAAGGAAATATATTGATAGTATGCAGTATTTTACTTATATACTTCTCAGTGTATTTTGTTCCATTTCTGACTTCTTTGCAATGCTGGCATCATCCATTTCAGAGTAACTTCTCCACATATTTGTATATGAATCATAACATGTACAAAAGTTTGAACACTAGCCTCTTTTGCTTTTCCATTTCCTATTCATGCAGCTTTGTCACTTTGCTGGGATGTCCCTGCCTTCTTCAGTTTCACCTGTGGCTCTAAGCTCATCATGCTCTTCTCCCTCCTCTGCCTCCTCTTGTGCCCCCCCTGGGCACTGCAGATCTTCGTGGTCAGTGGCTCCAGAGAAGCTCCAGCTCCCCCATCTTGGTGCCTACAATAACATTAGTCCATAGGGAGACACTGGGGATAGCTTTTACCTGGGATTTAAACGGAATGACAAACAAATATTTTGACCATTACTTATCCTCCTGCTAGGAGGAGCTTCTGTGACCCAGACAAAGCCACAGTGAAATATGAAAACAGATAAATTAAAAATAAAAAAAAACCCTTCTTTATTTTGTTTCCTGATGCTGTAGGTAACTCAGTTTGGAGAGAACCTTCCTGAAGCTTTGGTAGATTTTTTTTTTTGTCAGGTCAGATCCTTCAATAAAAAACCCCAGCACAGTTCATAAAGATACTATAGCTCTAAGAGAAATTAGTTTGCTGCACAAGTTCTTAGATCAAGAGCTTGTATTACTGAGAAGGCAGTGTGGATGTTGAAGTGGTCAGTTTAGCTTCAGCTATCAATCCATCAGGAAGAAGCTGACGATGAGTTTAACAACCCTCCATTTTTGTTGTATCCCATTTTTTTGCCCTACATTTGTCTGCAGGCTATGGACAGTGTTACTAGAAAAAAACCTCATGTGTAAGAAATATTTTTCAGCAGATATAGTTATTCCAAACAATACAGCACGAACAGAAAAAGCAAAGCTATTAATATCATAAATTCTGCTGATTTTTCATAGCCTAGTCTATACAGTCACAATCATGACATTACAGATAACCCAGAGATCACTTATCTGCACTTCAGGATATGATACTTCATGACCTACATTTGCACACCAGAGAAAAAGAAAATCCCTTCAAAACACTCTACCCAATAGTTTTTACAAGGATGAACCTTATTTACCTTAGAAAAAATACCCAAACAGACAAGAAAACAAAACCAACAACACAAAAACAGAAGTACCACAAAATCTTTTGGCTATTTGATAAATTAAAAGCTTTAAAGCATCTCCAAATGTAAGATTTCCACCCTGACACACCTATAGCCAGTATCTTGTATTTAATTAAAGTATATGTTCCAGAAAGGCATCAACTGGAAGACATTAACGTGGATCAAAGGCTCTGACTGTAAGAATTCAGACATGCAGATGTCTTCCCTCATCAGCTCATTTCAGTGACTGATCAATTAAAAATTTGTGTTTTGTTTGTAGTAGAATTCTCTTCTAGCTGCTGGTTTTACAGAAGCCATTGCTTCTTAATAGTTTTATTCCTGTTCTGATATCTACAAACATATTAGTCCCTAATCTCAAATTTTATTTATATCATGACAGTGTACACCATGTTGTGGCTTATGGCTGGCTCAGAAAGCATCTGAAATGTTAATTTTGCTTTGGAATCTTGTGATAGCTGACCATAGAAAATTTTTATTCTCCTATAAAACCCTCCAAGAAATAACAAGATTTGGGATCCACTCATGTTTCTAAGTTCTGGGATCAGAATTTAATGCAGAAACTGTATTTAATTCTCTTGGACATAGATTTGGGCAATAAGAGTTCTGAATCTTTTCAAGAACGTCAGCTTTTGTTATTCATTTTTCCTTGTTTCCCTGCACCAAGTGGAGATGAAATGACAGTCTTTCTTCTTAGGCAAATGCAAGACTGAGTGGGACTTAACATTTCTAATGATCCCAGAGAAGAAAGGAAGAAAATGGCTTGGTGGCTCTCAGCTCTGCAGCAGCTGAGGGAGCAGTGACCGCAGAAAGGGGCTTGCAGTGTCACATTTCTCATCTGTGACTGCCACTGCAATACAGCTCTACACTGGTGTGACAGTGCTTTGGTCATATGATACAGCTTTTAATATATTATCAGGACTAAATAGCTATCTAATGCAATTTTTTGCAATCATTTACCATAAAATAGATTGCTCCACTTAAAAGGAATATGGTATCATGTTCATGATATTCTCTGGCATATTGAAAGTTTAATCAATCTTTCTTCAGTCAAAACGTAAGAAGATATGTAGAAGTTTTTCTGAACTCTTGAGATGATTTTTAGAAATGTTTATTATACAGTTTATCAATATTCTTATCTATTTCCTGATATTTTCCTCCCACCTCATTCCATGCTTTATTTCTGCTGTAATATTTTCATTAATAAATTCCATGATAGAGTAATTCACTGAATACACAAGAAAAGCATTAGTAATGTAAAGCAAATGCATGAATATTACATAAATTCCATATATTTACTTCATGCCCTGAGGACACCTTTATTTGTACTAGATAGTGTTTCATGAACACTTTTAGTTCCTAAAGTATGTTTGTTGTTTGGTTGAGCAGCTGTATCCCAGGATATTCACAGATGAAACCAAGCAAAAGACATAAAAACAACTCCTCAGGGCACTATAAACTTTTAAGGGCCAAATCCTGGTGTCAACTATTCATGTACAACTCCCAATGATGTCAATGGAAGTTTCATGAACATATCTGAAAACGGATGATGTCCTTTATCACAGCAAGGGAAAACATGAACCAACAAAGTCCCAATAAAACCAGAAACTGGAGCTCATAGGAGTGACCTGATTGCTCTCACTCTCACTTCAGGCACCCCTAAGTTGCCAGCATTATCCTTTTACTTAGAAGTCAGAACAGATTTCTAAAAAAAAAAAAAGATCCCTGCTTTTCTATAGTTTCACCATACAGCTTGGAGGGGATAAGAATCACATCTGAAATATTCTGGTTATACTAACTTCCAGATGAGCCAGTTTTGCTCATTGGTGCAATAGAGATACAGATGGGGTTTGTCAGCACATAAACTTTAATAAACTGATGCCCACCAATTCTACCTGTAGGACAAGAGGGAACGGCCTCTGCTGTTGTTTCTGGGAAAATTTTGATTAGATATTAGAGAAGATTTCTTTACTGAAAGGTGTGGGGGGGGGTGTGTCAGGCATTGGAACAGGCTGTACAGGGAAGTGGTAGAATCACCATCCCTGGAAGTGTTCAAAAGGCATGTGGAGGTGGCTCCTGGGACTATGGCTTGGTGGTAACCAAGTGTGCTGGGTTCATGGTTGGACTCGATGATCTCAGAGGTCTTTTCCAGCCCCAGTGATTCTGTGATTCCTGAGCCATCCCTCTTTTCCTTCCTGTGTTTCAATGGGAATGCTGCCTGTGGGTACAGACAGCACCAGCTGCACACGTAGATTGTCTGAATCCACCCCACAAGCTTTTGGCATCCAGCTGGGATTTGGTGGCCAGTGTTCACAGGCAGTCACTTCTAGAGGATATTTACCTTATATTTGAGCTGAATTCCCCTCTCAAGGCACCTTGCCACCTTGATCTGCTCTGGGGAGAGAGAAAGAAATTAAATTATTAACAGAGGTATCACAGTTTGGACCCTAAAACTTGGCAGTGTGAATCTAGATCACAATGTTTGCCACATTAGTTTTCTACCCCAGTATGAGGTACAAAGCAGTGATAAAACTGCAGATGTACTGCAGTGTGTGGGTATCTGAGTTGAAAATAAATGAACTATACTTTAATTGCCTAAACCAGTTGTAAAGCTTATCTGAGCACTTGAAAGAATGACAATCTTTCTGTTAGTCTGGTCTTGAACTTTTCTTGATGATGCCCTCTTGAAAGCCCCATTTGATTCCCTCATTGACAAAATGGAAATTCCAGTCCTACATGTTAACAGAGCAACTGGAGAAACTGCACCAGGATCTGTGCTGAAGGAAATTCAGCTTTAGTTGACAACAATTGCTTACTCAGCAGTGCATCCAGTCAATGCATTTTAACTAATTGTCTATTTATTTCTGCACTCTTTGGCTGGTGAGATTTTGTCATGAGACAGGCCAGATGGCACAGACATCAACACCTGTAATTAAGAGCGAAATAAATGCTGCAGCATCATGGCTTACCCCTGCACTGGGCTTTTTTAAAATATCCAGTTGTCTGTGCTTATGGGCTCAGCTGTGCTTTGAATGCTGAATTTCTTAAAAGAACCCATAACTTTTGCAACATGACTCCCAGGAATCAATTTTAATTTCCTAATTTAGCTGATGACAGACTTGGGAAGGCCTCTTCTAGGAGGCCTTTCTTATTGTGCATAAAGAAGAGAATGGATTTAATGTAGCCAGGCATAGAGCAAAGTTTAAACATCAGAGTTTAAAGGCAGTCAGTGATGAAATTTTGTCAACACAGCCTCAGCTGATATGCAACACCATAGAATCAATTACCAGATTAAATTTTCTACCAAATATCTTCTTCCTTTTTAGGCAAATTGCAAATATCTCATGAGATATTTTTCTTTATTTTGTTTAATTTTCCTAGAAAGCAGGCAGTGATATTGCCTCTGTCATAAACCTTAAATAGTCATGCTTCAGATCACAAATCGGGGGGAGAAATTTGTGGGAGGAAACCCACACTACCACTATTTATAGACACCTCTTGATGAAGGAAAAGGTAAAAGCTGTTACCAATAAAGCATAACTTTATGGAATTGACTGATGGCACTGAGAAAAGAATTTGCAAGTTCAAAGGAGAAAATAGTTGCAGTCCCTGAGTATATTTGTTTTTGATTCAAAAACCTGAATATGCAGGTTTCCTTTTGAGTTCTAAAATCTGTATCTAAGAACCTGCTATACCACCAGCACATTAAAACACCTAAGTCATTTACATTAGTATGCAAACTGTTTATTCAAATGAATGTACTACATATAGGATGTTTATATACCTTTCTCTGTTTATATAGGTTGTGATTTGGTTTAAGCAGAGAAGAACCAGCTAAAACTTACATGAGACAGTGTGTTGATAGTCTGGGTTTTTTTTCCTTTAAATCTTCCTTAAATAGGTGTTCCTCTAGCCTCTGTAGATGACTTATAGCTGCAAATGCACAAATGAAATAATGTTTTGTTTTTCCTGTCAGCCTGTACCTACAGGACCTATATGTCCTAGAGGTAGGATGTTACTTTCTCTAAGTGTCTCTGGTAGTGCTGTGTCAGTCCAACATATGCCTTTGGCTGCTGACAACTTTCATTTCTCTATCACTTTGAGTGCTCATCCATGACATAAAAATTCCCATCATACTGAACTCCATTATCTAAATGAGATGGAGCACAGAGAGAAACTTTAGTTTCTCCTTTTGTGTGTGCAGCTTTTAGGCAGTAATGTGGGCACAATGAACTTATTGGAGCTGGGAGTAATGGTGTGAGATTGCTCACATCATTACTTTAGATGGAAATTGAGTCTGTGCTGTCTGCACTGAAGTCTTCTTGAGGCTCTACTTTCTGCTTTATTTTAATTCTCTTTGCCTCAAGGATAATGAATATGGAATTTTTCAAAGACTTTTCCAGCCAGCAGTCATTCCTTAGTCTCAGTTATGTAACACTGTGATTTTTGCCTTTGAAAAAGTTGTTTATTTATTTGCATTATTTTTGTAATATACTAATTATGAGCTACCCTGTGTGCCCTAACCCTCTGGAGCAATTATTTTAAAGCTGAAACCTAGTGGCAAGAGCTTTCATTTAATCAAATTTTCATTGTTCATACATTCCAAATTAAGAGCTTGATTCTCTCCTACTCATTTATACATTGTAACTCCAGGCTTTTCTTTGTCAGTGAGCTTTGCAGTTAATTTCAGCTCTGATCACTGGCAGTTGGAATTTTTCAGGAATTTTTTTTTTCCATTTTATCAACACTTGTTCCTTTGTGTTATTATACCAACTGGGAAAAGTCAGATGCCATGACAATATGTGCTATGCTGACACAGTCCATGGAAATAGTCCTGGGCCCCACCACCTTGCAGTGGTGAAGCATGCCTCTTTATCATGATAAAACAATGATAAAACAATGTGCCTACCAGATAATAATATTTCATTAATTAGTTTTACTCTCTGTGAGAACCCAGTCATACGTAAGGATACCACTGCTGGAAGAAAGAAGTCAAGCACACTACAGAACCACATTTAAAGTACAATGAACTTAAGGTTGTTATCAGTTTGTGGCTTAGATTCAGACAATATGCACAGATATAAGAGGGAAGTGTCTTATGATGAATAGATAAATATGTGTAAAAATAATTATTTATCTAATACCCACAAACTGGTGCTAATGCAAGTGACCAACCTGCTTACGAAAACAGGTCTTGCTCCTTGGCAAACATGTCAGCCAGCTCAGCTTCCTGACACTTACAGCATGGTGTGTCCCAAACTAGGAAATTAATTGCATCAGGAGACACAAATGACCACAATCCCATCACTTTCGAAATCATATCTGTGATTCACCTTGACTTAGCATTGGTTGAGCACCTCCTTTTGTAAGTCACACCACACCCACTCAGGAATAAAGAAGCACAATGAGCAATCTATAATTTATTCAGTTTAACTCTGTTACAAGGAGAATATGAGTTATTATTCCTACTCTTATATTCTTGAATGATATCCAGGGTAGGAAACAGGTGTGTGTTTGTGTTTATGGTGTAGAAGATGGCAGAGAGGGGAATGAATACAACGTCCTTTCTAAATCCACAAAATAAAGGTAGCTCTGACAATTTGCATTTTGCCTTGGATGGCATTTGAATATTTTTTAAGAAATTGAATTTGTTATACTTGATAGTGAGCTGTGCCCAGTGTAACGTTTCAAACAGATGCCCAGTGTAACGTTTGTAGAGTTGGATTTAATGCATTATATATTGTCATGCAAGAAAGTGGAATTTTGAACTGTCAACACATTTCATCCTTACATCATCTCCTTGATATCCATCCTGAGATGAATATGGTTTAACAGATTGGAAATTCAGTTCAATTGGAGAAGATGATGTGTAAACCCAATCTTTATTGTACTTTGTGAAAGACATGTAAATTTAGATGCACTGAAGCAATGGTTTTGTTTCAAGATGGCTAAGATTCAAATTCCCTTGTTGTTTTACCCGCATTTGCCATGACTAAGGAATGTAGAGTTTGATTCAGATGGAGACAGCTTCCCACAACTAGGATTAAAGCCCCTTGGCTGCAGAAGAATAAGACAGGAGCTGAACAGATACTACATAAAGTGTGAAATCCATAAGTTTGATGATTTAAATACTGGTGACCCTGAAACAGTCAATTTCTCTTCTGCTGATTGCAAACAGAAGCCCTTCTGGATTTGTATCCAGACCTAGCCTGCTTGTCTGGCCTTCAGGGCGCTGGCCACAGAAGAAGGAAACAAATGCACATAGAACAGGCAACTTAAAGTAAACAAAAATGGAGAGAAAGGCTGGGTACACACCCGCTAATCAGGTATCATGGAAACTGGAATTCTGCTCTGGTTGGTACCAGGACTTGCAGGATTTGTGATGGAAGAATGCAATGCATTCAGTATAGGATTTTAAATTCAGGGCTATGTACTCATGGGAGTGGAAGCAAGTAATCAGAGGCACAGACAAATGGCATAGCACAGCAGTAACATAAGTGCTGCAGTGTTTGGTTCCCAAACAAAGTGATCTAGAAGAGAATTTGTCTTGGCTGTGTTCCTCATTACAGGCAGACCGAAAGCAAAGGAGTATGGCACCTCGAAAACTCAAATCTCTTCATTGTCAACAGATGTGAGCACAGCTGCTCACACAATACCAGTGTTGAAATGAGCACTCAAGCATGGGCTGACATGTGTTCAGGGCAGAACAGGACACAGCAAGTGTAGAAATCAAACTGGGGGTTGGGAGAACAACACTTTCTGTTCACAGAAGGACCGATCATATGTTTAACAGGTTCAATCTGTTCTCATCCTGATATAGTAGCATAACCACATGGCTTTGTTATCCTGGTGCAGCCTAGTCAAATGAAAGGGATTTTCCAAATTAGAACCATATTCCAATAGTTGCCTGTAAGCCGTAACTCCGTGTTCCTCTGTATCAAGATGCTTCAGGGCTGTATCCTCTCTGTGATACACAATGTAGTTTTGAGTTAAAGGCAGGAGAACACCAGGTTGCCCTGGCTGTTGGGAGATACTTCCAAAGATTCCCTTTTCCTCTGTCATGAGGTATTTGGATTTTTCCATTTAATCCAGAAATTTCTCTCTTGTAAAATCTGTGGTCGTGCCCATTACTTTGTTGTAACAGAAAAGAGAAAAAAGAGAACTTGTTGTGCTTGTGAGGGTTTTTAACTTGTGGTTAAATGCTTTTATAGGCATTAAATACGTGTAGATCTTTTATCGAGCCTTTCTTCTGTCCCAATGCTACTCCTGATATTTGCTTTCCTCCAGCCCCTACCCACAACAGCTCCAGCTATATACTCTCTTGCTTCTGAGCCATCTTCAAAAGCAAAGTCTCATGGAGGATCTTCTCTCCTGATAACTTGGGGAACTGCTTCATCCTGCTATGGTAAGAAATACTTCACAAAGAGTGCACCATTGCACTGTTAATATGTAATAATCATAAAAGTGAATTTTTCCTATATGTCATAGCTGTTCTCTGAAGATTTGAAAACATATCATGAACACCTTTCATTGCCCCCTGTTTTACCACAACCCCTTCCCATTTGGTAAAAGCTTACGTTATTCCCTTTGCAGATGGCATAAAAAAATTGTTACATCTTTTAAAATTTGATAAGCCTGACATTGTCTACCAAAATTCCTATTAAGAAATAAAAAATAAATAGCCTGTCTCTCAGCATGATTTAACTCCCTCATTCATAAATATCTGCATACTTATGTTCTTGAATATGAAGCAGGATGTATAACTTGAAGCACTTAAATTTGACTTTGTTACAAGAACTTTGCTCAAGGTGATATAACGATTAAGTGGCAGAATTGGAAACAGACCCAGGTCTTCTAGTTCCCACAACACAGAAAAATCACTGGCTCATACTACTTCCTCCCAGGGTCAATCTATATTTAATGTGAGCATTGTATCATTCAAAGAAAAAATAAATGGTTCCAAAACTTAACATGCATAATTTAGTTTACACAAAATTGACACTTTTCCTCAACAGAATATAAAATCTGCACAAGTATTCAGCAGTACTGTGAATGCTGTAAAAGTTAGAAGCTAAAATATGGTTGAATTTCAAGGGGAAATAATGTTGGGGCACATTTCATGGACATATATTAGTGTAAAATTCAGAGCTGATTCTTCAACTTAGTTAATCACATGGAGAGTTTCATCTGATATAATTTTGGCACAATTTTCACTCTACTATTTTTCTATCCAAGTAATTATTCTGAAAAAAAATAAAATTATTGATAAAAATAATAAAATTTTAAAAATAATAGTAGTCTATCATAATATTTTGGATAAGAAATTACTTGTGTAATTTTCCTAATTCACTTCTTCCGAAATTATATAAAATTACATCATATTATTGCATATTTAATTCAGCCCATTGAAACATACTCTATTAAATCGAAGTTATATCAAAGAATATTAATAAAATAGTAGTGAGAAAATGGCACAACCCTGGCTATCGATGGTATTAAATTTTACCCATGCAAGAGTTTTCTTCTGAATCTGGATTTCTTTCTGAAAGAGATCTTTCTGTGAGTCCCTAATAGATAATAAATAGAAATAATAAGTAAATAGAAAGTGACTGCCAATTATTCTGAGATATATCTGAGAATATTTCCTCAGACCTTGAAAAACAATGTTACTGCCACACTGTTACAATACACTTTTTGATTGCTTAGGTTAATGTATTTCAGAAGTTCTTTGAATTTTCTAGTTTTGGCATGTTTGTTTAAAAAAAAAATGGAAAAAAAACAACAACATGATCATCACTATTCATAATGACATGAAAATCACTTTCAGCTTGTTGAAATATCTGCTGAGTTTTTCTCCACTTTTAGTCATTCTACTAAAACTCAATGTTATCTCACCAGCTGAGCCTGAGAGAACAGGCTAGTAACAAAATGATGCCCTAACATTTACACTTCAAAGGAGCTTTACAAAGAGCAAACTTCTCATACTTTATGCCACTGATTTATTACTCCTTAAGAAGTCATCTTATGCCCCAATCCTTATTATTCATGGACTTGTGAGGAAAACCAATATATTCAAAGTGGCTCCAAGTACATGAAGTAAATTGCAGCATCAAAGTTCTGAACTCAATGAAATTGCTCTATGCACGAAGTCATTATCATGTGTTTGCAGGGCAGTGATCTTTATGAGCATGTAGGACACTGTGATCTTGCCTTTGATTTCTCCAAAGGCCTTGCTAATTTCCAACAATATGCCATAGGACTAAAAGGATCAATTGCTTGTGCTAGGAGTTTGTAGGATGTGCAACAGTGTGCCACCAAAGGAAAGTAGGAGATTAAAGAAATCAGATAGTAACAAACTCAAAAATTGATCAGAGAATTAAAAAATATTATGGAAATAAAGTTTTATTCATTCAAAAAAGTGTGAGAGAAGACTACATAATGGAATATGAAATAGTATCTTCAGGTTTCGGTCTGCCCAGGCTGCTACCAATGGGGAATTTTTTTCTTGACTTAAATGGTAGCAGGAGCAAGTTCTTTTAACTTTGGAAATTATCTGATCTAAATTGTGTTTGACAGTAGAATAAAGATCTTGTAGATATCTGACCCAATTATTTAATGCCTGTGGTGTTCCATTTACATGTCAAAGCACATGGGATACCACAATTGAGTGCTCTGTGGGGAGGATCTTTCCACTCTGAAGATAAACTCAAGCTTTGCTCAAACTACCTTTCCCAGAAAGTGATATGTGAGAGTCAGTTTAATATGACCTTTGCTTTTTAATCAGCAAAAAAGGGAAGACCTGAAGGAGCTCAACGCTGAGCTCAGTTAAAAAACCGTGTCTATGGAATGCCAAACTACTATGATAAAATAGAAAAGAAGACCATCCAAGAAGAACGTGCATATATTTTGTGTATGTAGTCTGTAGCAGAATGAAACATTTGGATACTAAATGGAAAGGCAATTACTATTTAAACATGTGAGAAAAGAATTTTTGGGAGTTTCCATCCACCCTTCCAGTAGACATGTCTCAAAAGTTCACTGCTTTTCAAGTGCGTCATTGAAATGATGAGACAAAATTATTTAAAATAGAAAGAGAGGTTTCTATTTTAATAATTGTGTCTCATTATTTTCTGAATATGATGCCTTCAAGAATGTATTCAACTTTAAACAGAACATTTAAGTACATGCTGAGGTAAAGCCCTTTGACTTTTGAGAGATCCTTTATGTAGTTTCAGTTGCTAAGTTATGAAGTTGGTTTTCCTTTGCCAACATGAGAAATTTCAAAACTTAGTGTTGCATCATGCTGGAGAAAGCTGACTATCCAAAGTAAGAGTTCTGATTGTTTGTTGCTTCACATCTTCTTCACAACCATTCATTAGCATTTGTAGAAGTCAAATACATGATGATGTAAAGTACAGTCCTTTGTTTACACTAGCATGAGTAACTTGTACACCATTTTTACATATACTTAGCTAAAATTTAAACATAGGGTCCAAAATGCTAGACACTGGAGGATTGGGATTTGGAATTGTAAAGTTTACTGGGACAAAGACCTTTGGATGAAAATGAGTAAGATATTTCATAAAAAATTCTCATATAAGGTGCATCATAGGTTTCTAGCAAGACCTTAACTCCTTAACATACTAGCTAACTAATAAAACACACTTCCAACACCCTTCAAAGAGCAACAGAACTGTTAATGAACTAGTTCTACATTTCCCTCAAAAAAATCAAAACACAAGAAGTTTAGAAAAACTTTTATTTCAAACCCTTTCTGAACTTGAAAAATGTTCCAGGCAGTTCTTATACAAGCTGTTAAACAAAAGTTCCTGCAGTAAAGTAACAGCAGAACATTTTTTCAGTAACAAGAAATAAATGTCAATAATTCCTCAGTTTTTGCTTTTCATTGCTTACCTAGCTTCAGTTCAATTCTTAGCTTGTACAGAATTTATTCTGACAATTACTAGTTATCTTTTGGAAGTCAAAGATATGTATTTATTTCACTCTTTGCCCCTTATGCAGGTCCAGTGAGCTATAAAAATTCTGAGAGACTGAGCTATAAAGATATACAGGGATAGATTCCCAGCTAATTTTGGTGCAACTACATTGATTTACATCTGCTGAGTACTTTTATTCCCCTCAGGTTTTATTTCTGAATGCTTTGTAAAACCCTACATATCATAAAACATTTGCAACACACCATACATGAAAACATAATCTTTCTTATCAGAGGAAATAAAGATAGCTATAGAATATAATTGTTCTGCTTAAGATAAAACAAAGAATAATTTGTAATTGTATGATTAGCAGTGCCTTTGCTAGTCTCACACACCAGGTCGAATTGTCCAGGGATGAGGAAGAATTTGACTGCAGATTTTGCAGCCCCTTCAAAGGAGGCTGAGCGTGAGAAAATGAAAAGAACTCCCCTTCTGCAGACCCAAGCAGCAATCCTAATGGATCTCACTCCAGGCATGCCTTGCCTGAGCTCTTTGGAAATCCCAACAGAGCCTTCTACAAACACCTGCTGGGCACTGGGGACTCCCCTCGCAGCAGGGAGGTTCTGGCCCTGCCTCACTCCTGGTGCCGGGACACGGCACTGCCACAGCTCAGGGTCCAGCCCCAGCCTCTGCTGGCTCCATCCAGCAGCTCAGACAGGGTCTGCTGAAAGGAGCTTCTCCCGTGGCCCAGCCAGCAGAAGTAGAGCTGCTCATGTCTTGTTGGGAAGTTGGGATCCGTGGTCTGAAGTTGTCAAGCACCTGCTGGACAGGCAGAGGCCAAGTGCCCAACAGAAACAGTGCCCTTAACAAGCAGCGTGCCTTAGCAACAGCAGCAATCACAAAAATAACAGTTCCACCTGAAGATGCCCCTTGCCAGTGTTTAAACACCAAATATAAGATGAAAATTATGTATTAAAAAAACCCACCAAACTAGAATTGTGCTCCATTTGTTGTAACAGGACAAGTTTCTCCCCATTTTCCCAAAAATTGAGAGATAAGTATACACAATTATTCCTTCCTGTTAAGAAAATGACAGATTTGTAGGTAATACAGCTGTCTGCTTTAGCAATGATTTTCCCAGTTACAGCATGATGAGAGCAAGAGGCAGCAGGCCTGCCCTTACCACAACGATGGCTACAAGTTGGACTGTTACAAATAGCCAAGTGCCCTATGATGTTTTAGTAATATGCTAGCCCAAGAAGAAAACAGAGAATAGACAAAAGAGCTGAGTCTGTTCCACTTCATGAGAAACATGGGAAACCACCAAGCAGAAAACAAAGGACACCTCAAGCTCCCTCCCTTTAAAATATTTCCCAATTAAAATGTTAAGCAAATACCATTGGGTTCAGACTGTTTACACAAGGCTGGTCTTGTCAAAGAATAAATGCTGGCAGGGCAAGCAAGAAAATGCCAAACTCTCTCATCTTCTGTATACCTGTAAAAAACTGCATAATTAATAGAACAGCAACTTTAGACAGGCCCCGAGGGCTGGAACCGCCAAATCATTTTGACCCCTCTTGCCATGCCTACCTCCAAAAGGCAGAACCTCTAATTTCTTTGCCAGTTTTTCCTTAATCCTACAGTGCCTAACTGCCACGTTTTCATCAGTTACACTCCCCTAGTGCTAATGTGAGTGGTGCTGTGCTCTGTCTGGAAATCCCTGTGTGTCCAAGCCCAAGCACCAGGCAGGCAGCACTCCCAGGTCACCCCACACCTGAAGCAGGAGCAGCTGGCACTGCAGAGGCTCAGAGCCCTGCTCTCCCAGCCTGTGGTCCATGCCTGCTCTGGATGCTGCACACTTGCCATCCAACCTGTCTGTTCTCAAGAGTCCAGCTCAAGACCCTGTTGGCTTGCTTTCTCTGGACGTGCTGGGGCTCCTGGACACCATTGGGAAATTAATTTCAACCTGCAGTCTTAAGGCCAAAAGAATAAATTTAAGAATATAGACAAAAAAAAAGGGGCTTAGAGGGACCACAATGTCAAGGCAAAAATTAGCTCCATCAAGAGCATGGGAGAAAGATAAAACTGCATTTATTTGCCCTTGAGAGAACCACACAGTAGAACAGGTAGGATGTCTTCCTAGAGCAGTGCTGCTGCCATCCCAGCGCAGATTTCAGCCTGCTTTCCATATTTCAGGGCAAACTGGTGTATTACAAAGGAACTTTTTGCTGAGTTGTGCACTAGTCATTAATAAACATATCAAACAGTGTATATATCTCCATAGAAAAGAATTCTCTGTGCAGCTACTCTTCCACCAATACCTGATAGTTTAAAAAAAAATCATTATAAACTAATAACAGTTGAAAGATTTTCTTTAGATTAAGTGTAGTGCTCTCTTTACCAACCCAGTGAATGAGTAATGCTGACAAACCCTAAAACTCCAGAGCTGGTAGGCAGTTACAAAAGATAATCAGAATTTAAACACCTTAGCTTCTGAATATTCATACAGCTCAGTAAATATTATGCATTTATTAAAAATCTATTGCCATCCTTCCCAGAGGCAGAGGACATACAATGCCTGGCTGGTTTAATCAGGTTCCCTACAAATTAATGGTTTCTTAAAAATGCAGAGTCAGTATTTCCTCTCAAGACATCACTGATGATGGCAAGCTGACCTCTTTAAACACTGTTTATTATAGTAAGTCTGTACTGGCCCAGTAGCCCAACTCTCTCCTTAGACAATTAAACTGTGCATATAATAGGTTTCCCTTCAAGGCTCTGTGAAAGGTTGAGAATTATAAGTGGAGATCTTAACAGCATCTTTCAGCTGTGTTCTGTGTCTCATTCCTGAATAAAACTTTTTCCCAAGACATGTTCCCATGTCTCTCTCGCTGTCTCAGGTAGAAACAGAATCTAATGACTGAGTACTATGCTAGTCTCAGCTGTTTAACTAATTTCATTAGAGTTAACATTCAGTGATATTTGCTGTTGAAATATTTCAGGGAAAAAAGCCAAATGTTTTGGGATGTTTTACCAGATTTTTCATGCTTGTGTCAAAAAATAATGTTGTTTAACTCGATTGTCTGGTTTCTGTGTTTTGTCTCAGCAATAAAACAAAAGGGATTGTCTGGAAGTCTCTTTGTAAAATATATCAAAAAAGCTAAACAAAAAAAAGAACTAGGTATGAACTAGGTATTTTCTTTTAGTATCATAAATTAATTCAGTATAACAGCAGAATATTTACATCAAAGGAGCTTAGCTTGTGTCCACAGGTTTAGATTTTCATATTTGATGGTCTCCATGTCTAACTTAGGCTTTTAAAAAAGTTTAATTTTGATTCTCTGGGTAAAGTTAACACGAATTCTGTGAGATATTTCAGTTGTACATACTGCTATTAATAACATTTCAAAACACTTCTCTGCAAGTCTAAAGGGTAACTTTTTGCTCAAAAGCTTTATTGTTCATCAGACAGGAAAACACTACTTTTTAAGAAACATTATTTAATTTGAGAAGAAGAATTCTTTCTTAGCAAATGTGGTTACCATTCTTAGCAATCACCAAGGCATTTGGATGGGCCAGTTCTAAATGTAACCCTGTAATTCCCTTTATTAATTTGTTCTTGCTTAATTTTATTTTACACCATTACCTTTACACCCTCTTGTCTTAAACTGTCTTCTTCTGGTTTAAATAACTTGGTTTCCTTAGAAATTATATCTATTAGATATTAAATCTGACAACAAATATTTATTTGGGTTTTCTTTCAGATTTGTCCTGGCTTGTTAGAAAGCATCCCAGAATGAGTCAGAGTGAAGATCAGAGTAATTTGAAGTAATTTTCTCTTATTATGTCTGGTTCTTTTATGGGAAATCCTTTCTTTGGCGGGATCTGCAGCAGAGCCTTCCATTTCTGATTAAAACTTTAGCTTAGACTGGTCAGTTCAGACCTCAGTCCAAGATTTTAGATTAACCCTTTTTGCTTTATACTGTTCAGTGAAAATAATAAAGTTACTTACTACATTTTTTTCGGCTGCATATGTAGGAAAAAGCTTAATAAAAAAGAAACAGAGAGTGCATAATTTTTACTGATATCAAATTATTGCTACATATTTCTTCCTCCAATATTTAAATTCTCCTCAAATTTAATTTAATATTATTTTATTTTATTTTATTTTGGTTTGGTTTATTTTGTTTGGTTTATTTTGGAAAGGCTTAGTCACAAGATTGGTATTCTGACCCTTTTTATGATTATGACTATGGTGATACAAACTATTTCCCTACTTTTCCAGAGATGAAGTTATTTTTTTCCATTAATTCTTTTTTTGAAGAGCAGCTTAAGAAGCTCATCAAGAAAGACTGTTTCACAGGTAATGTATGAAATGAGATAAAATTCTTATTGTATCCATTTGCAACTGCAGAGAAGAAAAAAAGTAATTAAAGCTATATATCTTGTTATGGAAACAGTTCTGGAACAAATGGAAGCTCAAGCTCAAAACAGGTGCTATTTATCATACCTATTATTTTTTCTGTAGCTAAAACCTGAAACATATTTTATTTGGAAAGAAACCCACACTTTTATAAAGCATTTTCCCCAAACCGCAACAATCAGCGAGCGTATCCTACATACATTTTATCTTTCAACAATTTGCAAAAATACTGGTACAATACCTGCAAGAATCTTTTCCAATCATTCAGAATGGTTCTGAATATAAAGGTAGCATATATGCTTGAATTAGAACTCAAATTACATCTTCTGTTTCAAAAGCCCTCTGTGCACAACATTCAGGGAGCAGAAATACAGCCCAATTCCCAACATTAATAGATTGCTATCCAATTTGATAAGAATTATAACTATTCTTTGAACTTGAAAGCACTGACTTCCATGAACCCTGGATTTTGCTCATATTTTAGTAAAATTATTTTTTTAGAGCTTTAAAAATCCTGCTACAGAATGTACTTTAAAATTATATGAAGAACAACCATTAATTTGTCACAGTCTTCCTCATATGAGTATCTCAGCTATTTGGCTGTGCACACAACATGTCAGAATTTGGGTATTTGAAATATCGTACAATTTGCCATTCTACTTCCAGGAGCTTTCAGAGCCAACCACCTTATCATGTTTTTGTCTTTTTTTTTTTTTTTTTTTTTTTTTTTTTTAACAT
>VWZP01000837.1:2008824-2137541 GCA_013396995.1 Dicaeum eximium
TTTTTTTTTTTTTTTTTGTGTTAACATATCAGTCTGCCAAGTCTCTCTAAAACTCCTTTTCAAAACTTTTTATTTAATTTATTTATTATTTATTTTGTTATCTTTTTCATCATCTTTTGCAGATGGCTTACATTTTCATGTAGTGCTATAAAGGACTCGGGAATTGCATCCTTCTCATTTGTTTTGTCCTCTTAACAGCAGGTGGCTTTCAAAACCTATGTAAAAAGGACACACTTGACCTACTTAATAGCTTTGAATGGGCAGATGATTATAAACAGAACTGTTTCAAATCAATTCATGTTTTGATTTTTAACTTGCATCTGTTATTTAAAAAGACCCAGAATAACAGACTTTCAAAAAACAGAGGACATTGTAGGGCAGGGTTCTGATTTTTGTACTGATTTTTCCTGCAGCATCATTGACAAGAAATTATTATTATTATGTTTAAAATTATCAATTTGCATGAAATATCTGCATACAATGCACTACTACTGTTGTTTGTCCTGTATGAATCTAAAAGCATCCTGGAAAAATCAGTCATTCGTGTTTGCACTGAAGATGTTGCAGTCAGTACACAGGACTTGAATATGGCTGCACTGTAAGATAGAAAGAGACAACTCACAGGTTTGTGCTGCACATAATTAGGTGGTAG
Source organism: Dicaeum eximium (assembly GCA_013396995.1). Lineage (NCBI taxonomy): Eukaryota > Metazoa > Chordata > Aves > Passeriformes > Dicaeidae > Dicaeum > Dicaeum eximium. The sequence continues at coordinate 2,009,477 of VWZP01000837.1, forward strand.
CTGTTTTATATGCCCTGTTGACAAGACTTACTTATGTTTTTTAATTGTGGAAATATTACTATTTCCATGTGATTATGTAGAAGTTGGAATTCTGTAGCAATTTAAACAAGAAAAAGGGAGAAAGCTGGCAAAGTTGTGTTGTGTGAGTTCTTTCAGCCCAGGTGTTGAGTGGAAGAAATGATGGAAGTACTTATGAGAATGGAAGGGGATTTGGAGATAAAAGCTGGAGCCATCAGCAGAGCAGGCAAGCTTGTAATGAGTAAGTGTGAAAAGGAATTAGTACAGAGCATAAGCAGAGACTGTGGCTTACAACCCTAAAAACAATCACAAGAAAAAATGAATGTGAGATGAAACTAATAAGGGATTGAGTTAAGTGACTCAGAGACTATAAAAAGAGAGATGACAGTCAGAGGACCAGGTAGGAAAGATCATCTTGATGACAGCAGCCTGAATTAATTGAAGAAGCATAAATTAATACTTTAAAAAATTGGTTAGGTCTCTCACAATAGGAGTATTCGTTCAATTTAATTATAAAATTTCTTACAGAAGGAACCTAAAAGCAATATATAAAGCTACGTGATACATTTTTATCTTCCCTGCTACTTTTTAAAATCCATATAATATCATGTTTCAGAAAAACTATGTACAGGGGGAAGCACAGGATTGAAACTTGATACTGGTGATCTCTAACAAATTATGCAATATAGCAGAGTTCTAAAAATATACTTGTGAGCTTGGGTTTTCTTAATTTTTGATCAACCCAGTCTAATGTTTTCTGTTTCTTATGTTATCAGGTAGTTCTAGTCATCAAAGTCTTACACAACAGTGTTAAAAATGAATTGAGGTAAGTATTTCTTTACCCTATCTGAAAAAGGCAAGCAATGGGAACATGTATTCCCAAGGACTAATTGTCCTAGCTCAAAATACCCTTCATAATTTCTGGAAACTACCGAATACTACATTCCCTGAACGGCCACATCTCTCACAGTTGCAGCCTCCACCCCAAGACAATCTCTCTACCTTAGCTTCCTCTCCCACTCAGAGAGATTCTCAGGCTCCTTTTGACAGCCCCCACCCCAGGTCTGGACTTTTGTCTTCCTTCTACTCCTGAGCCCTTGAAGTTCTTGCCAAGTCTGCAGCCCAGCCTAAGCCAGCAGGCTGGTTGGCACCTGCCGGGCCACGCTGTCTGCTTCTTTGCCTTTCAGTCATGGCTGTGTCCAGATTCTTCCTGACCACAAAGATTTGATTCCAATTCCAGGCTTTAATCTTGTCCTGAAGTAGTAGGAACACCATTCTTTTTGTCTGGATAAGTCATTTCTCTTTTCTGCTTGGACCCAAATTATCTTTGCCATCAGTATAATGGTTACTGATTCCCACGGTGTTAGTGATGGGTGAAGTGAAGTCATCACTATCATATCCTCATGAAAGGTAGGTTGTAAACCAATACAGAATAATAACACTGGGTACAATATGTAGTTTACACTTATTGGAACCACTGTTTGCCTTTTGTATTTTTAGCTTAGGGATAAAACCACACCCTGTCCTCCCTCGCCCGCCCCTTGATGGGCAAACCCAACAGAAACTCTGCAAGTTGAAACTCATGGAGCTTCCTAGCCCTTCCATAATTATTTTCATCCCCAGTGTAAAGGATGATTCAGTCATCAGTTCTCTGAAGAGAGACAGAGATAAAGAGAGAGAGAAAGAGTGTGCTGAATTGCTGTTGGAAATAATTCTTTCCACGTGAAGTAGGAGTGTGTATTAGAGGAACAAATGTCCAGTGGAAGCTGGAAGGGGGATGCTTTATGGAAAGCCCTGAGGGAAATGGGGCATGCCATTATCTGTGGCAGAACAGAGAAATGTGTTGTCACAAAGCCACTTAACCAATGCTAGGAAAAGGAAGTGCATGAGAAATATTAAAAAAAAAAAAAAATCTGTGCTGTGATTCTATTTTCAGTTTTCCTCTTTGCAAAGGCAGGAGCTGGTGCTAGCAGTGCATAGGGCTGACACTGAATATAGAGATACTCTTTGCCTCAACTGTTTCTGAGTAGAAGGGGAGGGAAGAGGGTGAATCAGTGAGTAAGGTGTAATGCAGTACAGGTCTGGGGAGGGGATGTGTGCTGGAACTGATGTTTAGAAGAAGAAAAATCCCCTTATTTGGGAGACTTTCACTGAATAGTGCAGCAAATGACAAACACCTCCCCTTGAGACATCTGTGGCAGAAAAGAAATGTAAAGGACAAAGCAAATGAAAACTTTGACAGTTGACAAAGTGAAATAGAATTGGAGATATTAAGTTTGTTATAAAGAATGTCTAGAGCATGAACTGTATCTACTGTACTCTAAAATGGCCTAAAAGTGATTAAGAAACATTAAGTCCTACTGACAGTTCTGTGTGTCTTTCTGTTTTGGTAATGTAATACTAAGACTAAAAGAGAAGCATGGTGAAATTTTAATTATTTTCTAAGGTTTGAAACCCACTGCAACATTTCTACATTTGTGTGTAGACCTGCAGGCTCAGTTGCTCCAGAAAATGGGCCACAAAGGGTTGTCAAACTGCCGCCTCTGGTGGAGTCCTCAACTCCCAGTAACAGGTCCACAGAACCAACAAATTTATATTTTGCACAAAAGAAGGAAGGCAATCTGCTTATTCTAACTTTTTTTCCTTGGTCAAGACAATACCCAATAGCAAATTTTTACTGATCCAGGAATTAAATGCAATGGACAGTAGACACATAATTGAGAAATTCAGAAGAAAACAGCAAACAGAGAAATTAAAAAAAAAAAAAAAAGCTGGTTTGGTAAATTTTGAGGTGTGTGTAAAATTTAATGTCTTAAACAGCTTATTACAGTTCATACAATTTTCATACGTGGTGTTAAAAAGCTGTTCAGAGAGTCAAGAGTGACCTTTATGGAAATAATTTTTACCTTTGGGATCTGACTAACACAATTTGTCCCTGAAGGAGGGACAGCTTGCATGTAAGTTTTCATTTGGATTATTTCTTCTTGTTCTTTTAATCTTGGAATGTGGCAGACGGTCCCTTGAGTTCTATTAGATGTGGAGTGGCTTTCTAGCTCTATTTTATGCCAACTGGCCCTCTTCTTTGAAGAAAATAAATTTTGTTTGCACTGTTTATCTCAGTAATGATTGACTTTGACTAAGAGCAAATTAATTTCTGTTTCAACAGTGAGGGTCTGGTCCTCCATCAGTGTTGTCTGAAAAAGGCCATACTAATTTCTCAGCAGATTGCAAATGTTCCCTCCTATGTTCTATCCCTGGTGCAGGAAACCATCTACTGATCTTGGGGTATGTCTCTTTTTAAAAGACAGGTGATTACCAAATGACACATCAGTGAGATACTGTAAGGATCTGGACCAAAATATCAGTGAATAAAAATTTGTATTTCACCAGTGGGCTTGGCCCAGCTGGGCAAACCATTGTTCCTGAATGGTGTCAGCATGTCCAAGGCACCACTGGCAGCAAACACATCAGAGTCCAGTCACCAGAGGGCTGTGCATGAGCTCTGGGACAGGCACAGCCTCAGTTTACCTGTTGGCTCTACTTTAGCACGGTAATTACCACAACAACAATGGCAATCAGCATTCAGTTTGAGCTCAGCTTCAAAATAAGGGTATGGCCACACACAGTTCCACACTCAGCAACACTGAACCTCTGTACCATGATGATGGAATAAACTTTTATGAAATGTTAACCATTGTTTGAAACGTGGCACAGAGAGTAAGGTGGGAGAATCCAGAAGCAAGAATGCTCCTTTCCTGAGCTAGTGCTGGTTTGTCACACAGAGCATGAAGGTGGTTATGTATATCCTGAAACCCACAGCCCATGGTCGGCCATCCCTCATTTGGAGAAAAAAGTTTTGTGGTTGCACGAGAGGGATGGAAGAGTAAGTGACAGAAAGAGGAAAAAAGGGACCTGAGGTTGACAGTGGCAGCCATTAGCAGCTTGGCCATGTTCCCCACATATGGGAAAATGCCTGAGCTATACCGGGTATTGATAAACATGGGATTTAAAGAGGTCCCTGTGATTTAAAGAGGTGAACTTGAGTCTACTGAGGTGCAGTATGATGTGACTTTAGGCCATGACTGTCACATCAGCTTGTCACTTTGTGTGACCTCTGCTGAGCTTCCTGCAACTCTCTCAGCCACTTTGATGAGTACAAACCTGTCTAATTAAGCTGATGCAGTAGGACCAGTGTGGATGCTGAAGGGCAGTGAAAGGTAGGTCACCAAGGTGGAGTCACGAGATGATTACAGTGCACAGAGGTCAGGCTTTGAATGCCAGCTGACAGGCAGGGGTTGAGGGACTTCAAGTGCTCTTTGTAGAGGCAGAGCTGCTCCCATGACGTGGCAGTGGGGGCTGCTCAGGGGACCCCTGTGGGGATGTGGATGGGGAGGTGCAGTGAGTTTGCTCTCATTGTGGGAACCTGCAGACACAGCCTTGCTGGACAGAGCCTGAACACAGCCTTCCCCAGCCCCAGAGCCATACTGAACAGCAGAAAACTCTGATGATGCAAGGCTTAAGAGCTGCTTTCACAAGAGATGCTGAATCACAGTTTTCACTTAGTGTCTGTATTGGCAACCTTGGTTAGTGTGACCCCAGATGGCTCCCGTGTTCTGGGCAGCCTTGCCATTCTTGTTACCAACTACACTTAGCAGTAAACTGTATTTTAATACCCAACCACAGCAAAGTACTTTTATATTTTCTACATGTGTGTTCATAAACTGGGGAAAATAGCTCTGACAGATAGAAATGCTTTAGGTAAAAAATTTGCAGAAATCTCTAATTTATTCTCCAGTTATCCTATTTTGTTCATCAAAATTATCTCTCAGTTCCAATATACTTTAATTTACATGGACTATGTGTTTCATCAGGAAATTAGCATATTATGGTTTCTCTTCTATTGTTGTAACTAATAAGAAGGAAGAATCGGGGAAAAGATTGAAACTAAAAGCAAACCCAAACTAAAATGAGAACCAGGATAATGGTAGGCCTATTGGCTAGGGCAGAATACAGCAGATGATAGACCACATCAAAAAAATCTAGCTGTTTCTTCATCTATATTTTTAAATGTTAATACTTCTAGTGTTCCTGCAACTATGTCCAGAAGCTAGACCTTAAAGCTTGATGGCTGCAATACTCAGATTCACTTTTAAATGCTCAGCTATCCATGGACATACTGAGCTCCTAGTGAGGTACAGAAATTCCCTATAAATTGCTTAAATGGATTTAAACCCAACATCAATAAGACATAAACACCATCCAACAGAGAGGATGCTCCTTTAGCTAGTTTTCCTCTGTAGAACAAGAAGACTAAAAATCATCTTGCAATCTTGTTGTGATCATAGCTATTCTACTACTGCTTTCTTTTTTTCCTCTGCTATTTTCATAAATCTCTTTTCTGTTGCTTTCCATTCTCCGTGTTCCCTTGTCATAATTTTATTTCTTCTATTACAGGGTCGCATTTTGTTTTGCCAATGTGTCAAAAATTTGCTACTAAGTACTACAGGTACCATGAAATTAAAATGTCAGCAAATTATTTAATTACTGATATCAATGTCATGGCATTTTCAGGTTTCTACGTGAAACTGGACAACCACATCTTAGTATTGGTTTCAGAATTAGATGGTTTTTAAATATGAATTTCAAAACATAAGTTTAAGAACGCAGAGTAGCTATAGTTAAGGAAAATATCACTGCAGTTCTGGAGAGTATTTGACAGTTTGCTGGAGATTTACCACCGTCTCCCTTCCCAATACACACTCATATGTCTTCTAAAGCTGCGACCTTCCCAAACTCGCTGTCTACACTCAGCAGAATTGTGGTCTACTGCTTTTGCCTACTGCAAGGAAATATTTTTGCCTTCTGGATGGAGCTAGAATAAAACCAATGTTATAGTAACAACCAGATGCTGGAAGGGATCCAAAATGATAGTAGCTCTTTGGCCTGGAAAACAAAATTGAGTAACACATAGGTGAAGAATGCATGCAGGACCAGTCTATTATCCCCTTAGGTTTCATCGTGTCCAGGTACAGCTGAACAGAGTGCTTTATCTGTGTGTATCAATAAAAGCTATCTGTTTCTAATGTGGAGGTTCAACTGTAATAAACAACGCAGAATTTTCAAAAGATATAATCTCAGAACCACAATTTTCATGTTTCCTTTTTTTTTCATTGCTTTTGTTGCATTTTAGAGTAAAATGAATGAAGCACAATCTACTACTACACCACACATAGTCGTAATTTCAATTTTTTTCCTCATTAAAAGTAAATCTTGCAGTTGGCATCATTAAGCTATTGACACTCTGCTTCAGTGTAATTACCTTTATGACTCTGTCAGTAGTGCAGCTTTTACTTAGAATGGGAAATACCTCAAATAGTCTGGTAAATTTTACTACTGCAGGTGGGGAATGTCCAGTTTAATGGCCCCACTGTATTTCTCTTTGTTATTCACATGTGCCAAAAAATACACAGGATATAGATGGGGCTGAGTTAATATAGCTGGAATTTCCTAACTTTTTTAATACTTGATCTTGGTTTCTTATTATTGTTGGTGAACTGGCAGGGTGAGAGGACAGGACGGCATACTTCCATATTGGCAGTAAACAGAAGGTAAGTAAATAGCTGGAGAATTAAAAGTAATTTAATCTGACAGGTAATAGGGCAGACATCCCTAACAGAGTCACAAAAGCATATAGAGATGTGTATACATACTCAGCCTCATTTGTTTCATAGTCAACAAAACATGATTCACGAATGTGCTTTAAATGGCAAAAAATGGCATTTGTGAATCTGATGAAGGTCTGTGTTTGTCAATAATCCATGTTTCACACAAAGACAAATCAATAAAACACATTTTATGAGGCTGATATATGGGTTTTAACTGTGTTCAGCAGACAAGATAGAGATTTGAATTGGTTCCCACAGAAAAGAATAATCCTCCAAATGAACAGCTGATACCTCGGCTTTTTCTAATGAGATGGATATTTCTCAGGATTTGACTGGTTCAGAAGGCTAAAGAAGGCTCCAAAATGTAATTAGGAGATATTAGTTGCATCAGTTTCCCTTTTAACAGGGTAGAGCTCTTCATGGAGATGTTAAAAAAACCTCACCCTGATATGTTTTTTTGACTCTGAGTGCCCAGAGGTGTGTGGCCAGCCAGGGGAGGCATGCCAGGGCAAGCTCACTGACTCAAAGGAGAGGACTTGCAAAACACCCTGGGAATACAAGAATGGAAAACATCTAGGCAGGAAGCTCTAGTAATAGTTTGGTCAGAAAGAGAACTGTTTTCAAGACCTGTTCCTGCAAACCATTCCCTATTTTTTAAAATTTATTTTATTTTAACTCCTTCTCTGGAATTTGAAATGTGTAAGCCATTTCTTCAGCATTGTGTTAGTTTCCACCACCTTCCAATAACTCTTGTGTTTGAGGAGGTTACTGATATATTGTCCATTTGTCAACAGTATCCCCAAAGGATTTGTGAGTATCACAAGGTGCTGAGGGCTAACAGTTCCCTTAATCCCCATGTCTCAGTTGTTTCTCATTCACTGGTGCACACACAGGGACCCCAACACATCTGGATGGCTGTATGCTGGTGGGAGATGCAGATAGATGCAGTTTTCTCCTGGCCAGTGGATGTTGGATCTCTGGTCCAAGCTAACAAGGCCCAGCAAAACCACTGATGGCACCGCTGCTGTGATGTTCTATCTCTACATATTTGTCAAGAGTTCATTGCAGAGGAAGATTTAAATGTATTTTTCATCAATGCAGGATTGTATTTTGCTGCAGCTCACAAGGCATTTATTGGAACAGTAACTCCAGCAAACCTGCCAAGGTCAGCGCCTTTGGCCGGGTCTGTGGGCGAGCAGCGGCGATAACAGTGGGACCTGTGTGCGTGCTGCTGGCTTCTCTCACCCTTGCCTCACTGGCAGGGTCATGAATCAGCACTTTGGTACATGAATGTACTGTTCAGCAAATTAAATTCTCAGCTCAGTCTCTGTACATCTGTTGACTGGATACAAGTATATGTTCTAGTGCCCTTTCATATGTTCTTGGCACAGATGCGTTTTGTTGGCATGAGCATTAGGCTGAGTTTGTTGGCATTTTAGGAAGTAAATCTGATTTAAAATGCAAACAGAACAACAAATAAAATAAAGCAAACAAACAAACACACCAGGAGTGTTCCCACAGCAGAAGCTGTGCATGGCTCACAGTTTACAAACACAGGCTTAGTCGTCCTGCCCTCTGTCTCCCAGGTTCACTCATCCCATCAGGGAGTGAATATGGAGTTTTGAGTGAGCAGCAATTCATTGCTTAGATGGCAAATGCTTTCTGCCTGATGAGGAGCAGGAGGATGCAGTCTCTTCTGCACTTCCCCCAGCATGCCTGAAGACTTAAACAGCCCAGAAAAAGCCATTAGTCAAAAAGACTTTTCCAAAGTCCAAGGCAAATGTATTTTCTCAAGGTTATCCACTAACCTGATTTTCTTATGCACCTTTATTTTAAAGACTCATTGAACACATAGAAGTACAAAATTATGTATGAGTTTAAAAGCAACCAACAACCCACTTCAAAAGCTTTCAGAATAAGCTTTTTATCCAGTAGTGAATTTTCCTACTTGGGAAAACTTCGACATGCTTTTTGAGGTGTTTGCCTTGATGATGTGTGTTTAGCAGTGCCTGAGTTCCCTATTTTATCATCAGAATGATAGCATGCCGAAATGACTAATACAGCTAACACAGAATTTCATGAAATTACATGTCAGACAGGTACTATTAAACATATGGGAGATGCTCTAGGGTACTGCTGCATTGCAACCCAGTAATGACAGTAGCTCAAGTGCAACCGTAGATGGGATCTTGAGCAAGAGCACCTCGAGGAGAACGATTTTTTATTTTTTTATGCTAAAGAAAACTCCAACAAACAAGTTCTGCTAAACCAAAGGACAAGAGGTCATGTTCAAATGTCAGAATAATAGGTGAGAGAAAAACTCACAGTATGTAGGCCGTGATTTTTTGAAATAAGAGTCTTTTATGTTATCAAGTCCACTGGTGACCTTAACAAAGGTCAGATAATAAAATTGAAACTCTTCCCTATATTCACACATTTACTGTTTATTTGCTGTCTAGATGTTCAAATGGTCGTACAAGGTTGGGCTTTACAGGAAAGAGATTTTGTGACAGTATTTTGATATAAAAAAGAATAGTAAATGTCCAAAGAATTTGTAATCAGAAATTTTATCATATGTCACTATTCCTGCCCTTATAAGGTTTAATGTTTTCTAATATTTATTATGGTAAAGAAAATACAGCAACAGTATTCATGGCACAGTAAAGAAAAAATTGCCTGTGAGAAAAGTCAGAAAACTCAAAATACAATATTTGGAACTTGATTGGGGCCTCCGATTTTTTTTTTCCTATTGACTTCAATTATTTTTAACTTCTTTTTCTTGTGTTATTAAAATCAGAACACACATAGAATAGTTTGCTGTCTGCTCTAGCTCAGAAAAATATGAAAGCACAGCCTGTACTGAATGATAGAGTTGTGCTTTAATGTCCAGCCATGTGGTTTCTCCATGGAAAACTAATGAGTTAAAGATGAAATTCCTCTTCTAGTTGCATATATCTTCTTGCAAGGATTCTGCTGAGCAGAAGTATAATTGGAGACTCTATAAAATTGAGTCTTGTACTTTTTAATCCTAACATCATAGGCTATGAAACATCTTTCTTCCCACAAACCCACAATGTTTTTGGTCCTAAACATGATCAGTTATTGACATTTTTGAAATAAACTAAACATTCTCAAAAATATCAGGACCATTCCCCTGAATTGTATTTAATACCATCTGGAAATAGAGCAGGGTAAAAAGCAGAGAAACAGAAAGATATAAAACTAATGTCTCAAAGTTGAAAGAATTATCCTGAGTTTCTGTACTAGGGGCTTATTCAGCTCTTATTGAATCAAAAGTAAAATTGGAGCAGAAAGTAGAGGGGAGCTTTTCATTCATGCTTCCCATGCTGTTTACACTTGTTAAACTTTGTTCTGAGTTAACAGGAGTACATTCACTACAGTCTTCCACATGAACTGTGTCTGCAATTGTGTAAACCATATTCAGAGGTGTACTGAAGGTGTACAGAGACATTTCACTTGTATTTTAATATATGAATGTGGATTTAAAACACATTATATGACATAGTGGCTTAAAATACCTGGGATGATTTTAAAAAGTGTTGAAAACTGAAAATATATCCCTCTACTGCCCTATTTCACTGCAGTTTAACTAAGGGAACAGGGAAAAGTCCCATTCTCAAAATATTTCTGTACAGAAAGTACAGAAATGTGTATCTGGACTTTTTGAACCAAATTTAGTATCAGTAGAAAAAGTGTTGTTGTTATTGCTTATATGTGTGAAGTACAGTCCGAGTCTTTGGGTTTAGGCCAGAAGTCTACAGGGAATGGACATTCTGACTGCAGTTGTTAAGCACTTTGCACTATGACTCTGACATAAACTCCAGGCTGCTCCTGCAATACAAATAAAAAAGATGGTTTCCCAGTGGGGCTGGAAGCCTTGGTCACATGTAGATGGTATGGAAGATGTAATTCCTGATAGAAGCTTGGCACTTGCACAGTCAGAACAAAGCAAGTTAGAAAAAGGGAGAGAATGTTGAATTATTAAACTGTCTGAAATGAAGAATAAAAAGAACCAAGCTGGTATTTTTGCCTTTCCTTTTGAGTAACTGAGCAAAGTCAGTGATGTTCTCCTGTAGAAAAGCAATTGGCAATACAAAACCAGTTACTTCTGTTGCTGTAAGCAGCAGTTAATGGTAGCTTTAATGGTAGCTTTCTCTTCAATGGGGTTTTTTTACAAGATTACAAAGAAAAGGATGCCACCTTGATAAGCTGTGACACACAACTATTTTCCATTAGTTGATCCTTTCAGCTTTTGCAGGCAGAATTCACAAGTTATCGCTCAGTTCCACCCCTACAGCTCATGTAAATCCAAAATCTGCCCCAAAGTTTAGGAAGACTTGCTTGCCTTGAATTTTTAAATTAATTTAAACACTATTGTCATATTGTATAACTCCTGGTGAAGACATTCTTCATCCAGAACGAGGATGCTTTTTCTTCCTTGTGTATTGTTTTTTTGGAATGCTGACATCACCCCTGGGAATGGCCCTGTAATGATAATGATAATGATATTTATCCACAACTAATCATATTAATATAGAAAACCCCTTTATATTTGGAGAACATCTTTTGACATCAGTTGAATTATGTTAAGGATTGTCTAGATGCCAGCAGCAGCAGCAGTAGTGAAATCAAATAAACAGTTGGAATAGGGTAAGATATAAAAACAAATTTTGTGTTTAAAATTAGGAGAAAGAGAGAGTGTGCAGTAGAGAGACTTTAGCTTAGGGGAGCCAAGTTGTAGGCCAAAGGGAAGGTAACTGAGAAGCAGGGTGTTCAGGGTTAAGATGCTTACAAGGAACATGAAAAACTTGCTTATTGATGTGTCATAACATTCCTGTGTGACCTTAGCAATTCACAGGCCCAGTTTTCTAAAGAATGTGAGGCAGATAACTCCTTGTTTTCATATATAATTAGTTATAAAACTAATATAGTGTGTAGCTACTACCATATGATTAATTATCTTAATTCATGAATGCTTCTCAAGTATGAGTTTCAAGTGTTAGCATTAAATACCCCTTAATTTTAAGACCAAATCCTGCAAATATTTATTAGCGCTTGCTGTCATGAGTAAGTCATTGCTCAAAAGAAAACATTAACTTCAATGGAATTACTTGTGGTGTTGAGTGCTATCAAAGAAGGGAATGTTTTCAGAGTTTTTATTTTAGCTACATACATATATAGGTCATTATACATGTATTTTATATGTATATACACATATACAAATATTCAAAACATGAATTTTACAAACCATTTTCTTTCTATGTATTCCTTGCTGTCTTTCTTAAATTGTGGGGGTTTTTTTGTGCTAGTGCATGCTAATTATGACTTTCTTCAACATACAACTAGCAAATGAAAATGTGTGTTCTCTTATCATAGGTTTGAGCTGGTGAAGAACATTAACTCAAGTCTCATGGTTTTTGGACCAGATGACTATGAATAAAGCAGTTCATTGCTTTTTCTTCCTTTTTTTTTTTTTTTTTTTTTTAAGTCTGCGTTTTTAAATTCTGCAACGCTGTTTTCCAAAGCTGAAATGCAACCCTGAGGCCAGTTCAGACACGGTGTGATGCAGGCCAGTTGAATTGACTGGTGGTTCTACTGTGGATGAGTTAAAGAAGGAATCACCCGAAGCAATGGTAGCTCTCAGAAGGGGGCCTGCCCTTCAACAGTTTAAAGCCTTTGAAGAGAGATTTCCTTTGAGCAATGTGAAGTCTTTGTGGTGATGGGAAACATACATTTGTAATTACAGAAGAACACAGTGTACAGTAGGAATGGTATAAAAGCATGCGATTTACAGTGTCTAAGGAGAAGCTTTGATGTCGAGGGCCCCACTGACCTAGTTTGCTGCTGAAAGCCCTGGAAACATAAGTCTGACTGACTACAGTTATGGGGGTGCAGGCTGTGAACAACATCCTTCTGCCTCTGCACTGCCACCCCACACTAAATGAATAATCTTTTGCAATACTGACTGTATGGAAATATTATATGAATACAAAATAATGGTGTTTGAAAACATTAATAAAGTTTGCTGTGCTCCTCTGGGGAAAATGTGCTAAGAAAGAACCATCGGGAATCAGCATGCAGCTGGGGGAAAGATTTATCTGGGAAGATATTTTTATGGAAAAAACGTTGAAAATTTCATGCCAGGGCAGCCACTCTTCATGAAGGTGTTGGGGGAGAATAAAAATGGATGCTTATCTCTGTTAACAAGGGGCAGAATGTAAAGCTCAAGAAGTGATACTGATTCTAGATGGTTATGGTATGGTCTGTAAGAAAGGCTGTGTTTGACAGCAGCCAACAAGCCATAAGAGGAGTGTGCATTTACCTTTGGGGTATGCACTGCTGGGAATAAATCTGATATGAGATCCAAGACAAGATATTCCCCTCCCCAGGAAGCATGGGAATGATGAAAGAGAATTGAAGGAAACGGGCTGCCATGATCCCAAACATCCTTAAAACCAGCTGTGTGATGTGGGCAGTACCAGTGCTCCAGCAGCATCCACTGACTGTCCACCAAGAGAAGAGTTGCAATTCATGGGTCACCTGACATAGGTGGCAAAAACCCTGGGAAATCACACAGTTGAGAGAGTCAGAAGTGTTTCATAAGATTCATAGTCTCTGTACAATTTAAAAAATGAAAAATAAAGTATTTTTTTATTCCATGGATTTGAGCTGAGATTTTTAGTAAATCCACCTCAGATTTGTGTATTAATAGCTTTGGATGGCTACATTCAGACTATTTCACGATTGCTCTGAATTTGGATGCTGAATTGAGCTGAGGTGGGTATCTGGAGGTTTGGTTAGTGACCACATATAAATAATATTGTGCTGAGGTAGCACTGTCTGCCTTATAATCACTTTGCCTGTGGGAGACAGGCAATCTGAGGGAGGTCACTGAAATTAAAATGGCAAACTTAATTACATAAAAATAATATGGGTGTGTTGTGTGCTTTGATGGACAAGGATGATGTAGGAAAAGAAGAATATAAAGCAGGAGCTATTTATAAACCTTACCTAATGGGAGTAATAGACAACAAAGGATAAATCAGTGACTATTAAGCTGTGTTTGTGCCAGCACAAATACAAACTTTAAGAAGTTCAACCTTAGACTTAGTAAATATAAGGTACTTGTGTGGTATGGGGGAGACCCTGGGGATCTTGCTGCCTGTAATTCAGCTGTTGGCTAAGACTCCTGCAGTCACCTCCGACTCACCAGTCCCTGACCTGATCCCAGAGCAGAACAAGCCTAAGGCTTTTCTAGGTTTGCAGACAGCAGTGCCCCAACCACCCTTTGAGGCTTCCCTGAAGGACCTTTTGTGCCTGTGCATTATGCATGCTCTGCCACTGTAAGTATGTCATCAGCAATAAAATAAAATAAATAGGGAAATCAGCTTGTCCAGGGTCAGGTAATTTTTATTTCAAATTTGGCAGGCCCTTATTATTTGGCTTATATGCTTCAAATCTGGATCTGTTTCAGGGAGAGGAGTTACTCCTCAGATATCATTTCCAACCCATGACCATTATCCAGATGACAGGCCCATGCCCTTTCCAGCTCTCCTTCACGGACATGTCCCTGCCTCAGTTTACTTTCAATTAAGTCTGAAGGAGCCCTTCTCTTCTCAACGTTGCCACTGTCACCATTCCCACCAAACATTTGCCTTTCATTCCTAGCTAACATTGAAAGGTTAGTGGTTGCTATCCTGCCCTCCTAGGTGAGATGACATCCTTAACCCTTTCATTTTTATGAAAAAATATAACATAAAGGTGCAGAGACTCAATTACTTTTTGCAAACATAAACTACATTTTCCCACTTGACTTATTTTCCTCCTTTAGAAGATTGAGTTGGGCAAGATCTGTTTGACTTGGAGTACATGAAAGGCTGGGCCAGTGTATAAGCAAAGAGTGGTATTGGAAGTCACCCACATTAAGTGAAATTTCATGTGGTTCTTACTTTTAATGACATGAGACTTTTCCTTTCACAAGCAATCAGCAGAGCTGAAGGTTGCAGTCCTTGTGAATTTTTGACAGAATTGTCCCTGGATCCTTTACATTTCTTCCTCCCCTTTATAAAGTCCCATCCTAGCTAGTATGCTGCTAAGTACATCTGTACTTCTGGGAATGGCCACTGTACCTGTCAGCAGCATTGGACTAGAACAGTGCGGTCATAATTACAGCTGGAGAGAAGAGATGCTCTGACTTGATCTCACAAACAGGTCTCTCTGCCTTTATTGCACCTGTGGGCCCTAATCAAGGCCAAACTCACCTCCACTGATGGAAGTGTGAGACAAGCTTTGCTCATGCCCGTGCACCATTACAGCCTGTCTGCCTTGGTGGCAGCGTCCCACGATTGATGCTGAGAGCGGAGTCAGCCAGAGATTCCACAGACAGCCCCAGGTGCTGCACGCTGGCTGCAGGTGGTTGTGCAGCACGTGCAGCATGGAACTGTACATCCCTAGAGGCACGTGGTAACTTGGAGGGCCATGGGTCCTGGAATTCTTTACCTGGGTCAGAAATTGTGCTTGGGCTTAGCTTATCACATGGCCTCAGCAGTATGGGGTTGTGTTCTCAGTGGAATTCAAAGGAAAATCCAGAGTACAGACTGACCAGCTGTTTCTTGGTCTTTACCCTTCCCCTGCCAAAATACCTCATCTTGTCATACATACACATGTGGCCTTTGGCCACTCACTCAAGATCTAACATATCACTCTTCAGAAACAGGAACACAATGTAGGGATTCACATCTGTCTTTGGAGGGTTCTGACTTTAACCCTCCGTAATTAATTAATCAGCCTTTTACTCCACAAACACAAAAGTGCATGTTTCAGGAAACCATCAAACCAATTATGAAGATGCAACATGGCTTTCATATTAACTCAGCACTGGGGAGAATTCAAGGTTTGTGACTCACTCAGAAATAGGTGTGAAGAGCATTATAAGAGTAAAGAATCTAACCTGTACAGTAAAAGCTGACCACTGCATGACCCAAAGACAATTTCAAGGAAACACCCTTTTAATAGTCAGTGATTCTGTTGAGAAACAGCATATCTGCCCATCTGCCCATCTGCATTTTGAACTGAGTATTATGAAAGAGAAACTGCTCCAAGGCCCACAGAAAGTGCTATTTTATACTGTGTGTTTTATCTTTATCATTTTATGTATTATTTTTAGCAACATGAACTATTTATCTTTATCACTAGACACCAGAAATTCTCCAAGTGTGGCCATGTACAGAGGTAGAAGATTATGGTACACATTATGAGGTGAGATTACCTACTCTGTTTTATGTCAGAGAAAGCTGAGGAACAAACAGATAAGTGAACTTCAAAATCATGAAATGCTTCTTCTGCAATGCAGGGTTTGTGGGTTGTAAACTGAAGTCATTGAAAGGATGCTTGAGGAATGCTTTATTTAAAATACATGAATTATTATTCACAGCTTTAAAAAAAAAACCCCAAACCAACTCTATAAAAGCTCAGTTGGACCAAGACTTCCAAGTTGGTCAGCAGTTTCAAGTGTCCCATCTGAATATGCCCAGTTTCAATTCTCAAACTGGCTGCTCTTCAGGAAGAAGCTCTAAAGAAGCCTCAAGCTGCATAACCAAAATGCTGATGCAGCCAAAGCTTCTAAAAATCTGGGCTTAAAAATCGCCCTTATAAAAATCAGCCTAACCTTCCCCTGCCTCATTAGTACAGAGTACACTTTAACTCCTTTTGTCTTTATGGCCCCTCTCAAGATTTTCCAAGGCACCACGAGGAAGAGCACCATGATTGTAACTCCATGGGAGGTAGTTACTGAAACATCCTCAAGGCATAGCACAGTGCAAAGAGCTAAGGTGTGTCCAGCTCTGAGCCCAGCACAGAGTTAGTGACTGGAGTACACAGCTTCAGGGTCTGGAGCTGATGCACTGAGAGTTCATTTGTGCATCTGCTCAGCCTGGCATGGTACAAATGTGTGCTGGTGCTCATATGGGGCTGTTTGAGGCTATTAATTGCTTTCCTTTGGAGCCTGTTCCTGTGATCTAGGGCTGCAACCCTCTGCAACCACTGCCAAAGCAGCAAGTCCAGGGGACTCTTCCATTCACAATAAAATATTTCTTCTCAAGAATTTGCTTTTTATAAAGCAAGGAGACTGGAGACCCACTCCAATATAGTTTTCTCTTTCTATATCTTTTCCCATGAGGCTTTACACAAGACTTTATTGGAAGGGTTTTAATTTTATTGGGATATTTTTCTAAGCTACCCTTAACTAATCCTTTTGAGCTCATTCATGCTCTCTGTGGTAGGGTGTTCTGTTGCAATTACAGACATACAGCAAAACAGTGAAGAGCTGAAAATAGAATGTACAAGTCGTTTTTCTCACTACAGTTCAGAAGGGAGGCGACAGTCTGTGCCACTGCTTCGTGGAGTCACAAGGACCACTGTGGTTCCCCCAGCAAGCCAGGACAAGTGCTTACAATGCTATTGTGATAATGTCTGGAGGCCCCAAGTTAAATCAAAGCCTCATTTTGTTTGCTGCTGAAGAGCTTCTACTTTGAAGCATTTTTAATCCAAAACTTGAAGCATGAACTCGCACTAGTACTGCTTTTGTGCAGAAAGTTTTGCTCCAAAGAGGGGGGAAAAAACCACCAACAAAAAAGAAAAAGAAAAAGAAAAATCCAACATGATTTTCTTTTATTATATATTATTTCTACTATTAGGGGATAGAAAACTAAGGTTCAAAAAAACTGAAAAATGTTTCCAACCAAATCTTTTACGTTCTACTCTAGTGCTGATCTACAAAACTATCCTTCTCAGCTGCAGATTTTGTGATTTCTTGTGTAAGCAGCTTGCTTGCTAGCCAGATTAATCACTATGTATTTCCTGGGCTCTGATTTTAAAGCTTTCTTGGGCACACGGAGGCCTGTAGCACATTCTTACAATATGGACATGTCCATTCAGCCATTAATGCAACCATTCTTCCATTCTTGCTAGCATCTTTCTCTAGTCCTTAAGTACAGCTGCAAAATTCAAACACACCAATAACACTTTTCATACCACACCCTCATACACAGCATAATTCCTTACTTTTCCCTTTTCTGCTCATATTTCACTGCATTATTGTCCCACTCCATTACCTTCCTCATTCGTTTCCAAATCAGCCTTCCAAAACCACACTCTTGACATTATCCTTCCAACTATTTGTTCCTGTTCCTCCAACTACATGTCTTGCCCCTAAATTACACACCTTATCCCAGCAGCTTTGCATACCATGTCTCTCAAGCCTCCTGCCTGACAGAAGAGGATGCCAAGACACCACTGGAAATCCCAAGGAACCACAAATCCTCTGTGCACAGTAGTTCTGTGTTTCTGGAGACTGTTGCTGTTGCAGCCCTCAAGAGATAAGAACCTAGAAACCTGTTTAGCTGAGATTACCTTCTATACAAGATTAGGCAGTGGTACCAACCTGCTGCCCCTGCAACACACAGGTACCAAAATCCAGGGCTATACCAGCAGTGTCTGCTGTTCAAACATTGTTACCTCCGTCAATAAAGGTTTGCAAGCATCTCTCCATACTTTAGTTGCTGGCAGATTACCTGCAGGACTAAGCTCTGCAAGCATGTACTTCTATACATTAGCTAATGAACAATGGTGCTGTGCAGAGCACTGACTCTCTAGCTGGTTTTGCCTTGTTTTTTGTGGCAGTGGCTCAGCTGAAGCTTGTATTTTCTGAGCACAGTGAATTAATCTAGCTGCTTTCCTACAACAGGCCTTAGATTGTTTCTGGTTCATGGGAATTGCATCTACCCTGTGCTTTGGCAAGACTGAACTCAAGCTGATCAGCTCTCCTACGTGACATCCTCACATCCAGTTTTGACATGCCTCTCTGGAGCACACACCTCAACCCACCCTTCTGTGCTGTAAGGTGTCCCAAAGCTCTCCAGCAGTGCAATGGCACTGACACCCTGCTTGCCTCAACTCTACTGCACTGTGACCCAAGGTCACTGTGTAGATGTAATGTAAGGCAGAGTGAGCCAAGGAATGGTTTGAATCTCTCCTTCCTTGATTATCTCTCCCCTTCCTTCATTATCTCTCCCCATAGAGGTCCATAACCAAAAGCAGGAAGGCTATTCCAGGTTATTCATGGATGTTAACTTCAGAAACTTGTATCTCATATACTCCAGATGCAGATGATAAACACCAGATGCAGAAGGACTGCCTGGTATCCTGAAGAGCCCTGGTAGCCTTTCTTTGACTGTGGGCAGAAGAGGTTCAACACATAATGGAGATCTCTGGAGATTCACTGTTGCCACACTTTTCAAAAGCAGATAAAACATCAAACTTACTGAAGCTTGCTCCTTTTTACATCCAGTTGACTTAGTAGTACCTTAAAAAATTGAGATTTTCCCACCTTTCTGGGCCCCTGTTTCAGTGTTTCACTGCTGTTGTGAGAAGCATTTTTAATTTCTTAGCTACAACTTGTGTTTTTCAGTCTTTGCTGTGCACTGTCAAGGGATTCTCAATCTGCAACTATCCATTAGGAAGTTGAAGAACAACTGTTAGATGCCCCCTGAATGCTCTAATTTCCAGGCTAAGCCCACACAGCTTTTTATATACCATGTCCTCGAATATCTCTGGTTCCTCATATACTATATTCTCAAATATAGTATATTATACCTAAATGTCTTTCTGACCCTTCACCAGATTTTATTCAATTTGTCTGTCAGTCTTGTACTGGGAGCCCAGAAGTGCAAGATTTGAAATGTGGTCTCACAAGTGCATAAAAGAAAGGAATAACCTCTTACTCCAACCTGTTGGCTACAGTGCTGTGATACAGCCCAGTGAACTGTTGGATTTTATCCGTACATGAAGGCCACAATTTTTGGCTCACATTCAGCTCCTTGCTTTTCAGTTCCTTTCCTGTCAGGGTGCTCTGCATGTGGAGAGCCCTCCACAGCCTGAAATATTGTGTGTCTGTGTGCAGGACATTACCTTTGCACAGCTGTCTCGAGACAAGAGAGCTGCTTTCCAGCAGCCACATTTTGGGGTAGACTCTAAGGGAAAGCAGCAATGGATAAGGTGTGAGGACAGATCCTACCCTTTGGAGGAACAGGAGACATCTGGTTTAAGACATGTGCTGAAGAGCTCATTCTAGGGATATGTATGGGACACATACTTGAGCTAATCCCATATCCTCACACAAAGCCATTTGGATTCAGTCAGATTTGACCAAGCCACAAAACAACACATGGTAGAGCTGAGACTCAACAGAAGCCTGAACTGATGTGACAACAAAAGAAGTAGGCTTAAAATCCCCAGAGCACTACTGCTGCCTCTCAGTCACTGAGGCAATCAGCAGGAACTTCCCAAGAGCTTCTTTGCTTCCCTTGGATTCTCTGCAGCATTACAGACACACGTCCCAGCAGCACAAACCAGATGTGTCCTTTCACTTGAGCAGTAAAAAAATTGTATTGCAGGCCTCTTGTTGAAACCCAGTGAGGATGCACCCTACTTTTTATGAGTTTTGATGCTTCTATCCCCAGTAAATCTCATATTTACTGAAAAATCACTTAGTGTTATGACTGGACAAAATTAAATATTATTTACTTGATATAGATTTGGGTATTCTGGTTCTTGAACAGTACTGAGTAACTTTTGCATTTACTGTATATTCATTGTGATTGAGAAAAAGCGTTCTTAAAAGTATAAGATGAATTAAAATACCTTTGAGAGACTTCCTTCCAGAGCTCAAAGAATTTGAGATATAATTACCTACACTGATCAGCTCTCAAAATTTTGGTGCACTTAATAATCTCTAATTATTATTACAGCTAATAGGTTTCTACAGAGTCTGACACTGCAGGTCTCTCTTGACAAAAATGAGAACTGAAAGTCTCATTTGTTTTCTCCTTTCTTGAGCATCTGCATGCTCCCTGTCTAAGGGCTTGTTTTCACTACTGAGGAAAATTCTATTTTCTCCCTCTAGGAAAAAAAAGCACATGGTAAGTCTTCCCAGGTCAGCTCTGATTTTTGTGAATTTGGTTTATGGTAAATCCTGAATACTGTCCTCCTGCAATTAAAAAATGCAAGAACAAGGAGGAAAAAAGGTAGAAAAAGATGTAATTCTAGCATCCCAGCAAACCTTAGAATATGCTGTTAAGAATTACTCAGCTTATCAGAATCAATGAAAACTTGACTTTTATTAATGTTTACTCCTAATTTTTGCTTCAATTACAATGTTATGTTCCAGTATTAGAAAACTCATATTTCTTGTATTGTTCAAAATTGTCATGAACCAATTTCTGTATTCAGTATCCAACAAGCTATGAAGGCATTACAGAATTTTAATCTGAAACCTCACTTTGTCCATAACTATATTTTAGCCCTACCACTGCTCCATTGCACAATGTCTGTCCTTCTATAGCTTGGAGTATGCAAATTTTCTGTCATCTTTTCAGATGGCTAACATCACTGATGTGATTTGTATAGCTGTATAATTCAGGAATAATTGAATTTATTGAATACATATTGCATATTTAGATCAGCAGACAGGCCCTAACCATTTCTCACTGATAGACTTACCTGGAGAGGCATCACAGCATTCCTAGTCACTGAATCTCAATAATGTTCCTTGCCACTGTGAGCTCATTGCAGTGTTGGAGTCTTAGTTGGCAAATCCTGTAAGAAAAGAAAAGAAACGACCTCTTTAATATGTGTTCTCAGAATTGTACAAGACTGGTGAAAAAAAGTCATCATTTGTATTTACAGACAGGTGATCAAGGCTTTGGTTATCATGCAAAGTTTATTAAACCAATATGTGAATTTTCTCCAGGTTGATCTCAATTAATTTATGTACCTGTGTGTGATTTCAGTAGTTGTTGAAGACAAGTTGAAATGTTCCTGGAAAGCTGCTATACAAAGAGCTGATTTCCTCCTGATAAAGGAGTTTTTACCAATCTATTTAATTTTAGAAAAGGATCCAAATGAAGTATTTGGATTTGACACAATGGAAGGATTTCAAAGTAGAACAGGTGAAAACATAACTGGAAACAATTATATGCTAATTATCTGCAGTCATCAACTGGTCACCAGCTGTTCTGAACCACATAAAGAAGTACACACTACAGGGGAGCAGCTTATGCTATGGAGAGAAGTATTAGTAAAGACTACAGCACTGTGAGGAGATATGCACAAGGTTCAATTCTAATCCAAGCCTGACCCTGTAAATCTTCCTATGAGTAATTGTATTTTACAGATCCTCGCAAAGTAGAATAGAATGTCTCAAGTTGGAAAGTACCCACAAACATCATCAGGACATAGTGCTGAATCTTCTCTTTGTTTCAGCAGGGCATAATCATTGCGAGCTGCTAAGTTTAGAAACACTTATTCCTGTTTGACTGCAGTCGTGGCTTCAGTGGAATTGCTCACTCTAACAAGCTGCTAAACTTAGTCTTCCTTGTTGGGCCTGTGTTTGTGCTCAGCTGAGGAACAGAACTAGCAAACCAGTGGGGCTGTGAGTGGGGACTTTTTGTATTTGTTTGCTTTTTTCACACTGGCAGTAGAATCAAACCATTTCCAAGTGCCTTCTCAGTTCTCTTCTTTTGTCTGGTTCCCTTTTATCCCACATTAATTAATGTAATTGCTACAATTTCATAGTCCAGTGGAAACTAACTAATGATACTGGAGCTGAGTGTTCTGTTTCTGCAATAAATCAAGAAAGCAGTTCATATAATACAGCCTTCCACTTCTTCCCACCACATCAAATTAAAGAAGATAAATATTTCTTTTTCATGGCTTAGGGTCTGGTGGTTAGATCAGTCCCCCATGACTTCAAGGGAAGGGTCAATACAGTGCTTATTTCTGCTTGGGGGAAGTTCAGATCGAAAACTGCAGCTCTTTGAGAGAATATTCAGTGCTCTGGTCTTGGGAGGAACAATCTCTGCAGCTTCCATTGAATCTGTTCCACGGTGTAGAAATTTGCATGAGATTTATGGTGCCAAAAAACAGAAGAGAAGAAGGGATATAAATAAGTAACTAGGAAAACTTCCTAGAGTACAGTTGGCCTCCTGCAGGAGTAGGTCTAGTTTTTGTTTAAAAGGAAAGAAACCAAGACATTATCCCAGCAACAGAGACTGGCTAGGCTGCACATGACTACAGGAAACCCAAATGTTCTGTGTTTCCAGAGCTGGCCTGCAATATAAACCCCTGAAGGAGGTTCTATTCTCTATGAATGATCAACTCTTCCCACCAGGAGACCACCATTCTTTGAAATGGTAAAGAGCTTGTCCCAGCAATACCTGGGAAGGGGATCTGCTGCTGCTGCTGCTGCCTCACTTCTCATGTGAGAGGCTCAGAGCTGACTGGTCCATTACTCTTATTACTAATTATTACTATTATTGCTTTCTCAAACTGAAGCAAAGAAGGAAAGGGGGAAATATGGGAGAGAGGGGAGAAGTGTTTTTTGTAAAGGGCTTTTGGCACAGTTGCCCTGCCTGATCACTGCTAGTTTAAATGATAATTTGAGGTGAAATAAAGTTTAAAAACCTGTAAATTTCAGCAGGCATCAGGGAAAAAAAAAGAGAGGGGTATCTCATTACTTATCATACTTTCTCAAGGCCATAGATATGTAATGACATGTCCACGGTCTACAACTGGACTTACTGGCAAAACTCTGGAATATTCTTACTTTTTTCCCCTGCTTTCTTACAGAATAAAGAAAATGGAGGGAGGGACAGATGAGACTAAACTTAAGAAGTCACAGGGTAGGGAGTTGCCTCTTCAGAATTAAAACAAATTTCAATATATTTTCAAGAAAAACAACCTGACTCTTCTTCAAACATAAAGATTATAGAGGAAAAATGACCTTCATCCCCTAAGGCCCACATTATGACAAGACTCCAGTACTATCTATTCAAAGTGCTGTAAGCAGGTGTGGCTTGCATGCAACATATTCAGTCAAGATGATGTCATGCACAGTTTTATATTTGAATTGTTTGTGCTGCATAATAGACTATTTTTTCAAAGCACAAAAGGTTAAATTGACAGGCATTTTATTGGGTAGAGCTGAGAATATTCCACTCAAAGCTAAATTCTGAACCCGACTTTCAGCCAAGAGCATCTCTGAAGAGAGGCTTACTTAGAGTGCCATTCTTTTTCAAGTCAAAAAGTTTGTGATTTTGTGGAGGGAAAAGCAAGACTTGCCACGTATTTGATTTTGTATTTTTATAAGCTGGCACCTTACCTTAGGTAAGACGAATCATCTTCCTTGTTCCCTACAGCAATCCATAGGAAAACAGCTGAAGTCAGCAGGCTGAGGTGTTTGGTGGTAGCCACTTATGGAACAGTAAAGATGAGGAATCAGCCCCTCCCTGTGAACACACTGCTGTTCACAGCAGTCCATAAGCTGTGGTCCTTCGCTTCCCCTGTGAAATGCTGCTGGTTCTATTCTCATTGATGCCATGGGCTGTCAGTAAAAGTGCCCAGGTACTGGCAGACAGCCATGTTAGCTCTTCCTCAGTCTAAAGTCATGAAAACTCAAATCCCCCACCTCCACAGAAAGTACTTACATGTCCAGCCTATAGAGGGTTTGGGAGAAGAAAAGAACGACAGCTGAGGAATGTAGAAAACATGGCATGACCTGAATAATCCAAGCAGATGATCCACACTCTACTCAGTGTGGATCTATAAGGCAGAATGGGATTTTTATCCTATGCAGGAGGCCCCCCATCCATTCCTACAAAAGAGTCAGGCAAATCTAGATTAAAAACATTCACCCTAAATATGTTTGGATTATGTTATAATCTTAAAAAGTAAATGAATTAAAAATTCAAGACTCATGATGTGTTGAGACGGGATGAAGAAAAGTAAGCACAGGGATTTTTTTAAATTAAAAAGACAGTGAAGAAAGAGTCACAAGATCCAGGGACAGTCAGTCCACAGTCACAAATCCAGGGAGGACCCTGGGCACTCATGGGGAAAACAGGCTTTCTTTCATGTAGGAAGAACTTCAATCACTAGGCTGTACTATTTGGCATAACTGACAGCTCCCTCTTTCCGCCTAATGCTTCCAAATCGTTGTACACACATGCAGCTACTTCTAGGAAGAGTGTCTTACCTCCTATTATTCTGAATAAATTCTTCTCACTTTCAGGAAGAATGAAAAAATGGATGCTGAACCCTCCTTTAGATGAATCCAGGTCACCTAATTAAAAAATCTGTAGAGAAAAAGAATATTTCTCCCTCAGGTCTCCCACTTCCCAAGCAAAGAATGCTACATAAAGAATAGCACCAGCAATTGCTTTTCATGCAGAGCTGACTACAACTGGTGTGTCTTAGGTATGCTTTGATAATATCTTCAGATCTAAGCCCGAGAGAACTCTGGCAGGTTGGAGAGAATTGAGAAATGCCTGACTTTGGATTTTGGGTTGAATTTAACAAAAATTAAGTATTGAGGTGTTCTGTTCTCTGGAGGCAAGGAATTTGGAGTCCCCTTGGTGTGTCACTGCTTAAGAAACACAAAAAGTAAAGCAGTTAGGGATCTAAGATGCTTCCTGGGATATGTAACAGGAGTTTTCAGAGACACTATTTTAGGTCTAAGTGCTCAGATTTCTTTAAGTCCTATTTCTCACACTACAGTGCATGTTGTTTACTCTCTCTTCTACCAATATGGATCCATATTAAGTGAAAGGTAATCTGCATATAGGCTTAAAAAGGGAGGTTAACTTGCAAAATTTATGCCATTGATGGTCCGTCTTGAACCATTTATCACTCAATAGTTACACATTCAAAAGAGCATTTATATTGCCTTTTGTGATGTGTCATACTGAACTAGATCAAACTGGTTTCATTCAAATTTATCTTTGTATCATCAAATAAAATTTGCTTACTTAAACTTCACTCTAAATATTGGCCTTTTGAGAACAGGAACTTGTCTTTGAATGACAACAACCCAAATTACTTTATCTGAAGTTTATTGATATGGATATTAGGAAAAACTTCTTCACAAAAAGGGGGGTCAAGCTTTGGAACAGGCTGCCCACAGAAGTAGTTGGTTCACCATCCCTGGATATTTAAAGCATTAGAAGTGTGGGGCTTGAGGACACTGTTTGATGGTGAATTTCACAGTGTTGGGAAAATGGTTGGACTCGATGACCTTATGAATCTTTTCAAACTTAAATGACTCTATCATTCTATGATACCCTGACTTCCTCTAATTCCATAGCACCTATTTCTTCTAATATTAGATGTGCAAGTTGGTACTAAGGAAATGAAGGACCTTCCTTGTTATGCTCATCTACTCTGTTTTTTAAATTCTGCATAGATACAGACACCTTTCCCTATGCTTTAGGGGGTTCTATTATCAGTCACATATGCTCTGAGAAATACTTCTTCTGTTTTAGCTCTAAACCTGATCAGATAATTCACAGTGGATAATTTATTTGAACAAATTTGGTTTGTTAGTTGTCCAGGAGTTGGTTTTGATATTCTTGAATTTAATCATTATTCAAAAGTATTTCCTTGAAACTTCTATGAATAACTTAATGAGAAAAGGTTTGCTTGTGGACTGTGTGACCAGTTTGACATGAGTACTAAGAGCTTGGTGGTGTTGCTCAGGTTTTTTAGATACCAAGGCAATGTAACATTTTTCTACTTCTTGACTGTGTGAATAAATTTAAGCTGTTGTATGCGAATACTTACGTACCAAAGTTCAAAATTTGCTTTTCATAACAAGTAGTAATCAGCACAGTAGTGCTGCAGCTGTGTACATCCCTAAAGTAAATCTTTCCTTTCCATACTTCCAATACTGCAAATAGGATATTCCCTTCCAAACACAATTTAATTTTTGCACAAGTGGGTCTTGATAAAGGGGTATATTTAGGTAGCCAGCCTGTATTTGCTGGATGTCTGCTCTTTAACCCCCTAGCTGGAAGAAAAGACAAACAAGAGTACAAATGCTGTTAGAAAATAAGCTATTGTTCTGACAATTTTTTTTAAAAATTCTTTCTTCTATCATCCTTGTCAGCTTTCTATTTCAAAATAACCTTAATCTTGTGTCTGTGAAAAGTTAACTATTTGACAACAAAACAACTTGAACACTGGCTTCTTATTGGAAAATTGGAACACTTTTATATTAAATTAACAATATTTTTTTTTATTTATGAATTACACTATAAAAAATAGGCAGCAAATATTAAAAATGTATGTTCATAGGAATCTGCAGAATTCAGAGTCTCATAAATCAAATGGAATAATTCAATGATAGGATTGTTTATCTGTATTTCAAGCTGATTAAGCTAATTTCTCTTTCTTTTAGTAAAAGTTACAGAGGCTTTATCTGTAATTAGATGCATTAAATCTTTCTGAGACATCCAATACAGAGAAATAAGCAGAAAAAGTGCAGTTGTTTTATGATTTTTAATGTTGTTTAAAGCACAGTAACCATAAACTTATTTTGAATTTTTGTTTATCATGGCACTTGTGTAAGATTGATTTATTTCTCTCCCTTTATATTCCTTTGGAAATGTCATTTACGTAGCACCAAAATGCTGTGTTTTAGTTAGGCTGCTACAAATTCGACATGTAACTGACAGATGATGTCTAAGCGCTATGCAGGGCTATTAAAAATGACATAGAATGCACAAATATATCAGTACATGAGGGAGAAAGCTGGTGAGATTTTAGGAAAAATCTAACATCACTGGCTGAAAGTCACACGTGGAGTTACGTGAATTAAATAAAAGAGAGAAAATTCATCAACAGCAAAAGAAAAATCAAAACCCTATGAGGCAGTGTATCAGGCCTTGAGTAATAAAATAAAATAGGAAAAAAACCTGGAACACAAATTCAGGAAATGAATATGGATAGAGTAGAGTATAACAGCCTATTTCATATACTTGTGCAGGTCTGATTTAATCTGGGAGCAATAGATTTTCTTTGGTTTGAATATTTGATTGGGATTTGAGATATAAGATTTCAGATCACTTGTGTCTGTAAGGGGCTTCTCATCTCCTATCTCCTACTAGATTTCAGTTTGTCTTGTACATCAGACCCCTAGAAATTTTCATGGAAAGTGCAGAATCCTACATAAGGAATTTGAATCCTTTAGTACTGTGTTATTAGTTTTTATTGTGTATGTGTAGCACCTCTTAAAAATAATCCACCCACCCTTTTCCTCCTCCCAGGGCTTCACAAACGAAAGTGGAAATTATATGCCCTAATTACAAGAAGACACACATTTTTTGAAAGACATAATTGTCCCAGCCCTTATTGTAGAGTTTGACCAAATAAGTAGAAATAAACAGACATTAAAAGGGCTAGGGGATACAAAAAGAGATCCAATGTCTGAATGTGACTAGAACTAGGCATAAAACAAAGTAAAAGTTATCTAGCTGGTAGTTCATACACATTTCTACTTTCCTAACTGACTAGAAGTTGTACCAGAGCCTGAAATATGGGACAAAAATATCTTTGATGTTAAATCATTTATCTCACATTTGTATTCTTGAATCTTGCATTTGGGTTATCTGTGTTGCAGAAAGGTGTGTCCTCACTTGTGCTTTCTGTTGGAATGAAGGAACAGTTTGCTCCTGAGACCTCTCCTGCTGATAGACATGGACATGACAACACCTGCCCTGGTGCCTCCTGGTCTAGCCTGCACCAATAAACTTTCCATTGCCATGAGCTCCCTGTCCTCATCCAAATTGCGTCTTTTCAAGGATTTTGCAAAGAACTTACACTGGGGACGGTGTTCTGCAGCAGTGATGGATATGACTGAGAGACTATCAGAGAAAAGAGGAAGGTGAAAAGCACTGTTTGAACAATGTGCAACAAAAATGTTAATCTCAAGTAGGCTTTGTTCATATTTTGCCCAGGTTTTAGTTTGAAGGTTAACATAACTTCAAGTAACATTAGCTTGAATTTTTGTCTTTGAGTCTTGTGAACTCATCTACTTGGATTTGCACTGCCCCATTTTGTTTTGCTTTTAGCTTCAAATTCCTTCCTCTCTCCCTTCTCAACTTGTTCTACTTATGTTTCTCTTGTGACACCCCAGTAGCAGCACAGTAAAGCCCCACAGAGATCTTCTTTCTTCAATTCAACTCTCACGTATTGCTCTGTTTCTTCCTGAAATTGTATTTCCAGAAATGACATGGCAATATTTCAATTGAGTCACTTGCCATTTTAAGTGGACCTGCATGTATTTGCATTAATGATATGAAGCCATGCCTAATGGAACTACAGTGTGGAGAAAGGTAAAATTAAATTAGTGTAGCTTATTGTCTGCTGTGCACTGAATTGGCAGAGAAAATAAAATTGTGGATTGCTATAGCATTTATAAAAATCCTGAGGAATCAGTCCTAAAACTATCATCAAAATCTGTGACTACTGATAAACAAACAACAGATATAAAGCTACTCTGCTTGTCTCTGAGGAAAACACAAACTTGATGTGGTGCATTGGCCCTGTCAGGACACCAGGTCCAAAGCTGCTCTATCACTCCTCAGCTGGGCAGGGGAGATAAAATATAACAAAAGGCTCATGGGTCAAGATAAGGGCAAGAAGAGATAATTCACCAGTTACCAACATGGGCAAAAGATATTTGACTAGGGGAAATTAATTTGATTAATTGCCAATCAAATCAGAATAGGGTAATGAGAAATAAAATCCAGATCTTGAAAACACTTCCCCTCCTCCCTCGCTTCCCTTCTTCCTGGGCTTGACTTCACCCCCAGTTTTCTCCACATCCTTCCCCCCAGCAGCACAGGGGATTAGGAAATGTAGGCTGTGGTCAATTCATCATGCATTTCTACTTCTCCTTCCTGCTCAGAGGAAGGACTCCTCACACTCCTCCCCTGCTGCAGTATGGTATGGCTCCCGTGGGACTCAGCCCTCCATGAACTTCTCCAATGTGAGTCCTGCCCATGGGCTGCAGTTCCTCACAAAGTGCTCCAGCTCTGGGTCCCTTCCACAGGGCACAGCAGGTGGCTCCAACATGGTCCTCAACAGGGTCACAAGTCCTTGCAGCAAATCTGCTCCAGTGTGGGCTCTTCTCTCCATGGAGCCAAAGCCCTGCCAGAGCCTGTTCCAGGGCAGGCTCCCCACGGGATCACAGCCTCCTTTGGGCATCCACCTGCTCCAGGGTGGGTCCTCCAGGGGCACAGCTGCCTCTCCATGGCCTTCACTATGGGCTGCAGGGCAATCTCTTCTCTGGTGCCTTTGCACCTCCTTCCCTCCTTCCTCATTGACCTTGGTGTCTACAGGGCTGCTTCTCTCAGATGTTCTCACTCTTCTTTCTTGGGCTGTTATTGCACAATGTTCTTCCTCCTTTTTAAATACATTATTCCAGAGGCACTAACACTGAATGGTTTGACCTAGGCCAGTGTCAAGTATGTTTTGGAGCCAGCTGACTCTGTTGAATGTGGGGAAGCTTCTGGGAGTGTCTTACAGAAGCAGCCCTGTAGCCCTTACCATGCAAAACCTTACCATGCAAATGGAACACAGCTGGTGAAAGGCATGCAAAGATTCCAAAACTGTTTTGCAGTTTTCTCAAAACATGGCTGGTTTTCTTGGTCTTTAGCAAACAACATACGAACTTTTGAAGAAATCTGACTAAACCCTTTTGCAATGTTTTAAAAATTTCAAAAATTAGTGTATTGAAATAAAATATAAACAAACAGGATACACCATCAACTGTGATTCACATTTCTGAGCAGACAGCAGCATTGCACAACAGCTTGAGACTGGAAACAAGAAGGCTCCTACATCCAGATGAAACTTCATGGGGATTTCAGGCAGAATATAATTATTTCATATAATTATATTATATACGAACAGAATATAATTATGCAAAGCTGGAATTTTGTCAGGACACTGTGGTGAGCACCTATGCTTTGTGAAAAGCTTATGAGGATTTTTAATTACAATAAGTGGTCAGAATCTTAGTTTGATGTCTCAGCCAAGAGATGAATTGATACTGAACTACCAGACTCTCAGTACATGCCTGGGTAGTATGAAAATAACAGAACCATTAGACTGCTTGACTCACCTTGTAGTGATGGCAGAACGGGCTGTATCTGAAATCTGGAACAACGATTAAAAAATACTCTTGCTCTTCAACAGAAGAACAGTGATTATAAGGGATGTAAGTCTGCATTCAAGATTCTTTCATTCTGGGGAAAGATATGCATCTGCAAAACATGCAGATATGTTATCTGTTCACTTCAGAAACACTTAAACAACTGAGCATCTCTCCTTAAAAATTACCACAGAATGGAATAACTTTTAAGAAGTTATCACACTGTGGAATGAGTCTTATGATATGAACTCATTATGAGTTGTAGAGCCTTCACTCAGCAGAGTGGATATTACACTGGATAGCTGAATACCCAAAAGTTTCTTAACTGGTTCAGTCCTATCTCTGTAATCTATCTATCTTCTCATGTCACACCCAGCTCTACTGTATATGAACATCTTCCAAGTCTCTCTGGGGCAACAATTTTTTTCATTATTTTTGGTAATATAATATAAACCGGAGGCTAAAGTATTATTATTTTATTGCTACCCTTGAGATATTTTTGTCAGATGTTAATTCATAATGTAGCAAAGTTCTTTCAAAAGAACAGAAACTAGAGTTGATACTTTGGGACAATGGATTTGAAATGCCCATTAGTAGCTTTTTAACTTTTCTATATGGGTTGTATTAGACATTTCCAAAACAACTTTAAAAGATTGCTAGGAGTCCTACTTTCAGAATTTCTAGCAGGTTTTTGTTTCTTTTTTTTTACCTGGGGATGCTTACATCTTGACCGAGATCCTGGACTGAGCAAAGGGTATCTGATTCAAAGTTCAGACTGACACAGATTTAATTTATTTTAAGGTCCCATTTTAGTAGCTTTCCTGTGAGTTTACATTAAGTTTGTAAAGTCTTGGTAAATGGCTCTCAAATTAAAGCATTCACAGTCCTTACTGAGTAGTGCCTGGATAGGATTATGAGTTGAGGTGCCTCGTATATTTTTTGAAATGCTGGAAGGAGAAAGAAAAAGTGAATCGCTGCCTTGATTTTTGTGTAGCTACATGCACAGATGCATATAACAGGCAATAAAACGCATTTGTCTATAGGCTCTCAACATGAGGCAACCTGATTGCCAGAAACTTTAACTCATGCAAAAAATACGGTCCATATACAAAAAGTCAACTTAACTTTAGCAGAGCTGCTACTGGCTTCAGTGTAATTAAGTGCTAATCGTAGGGGTGTGCTGTTTTGCAAGGCAGTAAACCGGTTTCCTGAGCGGATAAACGTGGAGGTCAAAGGCCGGGGAGTTGGCTCCGTCGGGGACCAGGATCGCTGCCGAGAAAAGCAGCACACCTGTCCTGTTATTGTGATTATGAGACAAATGTGAATAAGGCCAGTAAAACAAAGTAACCTGAAAGTCTGGAAAATGTACTGACATAATTGTACGGAGTGTCATGCCGAGCTCGCCGTGAGCCGGGCTGCGCCAGGTCCCACAGGACAGGCTCAGCTGCCCAGCATGGAGCACATGAAGGGGACCTCTCACAGGGCTCTGGGGCCACTGCCCCTCAGTGCCACCTCAGGAAAGCTCCTCCAACTTTATATTTTATATAAAGGTTATATTTTCCAAGCTATGAAATGAGAATATTATTTAGTAAACTTCACAGAGGGGTTTCCAAGTGCAAATAATGAATTATATACAGCTCTTCAGTATAATAGGATGGAAGTTTAATCTGTAGTAAATAAAAATAGCAGCTGTTCCATGTTTTAAGCAATACTGTGAGTAGGAATTGGAAGAATAGATTCAATAAAAAGCCATAAAGTTTCATGAAAAAGGTGGAAAAAACCCTTTGAGAGTAAGTTAAAACAACCATACTTTATTCATGGACTAGGAAAGAAAGGGAAGGAGTGAGGTGCTGTTCTTTTACCACCAGAACAACACATTTGTCAGTAAGCAATTGGAGTGTTAGTAAGCACTGGGAGGGAACATCTCTCCCAGCATAAAATGGGAGGGAGAGACACAGGGAGAAGTATGGGCATATTGTTTCTGCATCATGGATTCCAAATATCTGAGGCTCATTTCTGTGGCCTATATGAGATAGACTCATATAGTTTCAAAATAAAGTAATTTTTTGATCCATAGGTAATTTTATAACAGCAAAAAAGAAGTAGCTCTTCCCCAAAAACTAGAAAAAAAGGGAGAAAAGCTCTAAACCCAAGAGCTGATATTTCTGCACAACTATATTAACATTCAAAATACTCCTGACATATGGAGAAATGAGCTTGTCAAATTTCCTGTCACAGGAATAAGTGAAACAAAGAATTCAGTTATTTTAAAAAGGCTGAGATGCTTCTAATTATACGCAAAAATATGTATATATATAAATATATAAGTTCACATGCAGATGTTTGTTCCAGCAGCAGATACTGTTAAAACCTTTGGAGACATATCTGGAGAAATAAGAAATATGGACTGGTTTGAGGTCTAAATGAATGTAGCTCTCTCCCATTAGCCTTTGCACTCATCATAGGACACCTCACAAACCTGGGCAGCATTTTCACATCTCTCTGGCACAAAGCTCCTGCAGCCAGCTATCAAGAAAGTCAGAGAGAAGACCCTTCCTGTCTGCACAGCTTATTAAAAAAATTATATTTCCCCTGCCTCCTACACTGGAGAATCTGATACCAATGTTATTAATGAAATGATATCACAGAAGTTGTGTTTATGGTCTGATCCCACCTCACAGTCCCTGTGCTTTACATAAATGATGACTGTCACCTTGCAATGCTCATTCTGTGATGTTCAAGATGATATGATTGTGTTTCTCACATGTATGGTATGAATCTTACCAGAGTATGTAAATTCCTGACAAGGAGATTAAAGAAGAGGCAGTAGGCTGTTCTCAGTTGTGCCCACAGACCAGACAAAGCCAGGGGGCAGAAATGGCAATAAAATAAACTCCATTTAAACATAACAGACTTGTTTGCTGTGAGTAGTCAATAGGACAGAAATAAAAGTAGAGTGTCAAGAGTATTGTGAAGAATCTTGGAGATGTTCAAACCCCGACTGGAGGTGTCCCTGAGCTCCCTGCTCCCACTGATCCCACTGTGCCCTGTGGGGTTGGACGAGCCCATCACAAGGCCAGCTGTCCTGTGACTCTGCCAAAATAACCATTAGCCTTTCAACCAGCATGATGATCCTTCTGTTTGAGCAATCTACCTGTACTTTTATTGATGAGGAAAATAAACTGTATGACTTTCACGTCTCCTAGACAGAATATATGTATTAATGGAAGACAGCGAATTGATTTGTAATTAGACCTTTATTTTAAAATAGCTATGTTGCTGGATTTTCGATGGTGCAGAACTAATTTATGTACAGTGACTCTGCAGTCACATATATCACTGCTGCAATACTGTATGGTTATTATAGAGGGATTTTAGAGGGATTTTTTATTTACAGATCCCCAGGAACATTCATTGCAGATGCACAATGCAGTTAGACATATTTCATACAACCCTAGAAATTCACACTGGAAAAGACCTTAATCCCAAAGCAAATTAGCCTAATCTGTTAGATTAAGATCTTCAGGATCTCCAAATGGAGACTCCAAGGCTTCCCCACACAATCTGCTACTGTATTTGGAGGAAGCTTTCCCTCACAGCAAAAGTCAATCCCTCTTCCTGTGATTATTTTATCTATCCTGTCCATGAAAAATAGGCTCTTTTCAACAGCCTTTTATGTATTTGAAAGGTTGATGTCTCTTTTCTTGACTGAACAAGGCCATGTTTTCTAGATTTGTGATTACTCTCACTGACTCTCACCTGGACTCCTTCCAGTCAGTCCACATCTTTTTTTAATTTATACAAATCACGTAAGAGAAAGGTATGGCTTTATAGATGGCATTCCTGCACACACAAGGGTTTTTGGGAGTTGAGGGAACGAACCAGAAATACTGTTGGCTTTTGGAACAAAACCAAGCTTCAAAAATATTGCAAAAATAAAACCTTAAAGGGGGAAAAAAAGTCTTAAAATCTCCTAAAGGTCTCCAATCCTTGTTCCCAGAGCAACTTCTAGTGGTTTAGGATGCTACTACTTTTCTGCCAGAGGTTTTTGCCTCAGTAGCAATGTTGGATATATTCAGAGAAATTAAATCCAGATCAAGATTCATTTCTATTTTAACTTGTTGCATATGACCCTTGCATCAAGCCCAGGATTTGCTGTTTGAATGAAGCACATTTTAGAAAGGTAGTCAATCCTGATTTAAGGACTGCCAATGATAAGACCAGATCCCTGCACAAATTATTCCAATGGTTAACTGCACAACCTGATTGCCAGTTTGAATTTGTTCAGCTACAGCTTCCAGTCATTGGACATTGTTATGCTTTTGTTTACTGAACAAAAGATCCCTCGACTATCAGAAATATTTCTTCAGCTGCTCACTGTAATGCAGCTGTCTCAGATGTTAGTTCACCTGTTTTGTAACATTTCTAATGTTTTCATTTTATTTAGCATGTTTAGAACTTGCTTCTTTATTTGGGATATAATCATCTAGTGGCACATACAAAAGTAACAACAAGAGCCAAAACTGTTGAAGCTATTTCAGAGTGTTTCAGATCAATTCTTTATCTCTTGGGACTCACTGTGTGTGCATTTCTTAAATCTTGTGCAGAATGTCCCTTGCACCCACATCATCCCCTTTCATCCAGAAGTAAAGCAAGTTTGAAGTCTGAGCAAGCAAGCAACAACTGGAAAGTTCAAAGTTCCACATTTAATGGGTGACTGAAGCAACTTAGTCTGTGACTTAAGGTGTTCTTGAATTATTTAGTTGCTTCTTAAAGTGAACTTTTTCAATTTAAGCATCTTGAAAATTGTCCATATGGTCTTAGCCATAGGAAAGGTGGACAGAACTGTAGCCATGTGTCCCCACAGTGGTGTGGGGAGGTCCTGTTCAGAATCTGCACCTACAGTTCTTCCTACAGGAGCGGTACGGAGTCGTGTCTTCTCCATGAGATTATTTTGTGTCTGGTTTCCCTGGAAACTCTGAGCATAAACAGAAGATGTAAGCTTTTTGTCAGCTGAGAATTTCTTGAGATTTCGCAGATTATACAAGTAGGTACTGCACATGTGCAGATTGACTCAAACATGGATGTGCAACAAGATGGTTTTATCCTGTGTATTTTGAATTTAACAGCTCAGGCATTAGAAGTGTGATATTCACCAGATGTATCCAGTCCCTGCATCGGTGTTGTAGAGTCAGTCTGCTCATGCAGAGTCTGAATCTGCCACATTTATAATGTATCTTACAAACTGTGTGTTCCTATAGACTGTTAAGGTTACTCAAGTCCTGCACTGGATGTGTGCCCTGAGCACAGAAGGCATTGGCATTTTGCACATGGGTGTAACTCCCCCTTTGCCCTGTGGCAATCAAAACTCATAATTCATCAATTTCATTTTGTAGAAAATCCTTAAAGAACAAATAAGTATATCTTGCTTTGTGGTTTTAATTCAAACTGATTGATCTAAAATGTATTTTATCTCCAAGGTGCTATTGTCCTTTTGATTAATTTTGCAGAGTTTAAAGATAGCATCTTAGTGAAAACATGTAGTGTTAGCACTGAAGGTTTTTCTACCTCTAGGGTTTTTTTTTTACTTAGCTGTGCCTTTTCACTGTAAAATCAGAGGAAATATATTAACGTTGGCTAATTAACAAGACATTCTACAAGTCCTGAATTGTTTAATTCCACAAGTTCCAAACCATTGCACCCAAAACAGAATACAGACATTTAAATTGGTTATAAACACTTTCTCAGACACTTTTTATTGCTCTTTTACTGTCTGTAAGTGTTACAAAGCAAAGTGAGAAAAGTACTAGATAAGATCGCCTATTCCTTTTTTTGCTATTATAATTCTTTAAGGCTATGTTAGATAGCACTTCCTTCTAGCAAAGCAAAATGAATGGGACCATCATTACAAATTTTATCACATAAAACAAGGAACGGAAGGAATCCAAGTACTGTTGAGAGGAGGCCATATGATGATAAGCATCTTCACTATCTGTGCCATACATCGTTTGCCTATAAAATTACTTTGATCTAATACACAGCCTTTGATCTAAAGAAATTAGCCATCTTCCCTCCTCTTGATGAGACAAAAGGTGAGACTACGTAGCCAGCTTTAGTGCAGGATGATCTCTTAGCTTGGATCTCTTTCCATTTTGTTCCCAGAAGGTCCATGCGTGTGTGCTGATTCACTCTTAATCTGCTCTGGAGCAGCCAAATGTCTCCTTTGCAGAGAAGCAGACAGCTCACTCCAGGGTCTGCTCCAGGTGGAATATTCAAGCAATGCTTAGTTTGGGTGCCCTGACTCCAACAGTGTAACACTCAAAAGTCTTTCTCTACTTGTGTCCTGCAACGTCAGTCCTTGGCATCAACACTGAATGGCTGCAGCAGAGCTTTGTCATTATTTCAGGCACACAGGAATAAAAAAGCCCATACAATTAACAATTGTATTTCAAGACCAGTGGAGGATTAAAGTAGACCTTACAGTTCATCACTTAATAGTGTATGAGCCAGAGCACACCGACCAGAGAGACAGGACTCAGGATACAAAGGCAGCTGCCAGGAGCAGCAGTAGCCAACAACAATTACCTCAAAACAATCAAGCAAAAAATTAAACCCACCCAAATATATATATGCAAATTCGTGTACTTATATATTTGCCTCTCTCTCTCTGTGTGTGTGTGTGTGTGAGAGAGAGAGAGAGAGCTCTGGAGTGGGTTGTCCCATTTAGAAGTTCATCCTCCCTCACCAGCCACAAGATTTGGA
This sequence comes from Dicaeum eximium, assembly GCA_013396995.1. NCBI lineage: Eukaryota > Metazoa > Chordata > Aves > Passeriformes > Dicaeidae > Dicaeum > Dicaeum eximium. Next base: position 2,046,989 of record VWZP01000837.1, read on the forward strand.
GCAGGACTCCACCCCTACAGCACTGCACAGAGCTAATGCTTGTATTGATCTCATGACTAACACTGTGCTTTTTTCCTTGTCTCTCCTATGCAGAGATTATGCAGCTTTGTAGCTGATAAGTAGTTTGGTTTAGGTGAAAGAGAAAAAGCTTTCACTTTTTACATTTTCTAGTCTATTTCTGGTCTCTTCCTGCCTTCTGACTCATAATGACTGTTCACTCTTCTATAGTCACTTCTAGCAGATGTCAAAGTGCAAAAAACCAAATACATTTAACTGCATGATAACACAATGGGTTGTTCCCAGGATGTGTAACTCTAGATATTTAATTAAGTAGCAATTCATTTGAATATGTTCAATATATTGTCTCATCATTGCAGGAGCTGTAGGAGCCAGTGTATTACACAGCTGCTTGTCATTCTCTAGTTCAAAGTGAATGGGAGACCATAGGACACAGATGTAGCTGAGTCCTTTAAACCAGATCTCAGAGAGAAATAAACGTCTTTTAGGAAGAATTATCTCATTGCACTCTGAGAATAAGTGAAAGGTTAGTAGAGGTCACATATTGTCACATTTTCTCATTTGAGGCTGCCTGTGTATACTGGTTTGTGTAGGGATTTAATCAGATGAAAATTGGACATTCATAGTCAGATGTCCTGGTGACATCCAAAGTTTCAAGTACAGCACCTAGAGTATGGACTGATTTAATTTCTGTCAACCTATTGAACAGAAGGAGTATGATAGTTTTAATTACCTTTTTATATAAAACAGAAAGAAAAGCTCAACAGACATGAACAGGTTCTTACACAGAGCAGCTAATGAAATGTAGAAATAGTAATTTTTCTAAGCTCCATTGCTAAGTTTAACACTGTTTAAGCAAGCATAGTTGTTTGCTTACTTAGGTAACTTCATTATCCAGTATACCTTATCAACCCATGAACGTTTTCAGTTTTTCACTTAGGGACTAAAAGCCATGCCCAATGACATTCCCACTGATGTCCAAGTACTTTTGCAAAATAAAATACGTGCAAATTGGCAAGAGAAAGGGGAAAAAATATAATTAATTTTTTGAAGGTAAAAGGATGCAGGGTTTAATAAATTTTAGGTATGTGTTTTATAGATTAAATCTTTATATACACTTTTTAAATGGCTTTCATTAATGAGCAGGCTGCTTTTTGTACAAATTATCTAGTGGTAATGCTAAAATATCCTGATAAGATCTCATCTGAAATACTTTCGCAGTTTTGAATATCCCTTTATTTAAAAGTTAAATCAAAACTGAATATGGTGCAGGAGTGTTTTCAGTCCTCTGGTCCTCCCTGTTACTTACAGTGATGATACTAAAAAGGTTTTATTTTGGTTTACCTAGTAAAGCAAAAATTGAAGAAAGAGGTATAAATAAATCAAAAGTATAAGAGCAGACCTAGTAAAGGACTGTTCAGACTAAGGAACAAGTATAAAAAAAAGGGAATAAACTGGCCATGAATAAAAGAATGGAAACTTAGAATGAAAAACTAAGAATGAAAATTAGAAGATAGCTTCAGATCACAAGAGCACTGAGGTTTTCATTCCCCTGTCCAGTAAGAGTGGTAGGGCATGGCCAGACCTGCCATTGTCCCCTGGCAAAATGTGTGGGCAACACCAGTGTCCCACTGCACTTCTTCCCCTTTATCTTTATTGAGCCTATGCACTCCTAAACCAGCATGGTTCAGGTTAGACTTCGGCTCTGAAAACATTGAAAATCTCCACACTTTCTTTGGTTATTCATAGATTACTTCTGTATAAACCATGACATCAATAAACAACTAGTACCCAAAATTTTGCATTTGGTTGCATTCATGTAGATGTTGAAGAAGTCTACAGGTCTGGGGATGGTCTCTGTGTTGATCTCAAGTTAAAAGAATGCAATTTGGAATTATGCCTGTATACCCAATGGTATATCACCAAAATCTCCATCAAATCTTATCAAAATCTCTGGGTTTGCTGAGTTCACATCAAAATAAATGTATTACAAACTGGAAGATACAATGCCAAATTTTAATTTTTTTTCCAAACACGTTTGGTTTTCATATTTATAAAGACTTTATTATAGCCTGCTAAGTTTGCTTTGATTATCTTTAGTTCCTAACTCAGCTCAGATATATTTATCATCTTTCAGGTCCAAACAATTACTATAAAACAGTCTGTCTCTGGTATAATCACAATGTAAAGCATATTTTTATGTTTAATATAAAGAAATTATGCGTTGAAAAGTAAAGCGACATATAATTAATAGCAAACCTGGCTAATGATAGCTAAAATACATCAAAGCATGCTCCAGCCCATTGGCTAGTATATATGCTTTTGGCAAACTAACTTCCAAGCAAATTAACTCCTTTTCTAACTAGGATTTCCTTGAATTTTATAGTGGGAGACGCTGATTGAAGCTTTGATTCATTAATAAAATGATAGATCCATGTCATTAACTCATGAAGTTGATGCATAAGTTGATGCATGATCTTCCTGTTACAGTGTTTTACTTGATGACACGTGGTACTCCTATAGATGTTCAAATTCAGTCATAGTTGTGGTGCTTGTGTCACTTATTTGGGACTTGGGTCAAGGACTATTGTAATATACAGAGGCTCTTTTGGGGAGTTACCTTGGCTGTTGGTTTCTTAGACTTTGTTTCCATTGGTTTGTTTTACTCAAGTCTTAGATGGTTTGCATGTAGTTTTTATGGACCCATGAATGTGAATGGCCAAAAGCCACTGCAAGGGCTATTCTAACCTTTTGAATTATGCATTACATGGACTTCACTCAGTGACGAGAATTACTAGAGTCTGCTACCTAGATTCTATCAAGTGAAGTAATATGGAGCTGAATTACAGCTTATCCAGCCTAGAATTAGATTGGGATCTTCAAAGAAATCACAGGGAGCTCAGCGCTATAAAATGTCTGCCCGTATTCCTACTTTTAGAACCTTCTTTGTTGAGTTTACTTTGTAGAACTGAATCTGGGTGAGGAAATTATATCAAGAAAATAATTACTAGCAAAGCTTTGAGAAAGACCTTGTGCAGGTCTTCATTTGTTTATAAAGTTCTCTCCTGGTTCCTGTCTACACTGTGGTTAATTGCTTAGTGAGTCATCAGGTTGAAGCTACCATTTTTTTGCCTTATTATCAAGTGTTTTGAAGATGGCTGTGCTGTTCTGTCCCCTCTAACTCCTTGGGTCTTGTATATTGATTGTTTATCTCATGAGGATTCAATGACATCATGCTTCCTTGCCCTGGAGGGTTGGGCCTAAACTGAGCAGAGCAGAATTACAGGGTTTCAAGAAGCCCTCTGTTCAAAGTGTCTTCACAGCCATGAGTCAATGCTCCTTCAATTGATGCTGTATTTTCATAGCATTGTTCAGCTCTAATGATGAGAAGCTGTTGCACAATTAAGATACATGCAGTCTTGTTTCCCTGCTTACTAATCTGAAGAAGCTGTTTTGCTTTATGTTTCACCTAACAAGAAGTGTAAGGTGGAGCTTTGAGAAGATGAGAACATGTTCAGACTCATTTTTTGATGGAGTTTTTTCAGATGGCTCTGAAATCATATATGGCCATCATCCATTATTAATAGCAAGTTTAACTATTATAGCAACTCATTTCTCCATCAGGTGAGTAGCATTTCAGTTAGATGCTTTTACTGAAGTACAGAGAAGGAAAGTATCACTATGCTTTACTACATCCTCATTTTTACACCTACTCAATCAGAATCTGCATTTCTGTCTCCTACTGCCCTGTAAGAATTGGAGTAAAATATTTTTCTGAGGTTATAGCCACCTGTCATAACTCACTCTAATCCAGAAAAATTGTAATTAAATAGAAATAAGACTTACTTGTGGTCTGACTTCAGTCTAAACACAGTAAATTCACCTGCATGACAGCAACCAATTTGTTACAGATCTTCTGAAGACATTCCTATCACCTCTGTTAAAAGGCAAACCTCAGTGCCTTTGCAAAGTAAAGCAATAATATCTGTCATTTGCACGAGTCTAAATCTGGGGTCACAGCTAGACATTGATTTTAGTATTCTGTTATAACCCAAGGTAGAAACAGTTGTGTTTCAGAAGCTGGTTTATGAGCAAATTAAACAGTCTGACCCTACAGGCAGCAGTACCCATCAGAGAGGTACAGCAGGAAACCTCACCTTGCTTGATACAAATCAACATGCCATTCCTAAAATTGTGCAATCTAAATGCTTGATTAATACAATGGTGAAATTAACAATTGAACATTAATTCCGTCTTTTGTGGTTGATAAAAGAGTCAATGCAGCATGCCAGGTGACAGGCAGGGCCTCTACATCCCCAGAAAGGAAACTAAAAAAAACATAAGAGGGGCACAGGACAGGGCAGCTTCTTAAAGCCAGTCCTTTGAACACTGGTGTATGGGACATGTCAGAGGCAAGGAAGAGGGAAGATGGAGAGCACAGGATGAGACATATGCTTGAGGCCCACAGGGATTTGGGATAGTGTGAAAGGCCATGGCAGAGTCTGGGAGGGGATGTGTAACTTACCTGGTTGGGCACGGCAAAAAAGAAATAGTCCTGGCTTCCTATTGAGGATGTGGGAAATTGGTCACATGACAAAGCATCTTCTAGTGACTTCCAAAAGCTACATTAACTTCATCCTTCTCCTAAATGCATACACTCTCTATCACAAGTTAGCTTTTGGGGTTTTTTGTGTTTTTGTTGTTTGGGGCCTTTTTTTAAGACAGTAATTTTTTTTCAAGTTAGCTGGAAAGTGAATGTCTACTTTCATGTAAACATCAAAACCTGCTTTCTTTCTATATCAACAAAAATGCAAAATTACATTGACATTTTTCACATACAAGAATTTCTGTAAAAGGGACTACTACTCTGGATAATTCAAGGGGATTAAAATTGGATAATTCAAAGAAAAGCAAGGAGATAACCAAATGACCAGGCCAAGAAACTGGTTGCCTAAAGTCTGTACCAGGCCATAGCAAGATCCTGCTCACTGTCAGATTTCACAAAACTACTGTGTCTCACCAGCTTTTAATCCCAAGAAATGACTGCTTTCTGATGGTAACCTAGGCCACAGGAAAATGTTCTCAATAAATTGAGACCACAGGCATGTATGCAAGGGGGAGTTTGTATGTGCATCTGCAAGAAATGTTGGTCACTCCCACTCAACCAGCTCTGCTGTCCTCCTGCTGACTACAGGAACTTGTAAGGTGGTACTAGACAAGCATCACTGTTTTTGGTGGTGGAAAATGAACAATAGATGCATGTAATAAATCAGTGAAACTTGATTAACATTTCAGGGTCACTATTTTCACAATCTCCATGTACAGAGACACTTTCCTGCCCACCCTCCCCCTCCTGAAACCATGTCCCTGCCACAAATAGAGTTAAAAATTGTTCACCTGAGAAATGGATTAGTACAGCATAACCTTGCTGCATCTGCTGCCAGATGGGAGCTTTTAGTTTCTTCTAAAGAGTTGTATCCTGTGAGCTTCACGAGTATTTTAAATTTAGAAAGAATTCAATAAAGCAACTGAAAACTACATAAGGAGGCACAGCAGAACCTCCAGAGCAAACCAAGCACCAAGGTAAAAACTTCACTGACAGAACAAGGTTTTTTGGGTTTCATCATGGTAGTTAGTCTGGTCATTAGAGTAACTTACTGGTTATTGCATGGGAGGCTAGCTACCAGCTCAGAGAGGTGATTGTATTTATCCTTTTGTGTCCAAAGTGTACAGCCCCTGCCTCGAACTTCCACCCGAACTAGACCTGACTTCTTACAGATCTCTGCTTCCAGCTATTCAACTATTCCTGGGCTGAGGGACTGAATTATCCACACAGAAGGTGCCATGCCAGGATTACAAATGCATTACCCACTGTGCCACAAGTTGGGGAGTATGACTATTAAAGTATCAAAGTCAGAGATTTTTATGAGAAGAATGAGTCATAGAAGCAATATGTTCTTTTCTTTCTCACTAAACAAAAGAAGAAAGACAATGACAAAGTAAAACCATCCCTCCTTCTAAATGGTAACATCCAACAGTGAAAACCTAGTCAAAAATATCTTTCTGTATGTTCACTCATTGTCAGTGTATGCCACTGAAGTGGCAGGAACCACCAGTGTGACACTTTGTAATAGAAATCCTCTATTAAACTGTGCTAAAAACTTGGAAAATAAGACAACTATTTTCTGCCGCTCATTCATATAAATTTGAAATGTCTCCCACTTATTACTATTCTCATATTTTCTCTTTCCTGTAAAAAAGTAATTGTATATAGATATTTATTAGACATTGTATCTATGTATATAGATATTTATTAGAAGTGAAATGTTTCTTCTTTATCTCATAGCCTTAAAAAAATGCGCAACAATCCCTGATGGTCTGATCAAATTTGTGTATATACTTTTATCACTTCAAAGTAAGTGGAAATTCAGAAAAGGATTGGAAATCACAGATTCTGATAGACATAGGGCTATAAAAGTAGGGTGAAAATAGCAATCTCAAATTATAAAACTTGCAGACTGACACCATGCTGAGGTGTGATAGCAGAGCCACAGATTAATGCTGTAATACTAACCAATGCTGACCACTGAACCTACATGTTACACACTATTCTTTTGATTTAGAAGCCCAGATCCATCTTCATCTTCTGCAAATCAGCTTGCTATTGAAATGTTTTTCTTTTTGCATTCAAACATCTACCTGCCCACAAAGTCTCTAAATAATTATATGCATCTACAATTGTCTTCCCACTGCAATATATAGACTACTGCTATGCTATTTGTTAATCTATATCTCTATACAGTGGTGATATTCATGTCACTATTTCATTTTCTGAATACTGGTTCTAAAGCATGCGTGTAAAATGGAAAGGTTTACAAAGCCTCTCTCTGGATGTGTTCTGGGTATGTTCACCACAACATTTCTAATGCCAGTTCACAGAAAGTATAGCACAGACAGATTACAGAATGGCAATTTAAACCAGGATGTGTTTAAATAATATAGGGGTCCCAGCAAAGACATTGGACTGAGTGCCCTGTATGCAAAGCATGTGACTGAGCAAGAGACTGTCTTCCCAAATTCCTTTCTCATTAAGAACAGGGTGTGGCAAGGAAAGTATGTGTGACTGCTTTAGAAAAACGTGTTAGCCAGATGAGTTTGGGATGGCTGTGTTCTTTGGGTGGCAAAGCAATTGAGTGAGTTATGCTGGTCATCCTGAATATGTATCAGCATGGCCTTTGTACCACATCACACAGGCACTTCTGTATTGTCCCAAAGCAGCAAGAAACACAGGCCATTATATTTTTTTGAACAAACAATTTAAAAATCATTTATTAATGCAGGATTTCCTCATGAAAAAAAGTTGTTTCACAAGAGACATAGAGGGGAAAATGTTATTTTTAACTTACTACAGGTTTTTTCAGCAAAACAGTGTTTTCACAGCAAGATATGGGTATTTTAAAATTAGTACATTTTAGTACAACATCCCTTCTATAGGTCTTGTAGTTTATCAAGCTAGTGGTAATGAAAATTTCATTTTTATTAGTGATGACAATGATGTGAGAAAGAAGGAATCAGCAGTTATTTCTAAAGCCCAGCATTGGTTGTATGTAGACTAGCAATTATAAGGAAAATAATGTCTAAACCTCATCAAAAAAGTACAAGGTGTAGGAGGTCCTGAGAAGAAATAAAATAGGTAGCTCATTGTTCCATTGTCCATCCTTTCCCAAGTTAGATGCTGCTGTACAGGAGGAGCACTCTGAGACAGAGAGCTCGGTCCTTGAGCCACGATGGAGCTGTTCAGAACACAAGTGAGAGTCCAGTTCTGCCAGGCAGGATGAGCAGGGTAGGCTCACCAGGCACTCCCTGGCAGTGGAGCTCACACTCACGAGCCACAAGAACCTTCCTTGTTCAGAAATTTTAATGGGCTTCTCTCACTTTCCTTTGGAAACATGTAGCTTGAGAAATGGAAAATATATTTGAGGAAGGGAAGACACATTTTTTTTTGGGAATGGCTGTGCTCCTGGAAGTAATTCAGGGGCTAAGGAAGGTAAAAAATCCTGATCCATTTTTTTGAAAAGTGACAGCTTCTGAACTTTGAAAATGCCTGTGATGATTTTTAAATTTTGATAATGTACTTGAAAGAAGTAGTCTTGTTATATTCACTATTGCAATCCTCCTCACTTCTTCTGTGTAGCTTTTTCCTCTTCTGTCCAAGTTTTTACACACAGGGTTCACAATGGGGACTCAATGTATGGAGAAGCTGCAAAGTTAGAGCTGAGAATAAAAACAAAGAATTAAACATACTTAATATTCTTTTGCTTCTGAAAACTTTTCAGCTTAGATCAAAGAATGTGTGTACATTTTTTTAGACCTATTTTATTTAATTTATCTTTCAATAATGTTTAAGGGCAAGATCAGGGCAGACTTCTTCCTGTCCTGATGGTAGGATAAAGGTACAAAGTATGCACAGCAGTTGTTCATATGGGTGGACTAATAATCTTGAGGAGCAACGGGTTATAAAAGGCTACATGAAGCCCAAGATAAACAGCTCCTGCCTAGTGCAGCAGCAAAAGAAGTCATTTTCTTGAAAAGGGGATAGTTGTGACATACTACTCATATTTAGAGAGTTCCTGAGATCCAGCAAATCCCAGGTTTGATCTGACCATGTATAATACATCCTATATTGGCTATAAAATCTTCTGGGCTTTTAAGCAAAGCCCCATTTCCTTCTCACCAACTCACTGTAAGAGGCTCTTTCTAGTGAAGGCTGAGTATTCTGTAGGGTGGGTCAACAGTGTTGGGGTTTATATCAGCCTTTGAAGCTGTAGTGTTATTCTAAAAAGGAACTTTCTCAAAATGGGACCTCTCATTTAAAAATCTATTGGTATTGAATAATAACTTTTTATTGTCCAACTAGTATTTTACACTTTCTTTCTTGTTATAGCTTTGCAAAACTGATAATAGAGAGAGAAACTGGATTCTGTTCCATCCTGTATATTTTCAGAAGAACTTATGACAGTGTCCAGTCATAAGTGAGGGAATAAATTTGCAGAAAATACCAAATTTTCACAAATTCCATAGAGGACTTTTATTATTCTAATAATATGTCTACCTATGTGCAGTACAACACACAGTTCCTGTAAAATAATTCCATGACAGTGGCATGGCAGACATCTTGTAAACTTCTCTATATAGATGTGGGCCACCCTTCAGGAAGAGGAAATTCTTGGGATTTTTTCCCAAGGAAATTTCTGAACACTTTTCATGCTTGAAAAAGATATTTCTTCATTAGAAATACATACATTGTATCAAGAACTTAGCAGGAAAAGGCATGTGTTCAGAGATTTCTGTTCAAAATGAAAATAAATTCACTGACTATTAGTCAGGACATTGCCAAGGCCTAGAAGATGCAAATTCAAGTATTTTCTGCACTGAAGTCACTGTAGTAATAAAATGCATGAACAAAAGCAGCGTTTTTCCACATCAGGTGGGTGGGTTTACTGCCAGTCTTTTTTTATATAGGTGTTTGCCAATTTCACATGTTAGACAAAGCAAAATAATTTAAAAATTCATCAGTTCTGAAGAGAATATTCTGACTTGCTGACTGGGCTGCTGTAGTTGTTTTTCTCAGCAGCTGTACTCCAGCTAAACTCTGATGTTTTGCCCTGTGACAAAACTTAGTAAGAGATGTTACCTCTCAACCATTTCTCCACCAACCTATGCTCAGCTCTTACTTTAGGCCTTTCACTGTGGCCTGATTGATTAATGATGCTCAGGACATGGCACCTGTAAGGCCAGTGAAATCCTGTTTCACAGATGGTGATTATGTATTCACAGTATAATGGAGGAGCTTAATTAACATTTTGGAAACAGCTGCAAATTAGCTGTCTGACTATTTTACCTCTGCAGGTAGCTAAATTTCAAATTTGCTATTTTGTGACGATATTTGCAAATGTCCCTATTAGGTAAAACTCACCTTCAACATGCACACACTTCAACATAGTCTCTCTGAAGTCCTATTCTCATTATGTAGAGAAATCCTCCTCCAATGATCGCTCCACGATCCATTTTCTGCTCCCCCATGTCATCTGAGCATCTGCTTTGCTGATACTGCTGGACCTGAAAAATTTCAGTAACAGTATTAGTTAAAGGAAAGTTGATTAATATTTCCTGAGAATATTATGATCACTTGCTATCTAGATGTCAAATAGCAGAGACAATACAGTACTTTAATATTTCCTAATGAAACCTTAAATTGTGAAAGGAAATAGAGCCTGATTCTTCCTTCTTCAGAGATGAGCCTATGTCGCTGATTTCATTTGGCCTTTGTAACTCCAAACAGTATTTCTCTTTGTGATTGACTGACCCTGGCTGGACACCAGTTGCCAACCAAGTCACTCTCTCATTCTGTGGCGTGGAGTTCCCCAGGAGCTGCAGGTGGATCTCTGCTCCACCATGGACCTCCATGGGCTCAGGGCAGCCCTCACCATGTTCTGCACCACGGGCTGCTCCAGCACCTGCAGCATCTCCTGTCCCTCCTGTCCCTCCCTCTCCACTGACCTTGGTGTCTGCAGAGTTGTTCCTCTCATGTTCTCACTCCTGTCTCTTCAGCTGCAGTTGCCCTGTTTTTCCTCCTCCTTGGACACATTATCCCAGAGGCGCTGCCACTGCTGCTGGCAGGCTCAGCCTTGGCCAGCAGTGGATTCCAGCCTGGAGCCAGCTGGCGTTGGCCCTGCCAGACATGTGGGAAGCTTCCAGCAGCTTCTCAGAGAAGCCAAGCCTCTAGTCCCCCTGTTACCACAGCCTTGCCACACAGACCCAATACACTCTTCATTTTAATCTAACTCCCCTCCTTTCCCTTTCCAAGATATATTCCTAAAAATGTGTCCCTTCAGGTGAGAATGCTGCCCGTCAGCTGCTATGACATCTCACAGTACCCTCAGTCACTTGGATGGTAGCTGCAGTAATTATGAACTATTTGGTACTTTAATATCATTAGAAACATTCTTGACTTTTTAAGTATAAAACATATTTAGCAGTAAAGCAATTACAAAGCAGAAAGCAAAAGGTTTAAAGGTTTAAGAAATATTTACTCCTTTGAAATATTTTCCCATAGCATGTTTTAAACGCGGAGTTCTGTTGGAAAAGACCTGTTTCCCAAACAGCTCCCTTTTCACCAGTCTGTCACTCAGAATATGACTTACCTGAAGTTTCCCCTTCAGTGTTAACTCTCTCCAACATCTCACTGCAATGACTAAAGGGAGAACAGCCCATTATCCCTCTTATGGTCTGGTCTCTGTTTATTTTGTGTAAATGCTTCTTTAAAGGGTTTATAATTCCAGTGTCACTCTCTGGCAGTTTACAGCTCATGCTACAATTTTCCAGGCATCACTCAAAAATGAAATATATTAGCAGAGAGATCAGCTCCATCACATACCAGATTTGGCTTTAGATTGTGAAGTACCAACTTCTGTACTGCTCTGCCAAATGGCATACTCCAGCTTTCCCTACACACTTTCCTGGCAGTCCTAATTGGCTTTTCATGGCATTGGAAAAAATCTCTTTTTCAGTTTTTGTAAGAAGTAAAAGTACGTTACATAACTTTTACCAAACAGAGTTTGGGGTTTTTTTTGTAAAGCAATAAAGAAGAGTACATTTATTTGGCAACAAGTTAGGACAGCTAGAAGAAAGCTATCTATTTTAGCCCTTTCATGTGGCTCTTGACAGAAGAGATATATCCAGATGACAAGCATGCTTAAGCTATTCTTTCTTCCTCATATAACAAACATAAGGTTTACAATATGTACATGGAAAAAAAATCTAGTTAAAATCCCAGGGTAGTGTGTAAGGCCTATTCAGTCTATCCTTTCAGAAGCTTTAATTTGTATGTCTGTTTTCTGGAAACTTTCTTATGTCAGCTAAGAAAATGTTCCAGGTTCTCCTTGTGTGAATGCACATATAAATAAATACCTCTTGGATCATAAAATTAGTCCTGCACACCAAACACAGTCCTCTTAGAAGCCTCACTCCCAATTCTGATCTCATACCACTGTTACACCAACCCAACCAAGAGATCAGAAACAAGAACAAGAAATCAGAAATTCCAAGTCTTTTAACAGTAAGTAGCTTTAAAAAAAAATTCCAAGTCTCAATGGAAATTATCCCAATGGACAAGTTATTTATTGGCAAAACTGCATTATTTTACCACCCTGATCCAGTGGACGACTTAAGCATGTGCTTACTTTGAGCATGAGAGCATTCTCATTGGTTTCAACACAGCTTCACATATTTAAAGCTTAGCTGTGTTTAAGTGCTTTGCTGGATTGTGGCCTGTTTCTTCTGTCAGAAACAGGAACTTCATGGAGATTATAGCTGCTATGGAGAGATGATATAAATTTAAACAACTTAAAAAGATCAGACTGCATAGGAGTGTTGAGTTCTATCAACCTTTTAGTATTTTAGATCACAGGACACTGACTCTTAGAAACCACAAGAACAATTTTCTTATTGAATGAAGTTTATTTACTTCATCACAAGTATCCTGGAAAGTCTCTTTATTCACAGGCACTTCCAAACTCAATATTTATGACCACTTTCATTGTGGAATAGCTGTTCCCCTGGCTGATCTTGTAACTAATTAGGACAGAAAGATTTGGAATGTGACCAACAGGCTTTGTTTTGGCGTCTCTTTATACAACATAGTGAAAATTGTCTATCTCCTAGTTTATCTCCACCACACAGGTGTATTCCAGGTCTCATATATGTCTTCCTAGTAAAAGAATATTTCTTTATGAGATCTGGATTTTTTCCTGTGTGGGTTTCCTAGGACAGAGATTTAATAAATGAGCTTTTCAGCTGTGTCCTGTAGTGACTGAGTGCTTTAAGCACTTAGGGTGAGGCTTGCAGTTTGAGATTTGCAGCTTGCAGCTGAGCTGTTGGGTGGCTTTGCTCCTATGGTCATACTGTTATCCCATTTGAAAAAGTGCTTGAAGGTGGACTGGTGAGCACTGGCAGATTAACATTACTATATTCTTTTTTATAATGTGTTTTACAATTATTAGAAGAGGCAACACCATTTCACTTATACTTTCTACTTCATCTTCTCTATATTACCTCCCAGGGTCATTATGAATTTAAGTTGTACAGCTATATAAATGTCTATAAAGTCATACAAATTACCAGATACTGTTATCTGCCACAATTAAATTGCTGAAAAGACACATTCCTTTAATGATCAGAATCAGGAAACCTCAGAAAGATCAGTGGATTCAGACACCAAGAAGCACTTTTCAGATAAATAGGAAATGCACCTCTGTTGGTTCCAGTACACGTCTAAGTAATATTACATCTTATATACCAGATGCACAATATATGAAACCATGTAAAGGGTCTCTGCAGTACTGCTGTTCTGTTTCTTCTACTCTGCTGCCAGACTATCTATACATAGTAATATATTTTATTGGGAAGGCTCTCCCTGTGGTCACCTGAATCCTGTCATACTTCAAAATACAGCACACTTAGAAATTATGTGCAGCTGAGAGGCAGCTACAGATATCTTATTTCTAATGAAAAAGCCTTCTGTGTCATTCTTTTGAGGCATACAAGACTGGGTATGCCTGAAAAATTAGGCCACTGTGTGGTCTGCACAAACTGCTGACTACTGAACAGCTTGGGGCCAGATTTTTGTCACTGCATCAACTCAGGTGATGAGTTTTCAGGTCTTGGCAAACATATGAGTGGACTGCAAAGCTGTGCCTGTGCTGCTGTGTCAGTCCAAGTGTGGCAGTCACCTGTATGATGCTGTGTTTCATGTGACCGGGTCACACAGTCCTTGTTCTGGTGCATTAGGACAAGAATAATGTTCTTGTCACCTGCTCACTGCTCAAGAAGATGTCTGAGTGTCTGGGTATGTCAGGCTGGAGCTGTGAAAAGGTCCCAGAGAACTGTTACATCTCCTTGCTTCTTAGTTGTGTCCTCATCGACAGATTTGGGCTTTTAATATGTCCCTATTTATTAATTGAAGGCATTGCTAAACTCATGTTTGGTGAAGTGAAAAATTAGTAGCAAGTACCCAAGTTTAAGTTTACTCTGAAGTGAAATTAAGTGGAACCTTAGTTGTTGAATTCTTTTGGGAAATGTAGCCCCACCAGGCTTCCAGGACACCTGGCAAAAATTGGCCTCTGAGTCCTTTTTTAATACCGAAAGCTATAATCACACGAGATGTCTTTGTTGTCAACAAGGACAACACAGAGACTCAGCACTACTTTTTATAGACATTTCAACTTGGCATGCTCCTGCTCCACAAATCAAACTGACGTCTTGTTGAAAAATGTATTTTCGGTGTCTATAAATCTTGTCTCACAAAGCTGTTGATACAGGTACAATTTAGGGATGGAACAGAAAACCTGGTGACTGAAATGTCCTTCTGACCTTCAATACTTGAACATCATTTTTTTTTCATCCCTATGAAACTTATTGACAAAAAATTAATGGACTTAGTTAAAAATAGATACATTATAGGTTATTTGTAAGAAAGATAAAGAAATAGAGCTATATCTAAAGCAATAGCTGAAGCTATGTGCATTATAGCTTTCTACAGGTCTTGAGAATAATGGAGTGCTCAATGTTGCAAAAGGCTTAATATCAAATATAATTTGATGGCTTGGATAAAACAAACAGAAAAAACTTCACAATACCACAGCTTGTTAATAAAGACAGTGATAAAATATTTCGGCTATCTTCTTCTGTACTGAAGAAAATGAGTGCCAAACTGTAAAGCACAGACCAAGAATTACAGCACTTAAGCAAGAATACTTTTCTTATGCAGAGTATACTCCACCCATGACAGCATAGACATCAAATGGATTGTGTGAAAAGCCACAATGAGAAAAGCAAAAGGCGATTCAAAATATAATTTAGTTTTCCAGAAATTTTCATGGTATGTATAACAGGAAAAGGAAAAGCATTAATCTGCAAAAAGAGAATGAGATCTGTTCTTTGCACTGATTGCACGATAAAATACTGCCCATTTTGCAGAAATCTACACAAAGTTTATGCTGGTACCTGAAATTTTTGTGAGAATATTGATTGGGTTTTTTGGTTCTTGGCAGAGTTGAGCCATGAGATTTTCTGATGAAGAAATCACAAAAAATGAACCTTGTTTCCTTGGATGTTGCCTACCATTTTGTTGCTTTCATATAATGAGTAAAAGTATTGATAAAATTGGTAAGATGCTTTTGAATTAATGCAGTTTCCATAGTTGTGGGTGTTGGTTAGCTGCACCCTTTTACTCCTCAATGTAGAGAATTTTCCCCAAACTCCTTCCTATGGGCTGTTAAGCATAATGTAGGAAATATTGACTTTTTGTTCATTTTTGTCTTCGTGAAAAATGGAACAGGATATAGTCTGAATTACCTACTTTTATGGTAATGGCTCTGTGAGATAAATTATATCTTGCCTGTCTTGAATGAAACCAAATGATTGTTTGAAATGTCTACATTTTTTTACTTTTCTGTTTTTGTGTTCCATAAATGATTAGGCATAGCTTCACAAAAATCCTAATAGTCATTCTCCATATTATCTTCATAATAGTAATTATCTATGTTCATAATACAGTCCTCTCTACATTTTACAGGTGAAATAAGTTGCAAATGTGTCTGAGTGTTCTTCAAGCCTTCTACAAAGAGAATAATTGCTGAGAATAAGTATCCTTGGGAGGCCTCATGGACCTCCATTACAGGATACATCATACTGATCTTTAATGCCTGGAGTCTGGAGCGTGGTTTTGAGCTGGCTTTCTAGATTCCCCATATATTAAATGGCAAGGACTGGACATGGGAGTCCTGCAGTTAACTCACATTAAAGTAATATTCAAAATAGGCAGAAGAACTGTGCCTAGAAGTGCTACTTTCCTCTGCTGACTGGAGCCAATTAGACTTTTTAAATTTAAACTTTGTATTTAGATCAAACATATGCCTCTATTTTTCATGAAGTAAATTTCAGCCCTGTCCTCTCCTGATGAGCTCTAAAGTCTTGCTTAATGCAACTTGTAGATAGATAGAAATTATATTAAAATACTTGATATTTTATTATTATTAGTAGAATGTTTGTTTGCTGATTCTCCTAATTTGTCTTTGCTGCTGTGAGATATTTGGCCATACTGTTTATAGAGTATGTCAAAGGCTTTTCATCCTATACTTTGCATATATTCTTTCTGGGCAGAAGGAATTGTATAGTCAGGGTACAATATTATCAGGATCTGTTTTGTCTCTTTCTGTTTTCTTCATATGTCAAAGCACATAACGAAGAAAAAAGAGGAACTCAGTGCAGAGAGTGTGCCCTCTGAATGGATAGCCACGAGTCAGATGCATACTTCATGCAGATTCTGCTGTTTATTTTATGATAACCTTATGACAGGAAAACAATTTCTCATGTACATGCAATCCAATTAGAGTAATTCTATGTTTGAATGATTCTTTTAAACCTAGTGGATATGGGAGCAGTTTATACTTCAATAGCCTTTGTGAACAAGGAATTGCAATTGGTTGAGTACAATTCAAGCACACTTAAAGGTCTAAAGAGAATTTCATCCTGCTGTGCTCACACACAGAATAAATAGAAATTTGAAAACTCACTATGCTCAGTGAAACCTTTCCAGATCACTTTTCTTGTTTCTCATTTAGGAGTTCATGGAAAAATGCATCTCTTCTGTACCTTAAGGGGACGGAAAGGAGAGAAAGGAAGTGATTCTGGAAAAATCCTAGTGTCACAAAAAGAAAAGACAAAATAAAAAAGAGTTTCTTGTTGGAAATCATTGTATTGAATATCACACAGCCTCTTTGTTTGAGATACTAAAGAAGCAGCCACTTGCAATATGCTGTGATAGCCTGAGTGGAAAGGGAAATATTAGTCTGTACTATGAGTTGAATAGTCACCTAGACAGTGCCTTAACATCCTCAAGGGTCCTGTAATATCTGTTCACTGTCCTGGCTGTATACCCCAGTATGTCCCAGTCTTAGAGTAACCCCACCAATCCTAGAAGCTTCCAACCCAAGACAAGGAGTGTGGCAAGGTTTTGGTAGTGGGGGCACTACAGCAGTGGCTTCTGTGAGAAGCTACAAGAGGATTCCCCCATGTCCAACAGAATCAATGCCAGCTAGCTCCAAGATGGATCCACTGCTGGCCAAGGCCAAGCACATTGGTGACTGTGGTACCAACATATTTAAGAAGGGGAAAAAATCACAGCAATGAGAGCTGAAGAGACAGGAATATGTGAATATGTGAGAGCAACAGCCTGCAGACACAAAGGCAGTGAGGAAGGAAGGGGAGGAAGTGCCCCAAGTGTTGAGGCAGGGACTCCCTGCAGCCCGTGGTGCAGAACATGGAGAGGCAGCCGTGCTCCTGCAGCCCTTGGCTGTGCACCATGGAGCAGAGATCCACCTGCAGCCCATGGAGGGCCCTGAAGCAGGAGTGGGCAGATGGGCTTGAAGGAGCTGTGCAGCTGCTCCTGAAAGGCTGCCCGCTGTGGAAGGGATCGCGTTGGAGCAGCTCATGAAGAACTGCATTCCCGTGGGAAGGACTCACTTTGGAGTTCATGGAGGACTGTCTTGGATGGGAGGGACCCCCTCTGGGGCAGGGGACAAGTGAGGAGTGCTCCCACTGAGGAGGACACAGCTGCAGTGGGTGTATTAATCCTATCTTGATTTGATTTGAAGTGAATTAAACCAGTTTCCCTGAGTTAAGCCTGTTCTGCCCATGATGGTAACTGCTGAGTGATGTCTCTCTGCCTTTATCTTGACCCCTGAGCTTTTTGTCATATTTTCTCTCCCCTGTACAGCTGAGGGGACTGACAGAACATCTTGAGCTACAATAGGCTCATCTGTTGAGAGAGAATTTGGAAATTTCCTACAGCATACACTCTCCTTAAATTTTATCTTAAAACTAGGCACGCTAGTTTTAAGAAGAGGATTGGACCTGTGATGAAGGGACTATGTGGGACTTTCTCTGTGACTTTCTCTGAAGTCCCAGTTCTCATGATGTAGAGTAATATTTGCAGCAGCTTGAAGGATGAGTTGTTAATGAGGGACAAGGACCTGTCTAACACCTGCAGCATTTCTGCAGACCTTATTACAAGATCTAAATGTCTAAATATCTCAGCAAAGCTGCTCCTCTGCAGTTGTACTAAAAAGAACCAAAAAAGGTGATGATAATGTTATGTTCTCCCTTTTCAAGAGGTATAAAAGGAAACTCTTTCTCAACTGTGCACATAAGTAATGCTACTAGGAAAATTCAAAATACCTGGGTAACAATTTCCTGCTGTCAAAAAGCATATGAACTTGCTGAAGCTCAGAAAGTCATTAAAAAGAAGGACTGTCTTTGGGTTTGTGGGTTTGGTTTAAGATAGCTGAAGCTATCTGAAGCTAGACACTGTACATCTACAAGGATATAGGACCCACAAGAGTACTACCATCTCTCTTCTCTGCAGTCAGCTGCTCAAAAAAAATTCATTTTTTCTTTATGATATGGATCTAAATGCTGCTGCTCTGTATGCATAAAAACAACTCCATGAGGAATTTCCAAATCCATCCTGCCACTTTTGTTGGCCCTGTGCACAAATATATTCAGGCTGCTAAAATGCCTTCCGCTCCTCTCTCTGGAGAAAGTGAATTGCTGCTTCCATTATTAGCTCTGAGAAAAACATCAAAACTACATCTAGTCCTGAATGCAGCATCATGTTCACTCACAGGATTGAGCAGCCATGCTCATATTACACTCGCCTGAGCCCTTCATGTTGGCTGTCTATAAACTAGAGGATTTATTTTAAGCAGTCCCTGCTGGTTTTCAAAGCTCTTAATGCCAAGGGACCTGGTTTTTGCAAGACTTCCTCCTTGAGCCTCCTCCCAGTGCATTTCCATGAGCTGACACATACCTCTGAGCTGTGCCACTTAGACCCACTTGCAACACCAGTATGAGCTTTGCCTCCTGCTGCGATAGCTCAGAGTGTGCATTTCACTGCTCTAGACTCTCTGTCTTAGCCCACGTGATCAATAGTTTTCTCCATTTGCAGTTGTTCAGTTAATAATGCACCTCAGTATGAAATTAGATCCCCAGGAAGGAATCCCAGGGCTGGGTATCTTGAACCCTGAGACACATTAAAAGGGTAAATAATTTTGGAAGTTTAGCCAATGACCATATTTTATAGTTTGTAACAGCACAGTTCATTTCATACTGTATGATAATAAAATAGTAGGTACATGTGTGTGTGTATCTATCTCTATCTCTATCTNTCTATCTCTATCTCTATCTCTATCTCTATCTCTATCTCTATCTCTATCATCTATATCTATATCTATATCTAATCTTTATAAATATATATCTACATGCACTAAAAATACCAAAGAGCATCTTTCAAGGGAGAAAAAATAGTAGTATACAACTTCCTATCACTGGTAATGAGAGAAAACTCCCAAGCCTGAATGCTTCTCAAAAGCTGCTATATAGAGTAGAGTAATATTTGGGTAATAATAATCTAGTAATGTTTGCTTTTACACTTCATAATATGTGATTTAATCAGAAAAGGCATACCTGAAAGAGACTGTCCAGAAAACTCTGAAGCCCTTAGAGGCTGGTACCAGTGAGCTTCTCACATGTTTTCAACAAATGCTCATTTTAAAACTTGAGAAGCACTTGCAGCCAAGCCATAGACTTGCTGAGTAGATTGGCATGAATTTGGAATTATTCTGCAGCTAAAACCAAGAAATACACAACACTTTCCACATCAGTGTGTATTAGCACAACTGCAGAAGAGTTAAGTCCCTTCTGGTTTATCTTTCCATACTAGTGCTGATGTAGTCAGGTCACAGCTCTGGGATGTGAAAGTCCTAAAAAAGTGTCACTATGGCACCAGTTTATTTGCATGCTGATAGTTCCAAGCTTTGGGTTCTGGTCTTCCTTTTAGTTTAGATTAATTTCCACAGGTTGGTGGAATCAGCCTCAGGGACGGTTAGCCAAGGAGTGCAGATCTCACTGACAGATGCAGGCACAAGCATATTAACAAAGCTCTCACACCACTGTTAACTTCTGCTGTCCCTGACTGTTACATACAATTGCTCACTCCATGCCTGTTTTAAACTCCAGATCTGCCATTGAATTTAGTGGGAACAGAATGAGGCTCCTACACCTTTTAGCCCATCGCCTGTCTGGGCTGCATTGAAGCTGCCTGCATTCAAACAGCCTGGCAGTGCTCCATCCTAGGATCCCTGAAGCTTAAGATCACTTCATTTTTCCTCTTTGTGAATCAGAAGTAACTATTTTTGAATGTGTTTTTAGTAGGGAACTTTCCATAATATATTTTGAATTTTTATACGCGTATATGTTTTTCTGCTATATTACCTTATGCCATGATACTCTTGAGGAGTCTTTCCAGTCCAAATTTCCCTTGGCTGTTCTTTGTAAATTCTTCTTTTTAAATTTTTCACATTTACTTTGCTTTTTCACTTCCTATCCCCTGCCTGCCCCTATCTTGGTACAAGATGTCTGAAAAAAAGGTAACCACCTTTTTTTAGGTTTTTAGAAGGAAAAAACCCACCCCTGCCTTCTTTTTCCGTATTTGACTAAACCCAACAACAAAAAGTCTGCTCAGCACACATAAAAAAAGCACTGAGATAAGTTTTGGAGAACTCACTTTAGCAAAGCACAGAATAAGTAAAGATGTGCCAGGATTGGATTACCCGCTCCTACATCTACCCACAGACTACAGAGACAAAAAGCCCTTCTTGTGCTTGCGGGTCACCGTATTAACCCACAAGGTTCAGTCAGCAAACACGTGTCCTTTTCAAAAGCTGCCCTTTTCTCAAAGCTGTGGTTTTTTTCTATCTGTGGTTTTGAGCAAAGTAAGCAGAGCTCTCTGCCAGTATTTCAGGCTACCCATCACACTAAGACATCGCGTCAGAATTCAGCCATCTCTGTGGAGCTGGCGGGTACTTCACTGAATTTCACAGAAGGAAGTACTTTTTTTTTTTTTAAGCCAAACCATAGATCACATCCCTGCTAGTGAGTTGGGACAAAAAAATTCCTAGGTACTCTGTTTCTTTTTGCAAAGGGGAAAGGATTTTAAATGGAACCCCCTGCCAGGTCTCCTACTTACAGCTCTGTGCATAAGTCAGGAGTAGTACAATATCTGCTGCTAATCCAGAAGCAATATGCTGCCGTCATTAAGGTAGTTACTTACTACTGTGCTGATGAATGCACAAAAAAGAACAGAAAGGAAATTTGGCAGAGCAGATGGTGGATAATGATAGTGACAGTGAAAAAAAATACCGTTAAGTATTGTGTCTGCTGGGGAGACCATTCCCTAATGTAAATATAAAGTAAACATGACATAGGTATTAGGTAATTTTACAATCTACTGTTTTTGGCAGCTAGTTTGGCACTGGTCATTGTGTCTATTTTGGGGATCAGCTGTATGGTCCCAGATTGCCATTTTTCCTCTGCCTTTCTTTCTCTTAAATTTCCTACAGTATATTATCACTTCATTTTAGTTTCACTTATTTCCTCTGACAGTAGAGCAGGCCAGGCAGAGTCACTTCCTCCCTAAAACTCAATCTGTGTGAATGCTGCAAAAACCTTCCAAATGAAATGCTTTATTAAAACACATACATATTCAGCCATTCACCTTCTCAAACATCTTTGTCCCCTGGGTGCTGCATACACTAAGGATGCTTGCTCTCCTCCAAGGTGGAAGATCTTTCTTTCTTAAGAGGTACCCCACCTGGCATACATGACACTTTAAAGGGCAATTTGGGATTCAAAAAGAACTGAATTCAGCCCTTTTTTGTTCATTTCCAGGAACTTACATTTTTTTTCTCTCTCTCTCTCCGTGACTCCAGCCTGTTTTGCTACACATGCTTTTCTGACAGATAACAGTGGAGGTTTTGAATTAGATTAGGTCACATGGATAAATGAAAATAACTTGGTATAAAAGGTTATCTGCTTTCCTTGGTTTTCACACATTTTACTCTCCTAGTCTCCCTCTTAGTGCACACTTTCTAAAGCCTTTTAAAGATAAAAGGAAAAATCACAGAAACAAGGCTTACTGAAGGTTTATACATTCACCATTCAGGTAATGTCTGTTTGCAACAAATTTTTCAACTTATTTTACACAGTCCTAATTACAGGCTTTAAGGGATCAAATTAACTAGGCCGATTAATGAATCCCAGATCTAAGTTATAATGCATTCATATATGGGGGTAGTATTGGGATTAATGAAGTGATTCTGTAATAAAAGAATCAGCAATTAATATTTTATTTGGAGGCTGAGGGCTGAGGCAAGATTTTGGAAAAGCCAAGTAGTTCTGCTGCTAGCTTCATGATTTAAATTAGAGGTGTCTGCACATAAAACTTAATGATTCTCTCACAAAAAGTAAAAGGATGTGTCAGCTTTTCTCTGAATTTGCATAGATATGTATATTTATACACGTCTCTGTGTGCTATTCAACAGAAAATCCAAAGCATTTAAATTATATTAGCTGATTGTTGTGCCTTTTTTCAAAGAATTGGGGTAATTTAAAAGAAATTTAAAGAGAACAGGGTAGTGTCCTTGTTGCTACTCAGCCCATGAGCAAGCTGCATACATCAATGCCTGATTTTTTTTCAGGTGACTTAGTTTACTCCTAGATCAGATTGCAAAGCTGAAAGAGGTGCAGCAGTGGAGGCCTTTCTGGAGCAGAAATGATCCCTGGCCTCAGGGGCACACGAGGCCATCTCAGTTCCCAGGTCTGGTTTGGCCACCTCGCTGGGCTCTTTGCCAGCAGCCCCCACGAGCAGAGCAGCCTTTCCTCTGCCTTTCCTTGATGGATGGGCTGACCATGAAGGCTGATGTGAGGGCAACAACAGATTGGCAAATAACTTCTTGTCAGTCTTCTACGATCATCGTACCCGCCCAGGTCTGGACAGAAAAATGCCAGCATCTTTGGCTTCCTGTAATATTTTTGGTGGCAAGGATGTAGACCAAGATAGTTTGGTAAACCAAACTCCCTCTTCTCAGAAATGGAGTGGTAATGAGCATTTTGTCACTACATAGTAAGCTTCTTAATGCCTGAAAAATTTTCCTAGCATGATATTTGGTTTTAAATACTTTCTTTTGAGAGAGACTTCATACAAACAACTTTCTCCATTATATTTAAGTATTAGAAATAATTTCTTTAAGAAAGGATAACTGAGAAATTTTAAACAGCAGCTATTTCTCACAGATATTGTTCCTTGAAACTGTATTTGTGCTGTTGTATGCTGAAATGAAAAATGTTGTTTCAGGTTTGGACTTGATCCATATGCCAAGAATACATATTAGTTTTATTTAGGTTGCTTAAACCTTTATTTCAGTGTTTCATGACTGAATGTTTAACTGTGCATTTTTCATCGTTTTCTCATTTTTTCCCCCTGAAATTCCCTAAGCTGCTTAGACAGGGGATGGAGGAAATGAATAAATATCACAAAACTGATTGCCTATAAAACACCACTGGATTACTGATTCACACGTACAATAATTGTTCTTTCAAAATAGCACATAAAAGTAGTAATCCTTCAGAATGCTCCATCCCCATTTTACAGCAGATGAAAGATGCATGCTCACCAGTTGTGACCCTACAGAATTCCTAAGAGTGCATCTGAATTTAGACCATGAATAGGCATCCAGGCTTTGGTTTTCATTTCCACATCCATACAGCTTTTGTGCAGCCCAGATCACCTTGCAAAGGTGGGTAAATATTGCTGGTTAAGTCATAGATAAATCATTAGTTTTACTCAGTGACTGGAGTTAGTTTTGCTAAGCACAAAAACTTGAAGACAATTGTAAGCAAGGTTCTTTCAAAGTTAAAAAACTGCATCTGACAACACCAGATTTTAAAGCTGTATTTCCAGCTATATCAGAAGGAACTTCTCTAATAATTTCCAGACTATCAAATCATCCAATTTGCTCAGTCTCCCTGTTTCAGTGATTATTTTTCACTTGTCCTTGTAGTTAGAAGAGGGGCAACTTAGAAGGGACAGAAACAGAACCAGAAAAATTTAAAGCCCATAGAACAAAAAGGAAATGGACAACATTGGTGATTAGAAGGAAAACAATTCTTTCTCAGTTCCTTCCTACTTCTGAGGAAGGCAGCCTTCACCTCTGAAGGACCAGCCAGTTATCTCTGCCACTGCACTCAGTGAGAATTTCAGCTGCTAATGAGCAGGTGACATTACAAACCCTGTGAGTTTTTCTTCACCTGCCCACACTGCTCTCTCTTTGGCCAGATCTTTTCCTGAGACTGCCAAGCAAGGTGGCCAGGGCAGCTGTTCATGCCTGCCTCCTGCAATTTCTGTCACTGATGGACCTCACTGCCACACCACTCCTCAGTTATTACTTCTCCAGACAGTTTTATTTTGTGACTGGAATTTTCTCTTCCTCAATGGCCAGTGTGATTTTTCCCAATCTCATACTCTGTGTTCAGCCTTCTCCAGACAGAAACTGGAAAATAATGACAAAATTATCTAAAAAAAGAAGGTGCAGCTCCAAAACAAATGACAATTGGTCATTCACATGTAATATCATTGACTCTTTCTTTCTTTCTTTTTCTTTCTCTTTCTTTCTTTCTTTCTTTCTTTCTTTCTTTCTTTCTTTCTTTCTTTCTTTCTTTCTTTCTTTCTTCCTTTCTCTTTCTTTCTTTCTTTCTTTCTTTCTTTCTTTCTTTCTTTCTTTCTTTTCTTTCTCTTTCTTTCTTTCTTTCTCTCTTTCTTTCTCTCTTTCTTTCTTTCTCTTTCTTTCTTTCTTTCTTTCTTTCTTTCTTTCTTTCTTTCTTTCTTTCTTTCTTTCTTTCTTTCTTTCTTTCTTTCTTTCTCTTTCTTTCTCTTTCTTTCTTTCTTTCTTTCTTTCTTTCTTTCTTTCTTTCTTTCTTTCTCTCGCTCTCTCTCGCTCTCTCTCGCTCTCTCTCGCTCTCGCTCTCGCTCTCGCTCTCTCTCACTCTCTCCCTTTCTCTCTCTCTTTCTCTCTGCCTTCCTGCCTGCCTTCCCATCTTGAAGTACTTTTGTTTTCTCGGTCACTAGAAATGTTCTGGTAAATTCTAGGTGAAATGCATTCTTAGTCAGTTTACTGCCATTGGGTCAACTTTCATCAAAACCTTAAAGTATCCTTAAGAATCTAGTACTGATGCTTAACTGACCTGTGTTCACAGATGTAAAGTACATCACAGCCAATATTTCAGTCTTATTTCTCTTACTTTGGCCATGTTCTTTCAGTCAACGTGTCCCCCCCCGGCATGATCTTTTAGTATCTCTGCTTTTCTTTTGTTTAATTCATAATTCTTGAACATGTATAATGAGAAGTTTGAAGGTATTGCAAGACCTCATACAGTGCCCAGGCTTTTCTAGAAATAAATCTAATCTAACCATAGACTGTGGGAGTTTTCATTGTACTGGCAACTTATATAGTTCTGCAATCAGCTAGTCCACTCAGGTCCTTTCATATCTTTATCAGCTGATAAGCTCTCACCCTGGAGAAGAGCTTTCAGTTATGAGCTGCTATCCTGTCACCCCTCAAGAATATAGAGATCTTTTATATGATATCCTGGTTATCCTCTACTGATAAAAGTTGAGAGGTTTAAGCAGATTGGTATTTTGCTTTCTTGCTTCCCAAGTGAAAACCAGATATTAGACTATTAATCACCATCTGTTTCAATGCTGAGTCTTGAAGAACTCTACCAGTAATTCATCTCCAGTTCCTCTATCAATATTTGCCTGACAATTTCATACTTCACATCACAGATTCTTCACTCCTTTCTTTGATTTTAAATTGCAAGCTTCATAGTTGTCACCATTTCCTGAAGCCTTGATATATGAAATCCAGTGCACTTCCTTTGTCTAGAAGCTCTGTCTAGGATGATCTATATTTGATTAAATCCTTGTTGTTTTACATCCTATTAAATTGCCTTTAAATATTTTTTTCTTTCCAAATATGTCCTAAAGCAATCTACAGAGTTACAGGCTTACAGATGCCTGATTACTTTCTCCTCTTTTAAATGTAGGCACAGTATTTGGTGTTTGATTTGAAAGGTGTGTTCTCATAATCCTGCAAGGGAGACCACCTAATCCCCCTGATGGCTTCTGTTTCCACCACAGTTGAGATAACAAGGGTGTGGAAATGAAAGCTGCCATGAAACATTCTGGTTTTCCTCTCAAATCATCATAAGTGTCCTTTTTGAAACCTGAGGCAAAATTTGTTTCATTTTTCGGCCACACCTAGATTATCTTTAATCTTTGTTTTACCTTGACTGCAAAGCTGTCCAACTTCTTTCCTTGTGCATTTTATCTCAATTTAGATGGCTCAAAAAGGAAACAACATATACTTCAGTATCTTCCAGGCCAAACACAGAAACTATTTTGACAGCCTCAAGTTTCATCTTTCATTTGTAGATTACTGGAGAGTTCTTTCAAATTTTTCTCTAGTTTAAAATAAAATGTTTTGTAAGATTCAATACTTTTGACTTTGAAATTCCAGATTTCTTCCATGGCCAGATCCCTTGGGATTCTAGTTTTAATGGGTTTTATTAAACATTTCCATTAGTTCATCAAAGATTGTCCTTTGGAATTATAAATATTTAGTTGAATATCTGATTTTTTATCACTTTATCTTAAGTGGAATCAGTTTCTATTTGCTTGATTTAGGTTCTTTTTCTGCTTTCAAAACCATAACCCACATGAGTCTAATAAAAGCTATTTCACCTAGACTCTGGTTCTACATTATTTTCTCATTTTAGAAGATTTATTTTGCTATCCTTACACAAAATGGTCCTGACCAAACAAGTTATTACATTACTTCACTCTTTTATTTCTTTAGCTTCCACACCTTAAGTTAGAGCTCCAACTTTCTTTTTTCTTTCTGCTTGTCTTAAAGACTGATTGTCCTTCAATATCTATGTTCCATTTGGAATTGCTGTTCTTCGATATTTTTATCTCTCTAACACTTGGTTTCATCTCTAATGGGTGTAGCTCAAAATCCTCCCTCTCTGAGGAACACAAAATAATGTAGGAGCATTTGTTGGTCTCATAACATACCAATGAAATAACTAATTGCAATGGTGGAAGGTGCAAGTGCATTGCATGGTGAGAAGGTTGAATGTAGAAACACCAAAATTCCATGGACAAGTCTACCCTTGCTCTGGATGGATTCTTTTACTACATTTATCAACATAATATCTCAACATCTTCAATGGTGTGGTAAGCAATATGACTAACATCTAACGTTTGCACTTTGCTTTCTCTTGCTGCTATCTTTCCTCTCAGTGCTGGTTTTAATTTTTGACTTTTTCATGCCTGTCTTCTTTCTATTTGTTGTACTGAATGGGGCACAAAGAATATCACCTGCCACCTGTGCAAAGAAGGAAAGGTTTCAGTAACTGTGTGAGGCCAGGTACAGGGTCCATTTGGCTTTAGACCATTGTCTTAGACCACTGTCCTTCAAAAAAGATTTCCTACTTTGATTCTGACCCTAATAAAAGTAATGCAGCACAGAAACTTATCAGCTATTGAGGATGCAATCCTAACTTTGATAGCATCAAAGAGATGAATTCCTTGATGTTTCTCTTCTGCAGCCCTCCTAGGACATTGTCAGCCTGCAGAATAAATTAAATTCTTATGATCTGAAGCTGTGTTTTTCCCAATAAGCATTGGCATTACCCCAAATTTCCTCATATTAACTTTTTGTGAAAATTGCCCCTAACCTTACACCATACTACAAAAGTAGATTAGGCTCTCAGCCATTTCAGTGCAGTGATGACAGGAAGAAAGGCTATCAATAATAACATCAGTGTCCTTCACATCAAATTCCCATGGCACCTTTAGGAAAACAACTTTCTGAGTCAGCCAGTGGCCCCTGTGGCTCTGTCACATTCTATCATTTGGTGGCTGATTAGGTGCAGATCAAATCCATTTGGGTTTGTTGTCATAAGGTAGGCAGAAGGGATGAGAGGATGCAGGACAGAAATTAAGGTAGATAGTCTGAGACATTTAGGAGTTATCATTCAATATTGGTTTCTTTCATCTGGCACCTGAGGCTTTCCAGCTGTACATGGAACTCGCCTTACCCAGTGGCCACAGGCAGCCACTGCCAGCTCTGCCAAGAGACTCCTGAGATTTCTGGTGATGCTTCTGGTAAAGGGAACACCAGAGTGAAAGCTGGCCTGTATTCAGAGGCATGATGAAGGCTTTTGGGCACCTCAGCTCTTAAGCAGAGATTATTCTACTGATTCTCTAAGGGTCAGAGAATTGTTAGAAATACAATGGACTACCATTGTATGAAAAAGCAGATTCATTTATAACAGCAGAATGTCTCTGCCATTCCATGAGGCCATAAAATCACCATTGTCTTGGTGTTTAGTGTGGTTCAGTACCATTGTGAAAGCATTTCAGCAATTGTAAGCACTGTCACCATTTTAACTCTGTTTTCTTCTCTACCATGAACCTTCTCTTTGATCCAAATTTACAGGACAGAATTTGGAGGATTTTTACCTTCCTGCTTCTCTCCTGATTTCTGGGTTTCCTAGTGTAGTGGAATAAATGAGCTACTTCTCTATTTTTTCTCACCAAGTTATAAGAAATATGATGTGCCCAAACATCTTTTGTTTGCTTGTTCTTGCTTTGCATGTAAGCAGAGCACCATGAAGAACCCTCAGTGATTAGAGAGAGGAGTTGAAGAGCTCCAAGGGGGGGAAAAGTAATAGAGAAAAACCTTTAAGTGCAGGAAGAAACGTCTCATAATAACCTTCCTGTAGATAAAAAAGTCAAAGGCTGAGACGTGTTAATTTGAAAAGGCAGATGGAATTCTTGTGTACATTCAAAAAGTGATGACTCCAAGTGTACTTTCAAGGTGAATTTTCAAAAAATACTTGCCTGAGTTAGGGGCACAAACCTAACTAGAATCTGAATATTTTTAAAAATCTCATGCCAGAATCACTAGGGAATAAAAATATGCTGTAGACTTGAAGAGTAGTATCTAAAATATGGCCATTTTTGTGCCCATAGTCCACATCTGCAAGTAATTATGGGTGTAAATGTGGATATGTCAACATCTACATACATTAATGTACCTGTTAATCTGATAGCTAAATGTATATTTGTTATCAAGTAACATACTCTGCAAAGTGTTCCCAGTTATTTCTGCATCTAAAAAGGGAACCATGTTAATATTAACCCTTAGAATTCTAATGTTGATCTTTTTATCATGCACAAGTGGAAATCACACTAATATCAAAGATAAATATACATATTTGAGGGAGACATTAACATCTTCCCTCATTTTTGTTTTATTGAGAACTGTATTTTCCACCTATGGTGTTCATCAATTCTCTTTTGTGTAGCAATAAACAAGTGAGTTACATGAACTTGCATGAACAGAATTGTCAGTAATTAGTTTTTAAATACTTTCCAGTTCAGGAGGCTAGGCACTGATCTTCCTGATTATTTAAAATTGCCCTTTAAATACTCCTTTACATGTTGAAGTGAAATTTAGATTTAAAAACATAATTGCAAACCCCTCTACACAAAACTTTACCCAAAGAAAATGTCAGACTTGTATATCTATGGCTCACTCGAAGAGGGAATTAATTTTTTTCTCTTTCTTTCAAAGACATATACTGATTTGGTAACTATCCTGAGATCTGACATTTTCCTGAGTAGATTGTCATCATAATTGTTCAATTATACTAAGAAAAAATACAGTTTCACTGAACCGACTTTCCAATAAGATTATTTTTCTTTGTTGGACCAAAACCATCCTAGTTATGAGGTACTTGCTTTCACCTAGCTTTGTAGCTTTTAAGGTAGAGTTATTAATTTCAGATGTCTGGTATGCACATGAAGTTTTTTTCCTGGAAAACTTCAGCCATCTTTGGGACTATGATTAGCAGGTTATATTGTTATGCTGATTATTAAAGTGTAAACTACCAGCTACTTTGTTAAGTTTTGGCACACTCAAAGTCTGCCTCAAGAGCCTGCAGGTTGAGAAAAGCTTAGCCTCAGTGCTGAAGAGGTGCTTAATGATATCCTTCCGAAAATCTTATCAAACTACTAGTAAACATCTGAAAAGTCTCCTTTAGCTTGTGCCAAGAAGTTTGTCACAGGCTGGAAATAATCTCTTTTTAATAACCCTATTCTACTCCTAGAGAGCTCCTTAGAGATCTTGTAATCTGCAGCCAAGAGGACTTCTCTGGTAGGTTTCCCCTGCTGAAATCTGCTATGGCTCCTGGGAATCACACATCATGAAAACAAACTATATTGCCTGCCTTTTGCCATCTTAAGTAGTTCACTATTGTCCATTTATACTTTGGCATTTCTGGCTTTTGCTTTATTTATACAGACACGCATAACCCTCCAAGGCACTGCATTTGAAGGTAACACATTAAAAGAACATTAGCCTTCATTCTTGCCTGCGCCAGCCCTTTGTGTAAGCAATGATGCAGGCTCTAATTATCTGTATACACTCAATAATTTTTCCCCCCACCAGTGTCCTTACCTCACTCATACCAAGGCCTGAGCCTGGGACTCAGTCAGGATGGTATATTGAATGGAGCTGTGCTGTAAACAGGGTTTTATAGACCTCTTCCCCTATTCGCTGCAGAAGTTCGAGGTGTGGAATAAAAACAAAAACACTGTGGGATTAAAAACAAAACAATGGTTGCCCAAGTAAAACCAAGGCAGGCTCTGCTGCAGTCTTTGACAGTGTGGGTATGTTTATGTGGGTAAGTGTATACTGTAGAGATAACTGAGCAGCTGAGGCACCAGGAATGATTCTGCAGCAGCACTAGGGAATTCATTCTTCAAAGTTAAGTTCACAGCTACCTGAGGCTTCTACAGCCAGACTGGTTCTTGCAGCTGGGTTAGCTTGGGTGCATAAGAGTTTGCAGTAGAAAATACAGAGAGCTTTTTTGTGTTGCTTGGTTGCACACATCATATTTTGCAAGGATGGTCAGTCAGCAGTTTTGCATTTCTTACTGCCTAGCTCACAGGATACTCCTGGGATACTCCTTTTGTGTGTGGGCTCAACATGCATAGCTGCAAGCAGAACTCATGGGAGCCATGCATTGAACTGAGCTGTTACAAATGATAAATGATCAGCCAGCAAACTAAATGTATTACTTAATTAAATTAAGAATCTTTAACGATAATTTCTTATGCAAAAACAAGGTGTCAATGTGCCTTTCAATAAACATCTCTCAATGCCATCATTAGACTTCAAAGAAGAAGTGCAAAAATAATACACTGCTTCACATCTGTGGAATAATATTTCAGGGGTACCATTAAAAATAAATAAAATAACTGAATATAGTAAGAGATTCAAATATATAAGAAAGAAAAACTGAGAACCTGAACCAAAGATTATGTAAAAAACCCATTGTTACCTATATATAATAGAACCACAGAATGGTTTGTGTTGGAAGGGACTTTAGGGATCATTTCATTCCAATCCTCTAACCATGGGCAGGGAAATGGGCGCATTTCACTGGGCCAGGTTGCTCAGAGCCCCATCCTGGGGCTTGAACACTTCCAGGGATGGGACATTCAAAGCTTCTCTGGGTAACCCGTCCCAGTGTCTCACCACCCTTGCAGAGATTTCTTCCTCATGTCCAATCTAAACCTACACTCTTTAAGTTTAAAGCCATCCATTCCCCCTTGTCATTCCATGTCCTTGTCAGAAGTCCCTCTCCAGCTCTCCTGTAGCTCCTTTAGGTACTGGAAATCTGCTGCAAGGTCTCCCCAGAGCCCTCTCTTCTCCAGGCTGAGCAACCCCAAATCTCCAAAACCTGCCATCACAGGACGTGCTCCAGCCCTTTGATTGTCTTTGTGGCCTCCTCTGGACNTTTATAATATATCATTTATAATATTAATAATTGGAAATTTATAACATTGGAATGGTTTGGGGGTTAGTTTTGTTGAGTTGGTTTTTTTAATGTGGATACCTTTAAAATGCAATAAACACAGTCTGCGTAATGGAATGAAAAGTAGCTGCACTATGCTTCCTATTTGACTCTCAGAGATGATTTTTATTCAGATCCTTTCTTTTTATTTTTCCCAGCCTGCAGTCAACTGAGAATTTTTGCTGAACTGCTCAGAAACCTTGCTGCCTTGCATACTGAAATCGTGAAGTACTGTATATCTCTCTCTAGAAAGGAAAAGTGAATACCAGAGTGTTCTAACTGAGGTCATACTTTCTCCATGTCTAGACATCTTTGGTAATCTCTCCATTTTATAATACTGCTGTGCCTTCCATGTACTCAGCTGTGAGGAAAGTTCTTTGCTCTTAGTTGCATAAAATATGCCGAATTTTCAGACAACTNTTACTCCAACAGATCCATGTCCTTCCTTTGTGAGGTCCCCAGATCTGGAGGTACTCCAGATGGGGTCTCATGAGAGCAGAGTAGAGGAATAAGAATGGTTGAGACAAAATTTCTCTTCTGTGTACACTGAGTCTGCAGTACGGCTACACAGCCAACTGCCATTTAGAATAAGATAATTATTATATTATATTATATATAATTATTATATATTTATAATATATCATTTATAATATTAATAATTGGAAATTTATAACATTGGAATGGTTTGGGGGTTAGTTTTGTTGAGTTGGTTTTTTTAATGTGGATACCTTTAAAATGCAATAAACACAGTCTGCGTAATGGAATGAAAAGTAGCTGCACTATGCTTCCTATTTGACTCTCAGAGATGATTTTTATTCAGATCCTTTCTTTTTATTTTTCCCAGCCTGCAGTCAACTGAGAATTTTTGCTGAACTGCTCAGAAACCTTGCTGCCTTGCATACTGAAATCGTGAAGTACTGTATATCTCTCTCTAGAAAGGAAAAGTGAATACCAGAGTGTTCTAACTGAGGTCATACTTTCTCCATGTCTAGACATCTTTGGTAATCTCTCCATTTTATAATACTGCTGTGCCTTCCATGTACTCAGCTGTGAGGAAAGTTCTTTGCTCTTAGTTGCATAAAATATGCCGAATTTTCAGACAACTTTCAGTGCAGCATCTCAGACTGTTAGGGCTGGTGTGTGTGATCTTTTTTGAAATCAGATTTTTTTCCTCTGAGGAGCTTTGCTCAGTAAACCAGTGGCAAATTTGGAATGAAAATATGACTGATGTGGTTCCTT
Organism: Dicaeum eximium; assembly: GCA_013396995.1. NCBI lineage: Eukaryota > Metazoa > Chordata > Aves > Passeriformes > Dicaeidae > Dicaeum > Dicaeum eximium. The sequence goes on from VWZP01000837.1 coordinate 2,080,190, forward strand.
AATGCCCAGCTTGTTAAGCAAATGCTGTTGAATCCAGTCTCCAGTAAACAAGCTAAACTTCTTGTTCCACTAGAAATATATTTTACTAAGAATCTTTGTAGATCACTCCTTATGCAAAAAATAATGTCCCAAGTCATGGTTTTGAGCAGAATAAAGCAAACATTTATTAAATTAAATCATATGCTGAATCAGTGTTTGCCCTTATAGTTCCACTTTTTAAATATTAATACTCTTTTCTAACTCTTTGTACATAAATAATCTTTTAAGAGAGTAACAATGAAATATAGACAATCCACATCAAATGAATGCAAACTTTTGATGTAATTATCAAAGGTCTGTTGGATTTTGACTAATTTTAATTAGTATTGGGTTCTAACCAACAAATTCAAGTCTCACATGGATTTTTTAAATCCAAACATTATGCCCCCTTGCACAAAAGATTTTGTATTATTTGGCCCATTATAAAGGTACTGGTTATTAACAAAATTATGTAGAAGTTCAGATTTTGAAAACTAAAGTGCTGAGGATTTGCTTTAGCACAGAGCAATTAACTAATTGGTTTATGCACGAAATGAAACTCCAGTAAAGGGTTTTGGGGTGGGTTTTTTCAATATTAGCTGTTGGAGAAATACTTTAAAAAGAATATACTAACCTGATATTCTTCCTGATATATAGAGTCATAAACCAAGTAGATAATAAAATCATAGAATCATTAAGATTGGAAAAGACCTCCAAGATCATCAAGTTCCACCTTTGACTGATCATCACCTCATAAATTACACCACAGCACTAAGTGCCACACCAAGCCTTTCCTTGAACACTTCCAGGGATGGTGACACCACCACCACCCTGGGCAAGCCCTGTCAGTTCTTCCTGATGTCCAGCCTGAACCTTCCCTGGTGCAGCTTGAAGCCATGTCCTCTTGTCCTGTCAGTGGCTGCCTGGGAGAAAAGACCAACCCTCACCTGGCTGCAGCCTCCTCTCAGGGAGTTGTAGAGAGTGATAAAGTCTCCTCTGAGCCTTCTTTTCTCCAGGCTAAACACCCCCAGCTCCCTCAGCTGCTCCTCATTGGACTTGTGCTCCAGGTGCTTCACCAGCTCTGCTGCCCTTTCTGGTCTTGTTCCAACATCTCAATGTTCTTCCTGAAGTGAGTGGCCCAAAATTGCACACAGGACTCGAGCTGTGGCCTTACCACTGCCCTGTACAGAGGGACAATCACTTTCCTAGTTCTGCTGGGCATAATGTTGGCTAAAAATAATTTTGTCACTCTTTGTGAATCTGCACGTCAGCCTTGCCAAGGAGCCATGCTAATCTTCTCTGTGTTGTTCCAATTTTTGTGTATGTACTACCAAAGTGAAATATGTGATACTATCACTTTCAATGCTGTGGAGAGCTTAAGCACAGAGATACTGGCCATTGTAAATAGCTATAAAAAAGCATTGCTGCATGCACATTTGCCACATGTTCCTGTATCATTTTACTGATTCCAGTCCTTTTAATCTGGGAAACACCAAACACTGTTTGAACAGGTAAAGAAACACAAAGTTAACCAGACTGAGATTATCAGACCTACAAGGCTATTTGAGTTTTGCTAAGAGACTTGAAATTAGCTCAATTTTTTTCCTGGTAGACCTGTAACCAAGGAGGAAAGTCGACCCAGGCTGTAAGGGGTGATTCACAGATTCTGAAGCCAGAAAGGACCACTAGTACCATTTAATCTCTAGCCACAGGACCTATATTATTTGTTTCCCATAGGGGGTCTTTAGAGAGGGGAAATCTGATGGCCCAGTGGTGGCTGCCAGCCCTCCAGTCTGCTCCAGCTGCTGCAGGGTGAGGAGCTGAGTGTGGCTATGGGAAGGATGCTGGATGTGAGTAGCCATGGTCAGACCCTTGCAGGATGGGAAATGGGCTTGAGGTCATGAAAAGGAGTGGGCCAGCACCAGGAGCCACATTTCAGGAATGCCCACTTGCCCATCTCACTGACCCCTCTGTAACTTCCTCTCCCCACAGCTGCTCTAGCCCCTCAAATCTCCCTACACGATACAAATAATCTCCTCAGCCCTATTCCTCTTCACTCACTTCTCTAGGGCTTACCAAGGCACCACCTTGGCTCCCCATAAAAACTTTGCCTAATGTCAAAGATTAGGTTTCTCCTCTGCATCCATTTTGGATGAGTTTTTCATGCTTCCAAAGATGCACAGGTTCTTTTCCCTGGGGGCATGGGCTGGCAGCTCCGCTCTACAACATGCTTTTGCTCCCTGTTCACAGCACTTCAGTGTGTTCAAACTTCTGCTGAATTCAGCCACCCATCCAGGAGATTCAGCACACTCTGACAGCTGAATCCTGATTGTTTTCACAGCATCAACATTTTGTCCCCTTCATGCTGCACCCAGAATTCAGATTATTTTCAAATAAAGGTTAAAATGGCTTAGGACCAAGTTTTGCAGTGTCTTATTAGTAATGGCCCAGATAATTAATGCCTTTTCATTAATGCATACATTTTGAGTGCTATCAATCAAGTGGCTTTTAAATCATTTAATCTGTGGTCTCTTAATTACATATAATGCAGGATTTTAAAACACAATGTCATGTGTAGTATGTCCAGTGCCTCAGTGAAATTTGATTAGACTGTAACAACACAGCTACCTTTGTCAACCAGACCTATAATCTTATAAAAGAAAAATCTAAATAAGATAATTTGACAAGAGCTACTTTCTCTGAAACAATGTTAAACAATACAGCTTTATTTTTAGCACATAATTCCCTGTTGATAGACTGCTGACTCTGTCCAACTTTCTAATTTTTTTTTCCCTAATATTAGAATCAGAATAACTGATAAATCATTTCCTGGGCCATTTTCTTTAAATGCTACGATTGCTTTGGCAAGTTAGCAATTCCTCGGAATATCCTTTCTTTCTCAAGACTTGGTAAAGAAAATTAACTCTGGTGGTCCAGAGACCTTCTTGACTAATTTTTTAAACTTTTCAGGTAAGAACAAGTTTTGAAATATTTGATTATAGCAGAAGATATAAACAATTCAGATGCACTAATTGTTAGGTTTAATTCCCTTTAATCTTTTATTCCAGTTACTATTTCGTTTTATTTTTTAAAAGAAATCTGCTGGCCAATATTGCCATTCATTTATTTCTGAAAGGAAGAAATGTAGGTATCAGGACCATATAGAGGCCTCAAGGCAGATAAGTGGCTAAAACTCAGCTCTTGTTGTGACCTAAGGGTGGGAGTGCTGGTTCATCTCACACTGAGCCCATGAGGTAGCTGCATGCCTTATCTTTGGTAAGCATACCAGAAGAGTCTGCAGGGAGTGGTTTATTGATAAGAATGATGAATTTACATGTATGCTGGTTCTTTGTCAGCCCCCTAGAAATGTTTTGCTGTCTACCTTTTCCTCATTGTTACAACCTGCCATGGCACTCAGCAAAACACACTGTACCAAGAAACTTCTCTTTTCATTTCTAACAGTGCTGTAACCTCATGCAGTTCAAGAAGTCTTGAAGCCTAACAAGAGCTGTGGATCTTCCCACAGCAGGGTTTGTCTGCAGGGTGATGCACCTGGAAAAAGCACTGCCTGTGGTAAGCATCAAAGTACCTTGAATAAATGTCTGCCCTAGACAATCCCACAGCTTTTCTTGTATCTCATGGTTTACCAAGCATGACGACAGATGTGGGTGACTTGTTGCTTTTGTAGTTTGTTTGTTTGTTTGTCTGTGTGTTTTCATCTGAGATTTTCACATTCTTGAAAGATGTTTTTGTTCTCCTGGTCTTTGAAAATGTGTAACCTAGAGGTTGAAAACCTAGAGGCAAACAAAAAAGTTGAGATTTCATTGGCTGCAAAATCTGTTACACAAACCTGGTTGACTTTCTGGGTCTTACCATCCAGATTTCAGGTCTGGCATAGAAGAAAAGTGCTAAACAATGAGTTCAGGATTATTTCAGACCAGATATTTCTAGGATACTACAAGTAGATGTCTGGGGCAAGCTGATACTTTGCTGATTTATTTTTCCATCATCAGCCCCAGTCAGAGATAAGGTACTGTTCTGCACAGACTTATGGGGTGAACTAAGGTAATAAGGGTCAGAATAACTGTACACAGTTAATTAGTCACTACTTATAAGGAAAGATCTTACAACAAGACCATAAATGTAATAACTTTATTTTCAGAATTATGAATATCAGCACTGAAACTATTATTTATAGGTGAACTGAAATGCCACAATCAAAAATATTTGCCCTGTTATTATTATTGAAATGGTGAATTGTTCAGTGTGCTTCATTCAGTATTTGATGGAGATGGCTTAAAACTGACATTCATTATTTCAATTTTTTTTTTTTTTTGTTTTAGCACACCTTGTTAGAAAGGACACTCAAGCAGTCCTTAATTACAGTAATATCTTCAATAAAACCCATCCATGGGTACTTAGATATCTATATATTGTTTTTCAGCACATACCACCCCTATAAAAACAAAGTACTAAAAACCCCAAATAAAATCATGGAACAGCCATGTTAAAAAGTGAGTTAGTTGACCCACATAATTAGGACCATTTAGAAAAAAATTAGCTCCACTTTCCTTTATCTGTATTCTTTACATTGCAAGAGATAGTTATTTCTTTGTTTAAACATGTCTTTGACCACAGTTCAAAAGTCAATATTCTGCTGTCAGGTGCAGGCTTGGAATTGAGGGATAGGTAGGGAACTTAACTAGGAAGTTTTGTGAATATGGAATTGAATTTGCATCTAATTCACTAAGCACACATGTTTACATGACCTTTAAAAAGGGGAATTAGAGCAGTTTGATCATGAGCTCTAGGCAATCTGACATAGTGAGGTGATTGAATCAAGAGGCTCAGGTACTACTTACGTGAGAGCTGAACTGAAAGAGAATTATTTTAATTTAAATACAATTTCATATCAAATTCATAGCTGTGTTAGCATTATGAAATAATTGTAGTGGCACTGTAAATGATGGTCCAGAGGCTTCTAGGGTAGCAACAAACACTCTAAGGCTGTCAGTTCATCTGTGTCCCTTCTTGCTGCCAAACAGTGCAGGGAGGGTCTTGTGGAGATTTGGTGTCAGAATGTGGCAAGTGATATTCAGGCAGATATCTAATATTTACTGAGGTCAAATGTATTAGAACATTAAATTCTCAGAAGAATACCAAAGCTTGGTTAAATTACATAGGGGATTTAATTTCTAGACTCCTTTAATGCCAAACTTCCATTAGACTATAAGTAGGTAAAGGATGATTTTGATTATATGACCTGTCCTGTGTTTAAGAGCCTAGCATCTCTCATTCTGTGCAAGCACTACATGCCTCTGTGGATTTAGAGCACTGGGTTTTCAAATATGTAGAGAAAATAAGCACTTTTCAAAACCAAGAAGGGTATTGGAGTTCTTATTCACTCTCCAAATGCTCAACAGCACACTTTTCAGGAGCATGCTAAGACTTTTCCTCTTCACCCACATGGGTATCAAGGATATGTGTCTCAGTATGCCTTACATTTCCAATGAGGATAGTACATGGCTTACCAAGGGGAAAGGAAGGTGGGAAAAACAGAATGTCTACATAGTCTCTTCCATAAAGCCATGAGTTTATTCTGTCCAACCAAAAAGGAGCTTTGTGTGTGATGTGTGACTCTGGACAGAGAGGTGCTAAACCTACTTTCATCATTAGATGAAAAATTCCTTTTTCTTTTCAGTTTTCTGAACAAGATTATCCATAATTTTTTTTGAAAGTCTAAGTAATTTATTAAATGTTCATAATCCTGTTTAATTATAGCTACATGTGATTGCCTATACTTAGGTAACAGCTTTCTAGGTTATAATAATACAAAAGAAAGGTGGTTTGCAAAAAATTGCACAGATACATAGTGTTCAATTTTGATGAAGCTGGGCACAGACTGGGGACTGATTATGTCTCTATTATGCCTAGTAGATTGAAGAAATCAAATGGTCTTAGCATCTGGGTTTTAAGACAGTCTAAGTAACAACAGAGATGTTACTGCCATGCTGCATACAGCACAGTGGAAGGATACAGCAGACATCCCATTTCTCCATTGTGTTCCCATTCTGCGACTCACCTGGAAGGTCCAATAAGCACCTAATGCCCTTTTAGTTCTCAATAATGGAAATTTATTGCTTTTGGGTTATGATTAAAGTATCCTTCATAGGTTTTGCATTTTTTTAAATGGAAAACTTTGACATTTCTGTTGGAAAAACAAATTCCTTGCTGTATCAGAGGAGGTGTGCTCTAGCTTAAGAGTTAAGCCATAAGAGAAGAATGGAAATGTGAAGACCTCAGCCAGTGCTTCAGCTGCTTTTCAGATGCAAACATTTATGTTCTGGTTGAAAATTCAAGATTTTCCACTTATGATTTTAATTTCTCTTCTTTTTCTTTACGTTTGCTGCTTTTTTATTTTGGTGAAAATTGCATTTTCAAACCAGTCTATAACACTATAGAGAGCAGTTGCTTGTCAGTCCTCCACTGAATCTCTCATCAGTTACACCTGCTCATTTCTGCAATGAGAGCCCCTGGCATGGTTCATGGTGGGTGCATTTCAATGTAGCAGTTCTCACCTGAGATTTAAAGGGAGCTTTTGACATGTTTAAAAACTTTTCTTATTAGCTAAAGTGGGGGATAGGTTTCAGGTCTGCCCTTCACCAGCCATAGAGGCCAATAGGACATAAATAAATATTTTTACACAGATACAATATTTATTGTGCATGCAGGAGAACATATAGACATTATATAACATGCATGACTGGGACAAGAAGCATTATGAATAACTGAAAAGCAGATTTACTAGCTTTTATGCTTTATCTTATCTGGTTTTTTCCTACTAAATACTTCACAGTCCTGAACCTTTCCAGCAAAATTTCATCATGTGAAATAATCTGAAATGCATGTCTTCACTTGGTCACAAGCACGTGCTGCTTCTGTACCCTCTTAGTGACTGTATGCACTGGGTGAACCAGTAATCACAGCAAACATAGTAAACACAAAATCAGGATCACAGCCCTTCTTAAAAGGAAATGTATAAGAAATTATTACAATGATGAAGGTGTTAAAGTATCTGTTGCTGCTGTTGCTGTCTACATGCTCTGCTCTGGATCTCTGCCTCCCTAGCAGGGGAACAGAAATACCAGGAGATGAGTTGTCCCTGAGAGTTTCCCACACAGCAAATATGCAATCAAGGGTCTTTAAAAGATTTCCATCTCCTAGTTTGTGGATTTTCATTTATGGTGTAACAAACCTTGGCAGAAATCCTGAGCAAGCTTCCAGTCACTTGAATTGAGCCTTTCCTTGGTCTGATTTACTGTAAGGTCTGATGCAGGATGTTTATTCTTTTCCCTCAAGCTATTTCATCTTGGAGAACCACGCAGTGTTTCTCAGATTCAATGGTGATAAAACCCAACCATCTATCAAGATGAGTCAGCAGACTAGGTCTGCTCACACCCCTCTCCCCACACACATACACAGCACCAAAATGCCAACAAGCTGCATGTTGAACATATGTGCAGAACAGCTATGATAAGTTAGAACAATCATTAACTTATTCACTGTGCAATTCAAGTACATCTTGTACACGAGTTTCCAAAATTATTTTAATAACAATCATCTTTGACTACACAGTTGAAGATAGTTGGATCTCTTCCTGAAGGCACATTCCCACAGTAATATCCATGGCACATCCATTACAGACAGTGCTGTTAGTTCTCATTAGCTAGGACAAACAAGGCAGTGAGTCACAATCTCCCTGCATAAAGGATCCCATTGTTTTAAACTGATAAACCAGAGATTCTGCTCTGTACTGGTGTAAACCTGACATTGATTAAAGCTTCCTGGGATGTTAGAGAGGCAGTGTTTGAATGGATGTGGACTTGAGGTGTCAAGGAAATCTGCCACAAAGATACAGTCAATCTGCATTTTTTCCAATAGAAGTTACTTAGCTTCTCTCATTGTTGGGAAAAGCTATTTTATTTGCTGCAACTATTTTCCAAAAGCCTCTAAGAAAACTAGGCTTAAACTAAATAGATTGCACCAAATATTTCTAAAGTTTGCCTAGTAAAATAAATTGTGTTTATGCACTTTTCACTTAATAGTCTTTTTCTACTAGGTGGCATTTTTTTTCCCAAAGTATGCTGAAATGTATCAAATTTACTGTGAAAAAGTATTCTTCCTCTTATGCTTTGGCTCTTGTTTTGTTGTTAGGTTTTGTAAAATCTTAGCTCTAATGGAGAAAGCCAAACACAGAAATATTTTTACCTGCCCTTTGCCAGTAACATCAAAAGGCATACTATTATCTCAACAGCAATTTGGACTGGTTATCAAATGATAATCTTGGAATGAGTGAGTATGATTTGTGACGGTACTTATCTTTTGTAGGTGTGGTTGGCATGTATTAATTTTTTTTTTCTTGCTGGATAGCATGCCAAAGACTTCAGGCAATAGGTAATTATTCCATGTAAAATATTTATTCTCTGCCAGTCATATGTCTTTCTCAAAGATCTGACTTTGCAGCAAGCATTTAAAACCATGAAAAAGCTTAAATATGAGGCCAGAATGAAACCCAATATAAGCAGCTACAATAGAAATATGTGTTGTGTGTGCTCAGTAGCTCTTTGTGAGTAGAGACCAGTTGTAATTCCTTTCTGCATTTATTTGGAACCTTAACATCAGATTATCCAATATTGGGCACTCAATTTTTGTTCCAGCTGTGACCCAGCTGGGAACTCACTAAGGTGAAGATTTTTTTTTTTTGTTTTAGAGCTACAAAATGAAACTTCTCTTTCTTTTATTCCATCATATCCTGTAGGTTATTCCCCACCTGAAAATGTTTCCTGTGCCTGAAGTGAAAGCTCCAGAATACAAGCACAGTGTAAAGTGAGATTGACCACAGCAGCTCCCAGCAGATGCTCTGCTTCTGAGCCCTGGCTGTGCTCCTGAGCTCCCACAACAACTTATCCCTCCCATAGGGCACAAGGTGCACTGTCACATACTGGGAAGGCTAAACTGAGCACATTAAAATAAACTGTGCTAGACTGAACTTGCACTCATTTATTTAAAGATTTATTTTCTCAAATCTAGTGTTAAGAACTGAACTCATAACCTAAGACTTACTTCACCCTTCCAAAATCACACAAGAGACACAATCAACAGAGAAAAGAGGGTAATAAATGTGCATGTTACAGTCTGTGTTATCTGCCTTTTCAAATAAAATATTCACTTCAATATTTCCATGTCTACACCATTGACAACCTCTTTTCCTGACTCTAACTTCAGCATCTAGATACAAAGCTGACTTTATTTTCTCTTAATTCCTTGAGAGAGTGTGCAGACAGCTGCTGCTGCATTGGTGCTTGCCTGCAGGACTGGCAGGTGGTTTACTTCTAAAATGTTCAGGGCACCTTTCCCTCTCAAGAAATGTTGGAAGGCACAAACCTGTTCTCAAGTACACTGAGGAATCAAAAGAAGCTTCAGGAGGTGAAATAAATTTCTGAAAGATACAACTGTAAAGTAAACCATGGTTATCACTGCAGTAAGGTATTTACAATGAAGAAGAGCATCTAAGATCTCTTTCTGTTTATTAAATTTTGCAGCAGGGAAATTTGTCAAATGTTAGTGTACCTCCAGCTATTCACAGGCATTACCTCTGGCATATGCCAGTGTGGCAGGTAATTTAGACCCTTCTATGTAACTTCAACAGATTTTTGTCCTCTCTATGGTAGTTGTAAAGGGAGTCTGACCAACAATGAAATCTCTAGATAATTAGAAGCCAATCCTTGTCCTTATTCCACAGCTAATCTCTTGTTACACTTCTAATATGTTATTGCATTTCAGCAAAGTTTTTCTTCCAATTCTGAAAAACCTTCCAAAATTAATTCCCATTCATAACGATACATTTATGCCATTTATTTACTAAATCCTTCTACTTGGTAAGCACAAACATTGTTTATTCTTTAAAGCTCCCAGAAATTCAGTATTTCTCCAATGCAACAGTAGTTAAGGCTAAGCTAGGAAATCAAATTAGCAGAAATGCCGGTGTAGGAGTAATATGGTGAAAAAAAAAAACCAACCATGGCTTATTTTCATAATTTGACAGACAGGTATTATACTGATCATCTTTTTAAACTGATTCTATCTTGGAGATTACACTGATATGTTAATAGGAGCTTCTGATGTTAAGTTGATAATGTCATTTATTTATTGGCACAACACTGATAGATTGACAGGACCTAAATTCTGTGGCAAGACACAGCAAGATTTAAAGAGGAACAGAAGGAGCTGAAAACATGATGAAAGAGAGATGTGAGCAAATCAGGCTGCATCCTTGGACTTTTTGGGAGGATTTTCTGTTAACTTCTTGCAACATTTACATGAAATTTAATTCTTGAACTTACTGCTTTGAAACTAGATAACTGAACAATTTCTATCTGCTGCTAAACTGCAGACTTTCAGTTTCCAACAACTCTAAGCTATCCAATATATGGCTGCACGTAAATGTGGCAGGCCTGTACCTGCTCAGGAATATGAAGGACCTCCTGGATTTGTTTTTACAAGGAGGACATCCTGATTTTTTTGTCAGTGCATGTGACATAATCATCATGAGATTGTCACTGTTGTATAATGCTACAAGGAAATGACAGGTTCACAGATCAATCTATATCTGATTTGGCCTGAAACCCTGCAGTTATCTCTCACTTCTGATCACTTGAATGTGGAAACATTTCTGGGCTACAAACATTTTGAAAGGGATTACATACAAACACAAAAAGCAATATTCAAAGGGGAAAGTTTCAGCCTGACTTTTAAAAGTGTTTGGCAAAGGACATCCAGTGAGTTAAAAGGGCTGGGAGTTCCAGACAGAAGGAACAGGGTATGCAAATATTCAATTAGCACCAGTATGAGGGTGAGACTTTGGAAGAAACAGAACAATTTAGAGATGAATCTCTGTGAGAATTGGCAGGAATGTAGGTGACAAGGAAGTCTTATAAATCATGTCATGAAAAAAGCATGGAATGTTTGATAGCAAGGAACAAAAAACATATGAAAACAGTGCAGCACATTACCCAATTAGAAGCAAATGCAGTGAGAACATTTCAGGGTAATGCAGGGATCAGCTTTCTTCTAGGCAAGGGTCCAGCTCACACATTTTAGAATGGCTACTGTGGAAGCAAAGCGTGTATAAGAAAGTAGGCGTGAAGATGATTAAAATAACCAGGCCTGCTCATGATTGCATTGGGATGAAGACAGTGTAATTAACTTGGCTAAAGGAGTGTCTTATCCTTGTGATATATGTAAGCTGATAAGAGGCTAAACAAGTGGAGGCAGCTGAAAATTGAATGAGATGGAATGGAGACTTCAAAACAGCTCCAAAAAAAATTGACTCATTGTGTTGCTGTAAAACATGTCCATTTGATCTGCAACATGGAAAGAGCATTCAGCCTGGGCTCCCTCCTGAAACAATTCACATCATAGTGCCACTTGGCTACAAGTAGGACTTTCACAATATAATTTTTTTCTGTGTTCCAACTAAAGATTAGTTTACCACAGATTACCATGGAATATTTGGCAAAAAATCTCTTGCAAAAAAATACTTTTACAGCAGAGAGATAGGCTATAATGGAGACAGTGAAACCATGGTTAGGAGGGAGAAAGATGCAAAGTATACATGCATATCCTACTCTCTGAAGAGAAATGAAAACTCAACATTGATCCACTAATACAATTTTTAGCAAAGTTATTAGAAGCAGATGTAAGGAAATCAAATTTTAGTTTTCCCTTCATCATCAATAATTCCTGAGTATATTGTTGCAGTTTCCCTTGGCTTTTCCAAATGAAACTTAACAACATAAGAAAAAGAATTCTAACTCTCAAGCTGACCTCTATAATTCTGAAGTAGTGAAGGTTAGAAAGAATCTACAAAATAAAGAATTAAGACAATTGCAAATAGTTGAAGGAACAGATGAGAAAAGGACTGTTTAAGATACCCTGAATAACTTTTTTGCTTGTCTGACTGTTCCACTACATAAAAAAGTTGGTCTAAACAGAAATCTATATTTTTCTTCATAATTTCTATCTAAAGTGAAAAAAAAAGGCACAACAGATGAACAAATGAAAAACCAAACAAAACCAGAAGCATTTATTTTCCATGTAAGAAAGGTTTTCATGTGATCCAGCATGCAAGTTTCACCCTGGTCACTTGTACTAAACTTTAAAGAAGCTGGGCTTTCAAAGAAAGTCAAGTAGGCTATCAACTGACCCTCCACACAATGTTCTTACCAGGTGAAGTGCTCAAAAGTGTTGTGATTTCTGATGGTCTGGTAGTGGTAGCATGAAATTTCTCATTTGTACCATAGTTCACAACAATGTCTTTTAATATGTATGAAGAATTATTTTAAATAGAAACAGCCCAACCAAACACCACATTATGTTAACAAAAATACAGTATAGAAACAATGGGTTTTGTTGTCCGTGGAATTTCAGTTAAATCTCCCAAGCAACAGTTATCTAATTTTAAAATGTATTGTTTTGAGAGAAAACTTTAAGTTCTTTTAATAATTACTTAACAGGCAATGGAAGAGTAATAAGTGGGTTTGATTCTGTGTGGACAATTGGACTGTACTTCCTATTTTTGTTTAATCATTGGCTACTTTTTTTCTAAGTGAAAATTTGGTGATTTTTCTTCAGAATGCTTGTATCCAATACAACACTGACATGCCAGGCTGAGAAAATGAAGAATGTTTCTTCTCAAAACAAGTCTGCAGTCCAGATCTCAAGGAGCACCATTATTTCATGCCTGAGTATAGCTGATGCTTACAGTTTTTAATGCTGCATATGTGAAAATGAAGCTACAGGACCTATTTCTCTAAATGAAATAACTTCACTTTCTAGTTTTAAAACTGAAGTATGGTATTCTCCCTTGGAACCTATGCTGGTTTTGGCTGAGGCAGTTAACTGTCTTCACAGTGATTGCAATGGGGCTGTGTTTTGGATTTGTGCTGGATACAGAGTTGACACTATAGAAATGTTTTTGTTATTGCTGAGCAGGGCTTACACAGAGCCAAAGCCTCTTCTGTTTTTCGTACTGCCGCACTGGGGAGGAGATTGTGGTTGGTCCCTGGTCCATTCCTAGGTTTCAGCACCAAAAAGACTGTAGTGGGTTGACTCTGGCTTTGTGGGGGTCACCTCCCACAGCCTATCGCTCCCCTCTGCAGCTGACACAGACAGAAAATATTACAAAGGGTGGGTTCATGAGCTGAGATAAGGACAGACACAGACCACTCACTGTCACAGGCAAAACAGACTTGAATTATAGATAATAATTTCATTTATTACTAATAAAATAAGAGCAGGATAATGAGAAGTAAAAAAAGACCTCAAAAACACGAGCAGCACAGGGAGACAGGAAATGGGGGTTACGGGCAGTTCATCACATGATGTTTCTGTCAGTGCTCAGGGAGGGGAGTCCTTTCCCTGCTCCAGCATGGGGTCCTTCCATGATCTTCTCCAGTGTGAGTCCATCCCACAGGCAACAGTCCTCTACAAATTGCTGCAGCATGGGTCACTCTTCGACAGAGTGCAGTTCTTCAGGAATAGGCTGCTCCAGCGTGGGTCCTGCAGAGCTTCAAAGGTCCTATCAGGAGCCTCCCCCAGCATGGGTTTCCCATGGGTTTCCAGGCTCCTCTCACACATCCACTTGCTCCAGGTGGAGCTCCTGCCCAGGCTGCAGGTGGATCTCTGCATCCCCATGGACCTCCATGGGCTGCAGGAGCACAGCTGCTTCATCATGGGTGGCACCATGGGCTGCAGGGGAATCTCAGCGCTGCTGCCAGGAGCAGCTCCTGCTCCTTCTCCACTGACCCTGGTGTCTGCAGAGTTGTTTCTCTCACATATTCACACTCTGCTCTTCTCGAGGCACAATTAGATTTGCACAATAACTTTTTTTCTTCTTCCTAAATATGTTATCACAGAGGCATTACCACCACTTCCAGCTGGCCCAGGCTTGGTCCACCTTTGAGCTGGCTGGGATTGGCTCTGTCAGACATGGAGGAAGCTCCCACCAGCTTATCACAGAAGCCACCCCTGTAGCCCTCCTGCTACCAAAACCTGGGCATATCAACCCAATACAGTGTACCTGGGAGGTTGGGAGAAGACACAGCCAGGACAGGTGACCCAAAGTGACCAAAGGGATATTCCAGACCATAGGATATGGTCTTATATCATGCTCAGGATATAAGGCTGGGGAGAAGAAGGAGGAAGGGGGTAGGACATTAAACATGATGGTGTTTGTCTTCCCAGGCCACCATTGCATGTGATGGGGCCCTGCTCTCCTGGAGATGGCTGAACACCTGCCTGCCAGTGGGAAGCAGTGAATTAATTCCTTGTTTCCCTTTACTTATGTATGCAGCTTTTGCTTTCTCTAATAAACTGTCTCTGTCTCAACCCATGAGGGCTCTGGTTTCCACCCTTGCAGTTCTGTCCCTGATCCTGCTGGTGGGAGAGTGAGTGAGCAGCTGGAGCTGGAGCCTGGAGCTTGGCTGCTGGCTGAGGTTAAACCATGACAGAATCACAATGCAGTAGAGAAACAATCAAACTGATATCTTTGTTCTGGTAACAATAATACAGGCATTTCTCAGTCAGAATGAGGTGTGCTAGTGAATAGATTAAAAACAGGAGAGCTCACACTACTCTCACAGACAACCATTCCAGAGTCCATTTCTCCAAGATATCAGCACTTTCCATTTCAATAGTACTGCTCATGAAATGGAGCAGTACTAATGGTCCAGCATTATCAACTACAAGGATTTTCTAAGCTGGTCAAGATTCCTGACCATTAAAATCTACTGAGTTCTAAAACTTAGTTTTCTCTTTCAGAGACTTATTAATTTTCATCAAGATGTGCATCATCCCCCTTTTCATATTCTTTCTGGAACCAAACCAAGAGGAGGTCAGGAACCCTCCTTGGGCTTTGTTTCAGAATTTTTATGGCAGCTACTGAATTACTTGGAGCTTTAAAAGAGTGAGCTTTCCAAAGCTGAGAACAAATAAAGCCAAATCTATTGGGAGAAAGAATTTAAACAGAAAAATATGAATAATTAGGAACTGTTTAAGAATATTTTACTAGATGTCCAGAAGCCACAATCAGTAAAGGAGGATAACTGCTCTGATAATAAGCCAACTTGGCTTAGAAGAAAAATTAAAGCAATTCTTAAAAATAGTCATGCATACAATATTTGTGTGTCTCTGTGTATGTGCACATAAACTTATCAATATATATAGAGTGAAATGGGGAAAAGGGATTGAATAGGCAACTGACAATGAGAGCAGAAGGACAAATATGAAGTGAGAACCCAGAAAAGTTAAAATAGAGTCAAAGGTGTTTTCTAATATACAAGTAATACTTCACTGTGTTGAACAGAAATGACATAAATCTGGAATGTAGAGATGAGAATGAGACCATATAGCTTCATTCATTCACTAATTTGAGTACAAATTAAAAACATAGGTTTTTATACAATCAAACATATAAAGACATTCATCTCAGAAGAACATAGGCTGCAGCAGCATCCTCCTTTTGGGTACAGTGTAGAGCCTAGAGCAGAAGAACCTATTTCTTATTTTGACAGTGACCTCTGCTGTAATTAATTACATTATTAATTATAATAAGGCAAAGTACTTCCTTTCCCTTATTACTATATTGGTAATGTATCAGGCATTATTGAAGCTTGAAATATGTCCAATCCTGGTACTCATAACTTAAAAGATGTATTTATAAATTGGAAAGTGTTTGAAAAAGATCTATGGGACAGATTAAAGGATTGAAGAAAGGGGCAGCACTGGATGAACCGGAGTTCTCTTTCTTTAGTGAAAAAGTGAAATGCCTAATGGACAGAAAAGCTGTAGTTTATACATTTATAGCCACAGTAGTAAACACATGGTAGAATAACATGTTTATACCTGGTTTGTATTCCATCTGCTGTTCCCCTTCCTTCAAAGAAAGTGTAACATGCACTATACCACACCATGAAAACTGCACACTTGTTCAGCTACAGATGTCAGACTAAGGACAAGTTTCTTCCAGCTTTAATCTCTGACTGCAACATGAGCTTTGCTGGGGCTTGGGAATTGTATTGAGAGAAGAGAACATCAAATCTAAGACTGCCCTAGAAATCCTCACCCAAGAACTGAACTTATTTATCGTCACCAGCTCTTGCATCCAAAAGTGGACTAACTGAGGAATTTTTACATTCACACTGTGAACAAAATCATGGAAACAGTTAGACTAAAATAAACCTAAGGAAGAGGGAAATACAATTTTCAACAATTTCCCCTAAAAAAGTGTTCAGCCTGGAGGAGGGCGGCAGCACAGGCTGGGAATGAGAACTCTGTATCAAGGGAGACCAAAATGTTGGAAATGCTGGTTACTGACAAAATCTCCAAGCTGAAAACCCTAATCTAAAATGTTATTACATCAATAATAGATTATTTTTATTACACCTAAAAAGTAGTGTTTAAAATTCCCATCTCGTTCCTAATACCTTGAGTTCTTTGGAGAAGCAATTGGCCTTTTCTACATTCAGAAATCATCCATAGTTACAGGTACAGTAGTTAATGGATTACTCTCTCTGAAAAATCACTATATATAACTTGCATTATTGCTGTAAATGTTTGTAGCTTTTTTTCCCCTTTTAGATTTAAGGAGTAAAAAGGATACTAAAACCTTGAACCCAGGAATCACATGATTATTTCTGTGAAGAACTGAGCGTCTTTACTTCTCAGCAAAGTCAATGAGAACTCAGGGCTGGGAACATCTAACTGGCAAATAAAATTTCTATGCTACAGAAAGAGTGAGAGTCTGGAGCAAAAGGTGCACATTTAGCAGAAAAAAAAAGGTATTTCTGAAAAAAATATGTAGAAACATTTGAATTTCACAGACCTGAATAATTATAAGCAATATCTACTTCATAGAGCTTTAAATTGAGTAAAAAGGAAAAAGCAACAAAACCAACTCTACCAAAAAAAAAAAAAAAAAACAAAAAAATCTTCAAGCAAAAAACAAAGGCCCCAAAACCCAAACTTAAATTACTTATTCCATTCTTATTCACGGAGCATTAAATTTCTGCCTATTTTTTAAAATATCAACATAAACTTGTAAAACACTTCAGTTTCATAGAAAGAACATTAGAATGGAAAATTGTTTCAGAAAAAAGTAATCAACTTTGGCAAATCAACTTTGCCTCTTTTATGAAATGTTTATGCCACTTAAGCCAACCTAGAATGCACTTTGAGAATTGCCATATTCCATGAATATTGCAATATTACAAACAGTATACAAATGGAAAAAAATCTAGTAAATTATTTGTATTAAAACCTTTAGTAATTAGTGTATTGGTCTATATATAAATCTTTAATTGCATTTGACTACTGTCATTCTACTTTTTCTATCTGTCTAGGTGCTACTTACCATTTGCACAGTAGAATATAATCCAGAAGAATGAAACTTTGAAGATACCTCAGCAAGAGTTTTGTTGGCCTAATGAACTCATATGAAGGTGATCTATAGATGCTAGATGTTGGAAAAGAGTCTATTGGGATACTGAGGCTCAAGAGAAAGATATTCAGGTGACTCTGATTCTGTAGCTTTTCTTTCAGTCATTATGGAATTATGGAAAGTCCAGGACTCCAGGACTTTCATGACACACACACTGTAACACGTCAGTTCCTGCCTGCACACCTAATTTTTTCTAAATTTTTTCTTCTTAGGCTTGAGTCTGAAAAGCCTGTGAATTTTGTCTGTTCTCGAAGTGGAGACAGAGCAACAGGAATGAGTGTCTTGCAGTTGAATTTCATCAGTACTTTGTTATTCGGAAGTTACAGAATATTTACAATTACTATTAATATTGTTTGTAATCCAACATTCAACATTATTTGAGAAGAATCTATCATGTGATTGCAAGCACTCAAAACCTAGTTGATTTCTACAACCATTGAACCAAACACAAATTCCTACCAGCCATATTAGTCTGAGTCTTCATAACAATTTTCCTGTTTAGAAGAATACTAACTGACCTGGAACAATACAAAAAGTGGATCAGTCCTCTGACAGATCTTCAGTATCAGAACCAAAAAGTAACACTATGCCTTTTAGAGTGAGGCAACAAGAGAACCAGATAGAGCCCCATCCGCTGCATTCGGATCTCCCAGAGTCATTCACAACAGCCCAGAGACAGAAGTCAGGAGTTGAGAACCTTCCTGGTACTGACCTGTAGTTCAGTTCTCATTGACAGAAATTCAAGGAACCAATTAACCTGTAACACAGCAAATTTCAGAAACAATACTTTTGTCAAACAGTCTCCCAGGTAAACTGGTAAGGATTTGGGGAGTGAGCTGTCAAGGAACTTAGCTGTTCAAGAAGTTTCCTATCAAAACCTGTGTAGGATTAGAAATTTGCTAAAGGCAACTTATTTTGACAAAATCACATTTTCTGACAGAAAATATTTTCATCAGGAGTTTTTCCATCTCCCTTTACTATTGTACTAATTCAACTTACTAATGCATTTTTTTTATATATACTCTGCAATGCTCTTTCAACAAGAAGACTTTTCCCCATGATATTCTGATCCAAATCTGATAATCTTTACCAGATGCAGCTCAGTGTGCAACTACTGAGCTAATTCTTCTGGTCCACCTCTTTCATTCATGCTCCTCCTCACATGATAATTTAGATGTCTGACCAGAACTTAATTAATTCTACAGCAGCTTACTTCCAACTACATTATTTTCTGGAAGTCCAGAAACTTTCCTCATCATATAAGAGATTCATAACTTCAAGGTTATATAGTATGACATTTCTAATATCATCATTTTAATGAAACTGAGCTATGATATGGGATTTTTTTTGGCTACCTTTCAATTAATTTAGTTTTCTTGAAAAAAAAAAGCTCAAGAGACTTACCTCTAAAGAGCTATTTTTTATATTAAAATCATTTTGAAGCAAAGAAGATTTCACTTGAATTGCCACATATTTTGTAGTACTCACACAGTTTGACATCTTTCCTTCTTTTTTTCATCACTGAGTGTAAATCCAAAAGATAAGTGGCTGAGATCATACCTTCTAATAATCTTCCATTATTTATTACTTAGGACTGCCTTTTTGATGAATTGGTCTATAAACTGCATCTCTTGAATACAATTGCAATTCAGGCTGTAGTGGTTAAAATTTCTCTTGGAAGATTAGAATTGTCCCGGAGAATCTAGAAGAAAGGAGAAGATTTAATGCTTGAGGATATTAATTTTTGGGTACACTGTTAGATAATGCTAACTATGAATCTATGCTGCAGTCTGAAGAAAAATTAAGTAACTAAGGGAAAGCCATCAGAAAACTGGAGAAGTTTTGGCAGAAAATATTTAAGTGTCTTTCTTTGTCAGCTAATGAAAAGTTCAATATTTGAAAAATGGAAATAAAACTATGAATTTTATTTCTACTAATTGAAAATATTGCAAAATTATTAGCATAAAGACTGAATCGTAAGAGTTTAAAAGTGTTTAAACGCCAACAGAAAAATATTTGATATTGCCAGCAGCTTACTTAGTTATACAACATAAGAAAAAGTGAAGTTCAGACAAAAACACACTTATCTCATTTCTTGAAGGCAACATCCATTATCCCATGAGCTAGTCTTTGAAGACAAGTGTGGCATCATCCTCTCCTGGACTGTTGCAATCTAGAGAATGAGGCAACACTGACAGTGAATAACTGGAACAAACTCACTGGTATTTTCTGCATTTCCCTCATTCTACTATGGTATACTCCAACAAAGCAAACAACTTCCTACAAGCAGCAATTATTATAAAACTTATTGTTAGGTAGATAGCTATCCTAGAGCTCACTCTATCATGGACTGTCTAAGCAGGGTAGAGTTCTTTCTCCAAGGGAGCAAGTTATGTGGATTCCAGTGGAGCTAACCAGTCTTCATCAGAGGGCTATATCTTTCACAAATCTGGCTAAAACCAAACCTATTCAGAAAGACATGGCTTGGAATGAGAGCATTAAGTATATTTTATTCTCATGCTAACATTTGGAAGGCCAATGCTCAGGAACAGGTGATGAAGTCATGCATGAATAAGGTGAAGTGTTATATCCTGTAGCTCACAAAATCAGAGCATGAGGCTGAAGGCTGAGCAATCACATGAGCTTGTTCAGGCTCCTGTCTGCAGTCGTTACATTTTATTTATGCCAGATGGATGACATATTACATAATCAGATATGAAAAATACCACCCAAGGACCCTGAGGGGATGAAAACCTCTTTATGGACCGTATGAGCTTCTGCGGAGAAGAAGCAGAAAGAGACCTAACAGCTCTGGACAAAGAAGATGTCACAAGAAAATAGGTGATGGATAAAGCATGGGAATATGTAATAGGAAATGATTATGGGCATTACCTGGAAACAGTACTGTGATCAAGGTTTTAATGTTCTTTCCATTTCTTCTAATTCCAGTGAAATCAGGGTGCATGCATCTTCCTCTAACTGAAAACTATCTCATCAAAGAAGTATCTAACCTCATCATTAAGCTTCTTTTCACGAGATATAATTATTGTTATTAACAGTAATATTTTTGCTGTAATAGTCTGCCTTCTGTATACTCCCCACTATTTCCCCAGGTCTGCACATTCCATAAGGTCGACAAAATCAAAGGTATTCAGCACATCTGCCTTTGCCATGAAAGCTTATGAGGGAGATAACTTTTTCCCCACTGTGGAACAGTCCACTTCATTGTTTCATGTGTTTCAGGTTGGAAAAAAACTCAAGAAAATAAGCTTTCCTTAAGTAACCAGACTCCAGATGTTTAGCACCTACATCCATGCAGAAGCATAACCTATGCAAGTGCCTGATCTTGCAAAAGGAACAATGTGCTGTTGCAGGAAGGAGTGCTGGGCATCATGCAGGGTTTCCCTGCCTATGGTCATGGTTGAGCACCAATAAGTCCTTTTAGACTACTACCCTTTTAAAATTGTAGATTTTGCTGCTATTTACACATTACATATATATATATATGTATGTAGTCTTCAGTTTCTGAGTTCCTTAGGAAATCTATTAAGTGAAGAAGGGCTGATGACAAACATTTCAGTCCTCTTAATTATTATTCTTCCACTGAAGTCAAGATAAAAACACCCAAAGTAAAATGAAGAGGGTTTGCCAAAAGAGATGGACAGTTCTTCCTTAGTTACAACATATACAAGACTCAGACTAAAATGTAAGCAGTACAAGAGCAAAGCTTTACTAATTATTCAATAGTGGACAAAATAACTCCCAAGTAGGTGGATTGTCCTGTAAGTGAGATAAGATATGTTTTGTCAAAAACCACTTTTTTGCAGATGTGTCTGTGTTAACACTGCTACATACCTCTATAAACATTTTGAAAGAGCTTGGGTCATTTTTTTGTGGACAAAACTGAACCAGTACCTCTACCCTCTCATTTACAAATCCCTTATTTTTTGATCCTTGATACATTAATGTCTTGATACTTAATGAATCAATATGAATCTCAACTGTTGGAAACAAAAGGAATTTTACATTACCTCATTATGAAATACAAAAGTCTCTTTCCCCTGTACTCCCAGAAGTGAACTAGAAAAGAACATCTAAAGATTAGATGTAATTCAAACATGGATAGATGTAGACATTGACTAAATGAAAAGAGAAGGGAGGAAAAAACTCTGCAGTTTCCAATGTCCCTCACAAAGTTGATCATCACTATATGAAGCACTGAGAAGGTGAGCAAAGATCCCTTGGACTCTTCTCTCCTTGGTGACGATAGATAAACAGTCAGAAAACTTCTCATTTAATTTTGTTGATTGCTTGTTGAATAACTGTTGGTATGACCATCCAATCAGGCTGAGACATGGTAGGGTCCCTGTAGCTGTCCCAGCAGAAAATGAAAATACATCAGTAATTCTTCTGTAGCATGTCCCCATCATCAGGCTCCAAGCAGACCTCACTCAAAAACTCCAACTCAGCCTCACTGCAGACGTTTAACAATCAGACAATCTGACAGAAGAAATGACCGTGCATGTTTGTGATTGGCTAAAAGATTGCTGCCAGCTGTGAAAGAAAGATGTGGTAGTTACAATTCAAGAAGATAACCATTTTCAGACTTTATTACCATTGAATACATTCTGATGAAAACCAGTCATGGCAGACCTCAAAAGCTGAGGCTAACACAAAACTCTTTTAACGTTGGATTACTGAGATGCATATGTGGGAAAGCTTATGAGTGGATTTTTTTTTTAATGGGTACACATCATGTCCATTTTTATGACTCAGGGTGGCAAATCTGATGCAGAATTAGCAATGCTAAACTCAGAAGATCTAACTTTCAGAAAAGGTTAGTATATGGCAAGTAATAATGGTGGAGGAAGAAAAGAAAATGGAAATGATGAGAGCAACACCAGGTGAGAGCAGTGCCTAAGTGGGAGTGTGGAACTGGCCACGGCAGTAAAAAACAACTGTGGCCATTGTAAAATAAATACAAAACTTTGAAATAAGAAAAATGTTTGATCTCTCAAGGAAGCATGTGAAATAAGATGTTACTGCAAGTAATAGCAACATGGTAAAATAACCATCATGAATGGAACAAAAAGTGCAGAGGGAAAAGCTTTAAATAAATATAAAGGCAGTAAGGTAGAATTGTCTAACATTATATGATTGCCTGTAAAGAAGAGAAAGAACTAGTTTGCATAATAGTCTGCTCAGCTGATTATCCATTCCAGAAGACGGATGAAATAGACTCCAGTAAGCAATTCTCAGGGATAAGATTGTCAAGCTGCTACATGGGAAAGAGAAAGGCAATGTCATCCAGAAATTTCGCCTTCCTGGTTAAAGCATTCTCTGGATTTGGGGGCTGAAATTCCCATGCACCCACAGAGTCAAAACTACAAGCTGAGGCACTGATGTCTAACATCTCTTAGGAGAAAATTCACAAGGAAAAATAAATATATTAACCATATGTAAAATATAGAATTATGAAACATGACTGAAATGAGAATGATGAGTTTCTTCTACTCATCAGAGCTTCAAATCAAAAGTAGAGACAAGGCGGTCATCCGAATTTTCGGGGTTTTCCTTCTTACATTAACTGTCTTTGCATGTTCCTCTTTTTTGCTCTGTGACATATTAACAGTGAACAATAACAGTGAATTTGGTGGTCAATAAGCAATCCCTTCTTATGTATGTTCTGGCATCAAAACACTTTTACGACTCCTTATTTCTGGGTACTTTTCCTTTTTAAAGGATTATTTTTCCAAACTTCCACTTTGGATAAAATTTATCTCACAAATTTTCTGTTGGATTAACTAAATATAGGAAGGAAAAGGTATGTGAAAAGGGGCTTACTAGTATTACTTGATAGTGATTAATTACTTCAGTGTTAGGAGAAGTGATTGAGATAACAGGCATTTAGGTCTCTGTGGCATTAACAAAGCAGCTCTTACAAGGGACTAGCTTGAAATCAAACAAACATGATAAAAAATTTATTTCACTAAAAATAATGTTCTAAGTAAGACACACACACCTTGAGAATTGGGGTATAATTTATCTAAGTATCCCTTAGAGATTCTTTCTTCTCTGTACGCCACATGAAAAATCACAGTATCACTTAATGCTCTTTTTTACCTATAAAATATTTTATTGTTAGTTAGGTAGCATGTAATATATAGAGTAATTTGGTTCACATGGTAGTGACTATTCTGTTCTTTTCAAATTGCAAAGACTCATTACTATGAAGGTAATGAAACATAAGCACCTAGAGCAGACTACAAAACTGACGGATCCCTATTCTTTCCCATTCCAGAGTCAACAGGAATTTTCTCAGCAGCATCAGCAAGAAGTAGATAGATGGTGATCAGATTTTCCATGAGATTAAATGGCCGTCTAAGTGAGAATGAACCCATTCTGAAAGCAGAGCTTAGAGAACATGTCAGCAAAAGTAGAACTTTCATGGGGGGAATTTCCCTTGTCTCCAGCACAGAAAGTATTATTAGCATAATTCCTCAAGCACACACTAGCTAAGATACCTGTGAGTTATTTATTAATAGTTAAAGGAGTTATTTGGCATCCAGCATCAAATATAATTCTTGAAAAGGGCTGACAGCAGAATATATTTGTTAACTAGAGACATGCCTAAACTTTGCCAAGAGAAATACCGAACTACATGTGCACTTATTGAAGGAGAGTGTGCCTTTTTAAGTTGAAGTCCTAGTTTATATATTTTCCTTTTTCATCTTGTTATATTTCTGTGAATTTAGATTGATTATAGTAGCAACAGGAATAAGGTAGATTGCACTTAAGAAGAGTTCTGCCTGTTATACCATTCAAAGCTTACATCTTTCTGCAGCATTTTCTTTATATAGCAACAGATGACCACCCTTGAGATACCCTAAAACCTTGACTCGTTTATATTTTGTTAATTTTCTTCAGTTTAATAAGGTGATAAATAAACAAGCTTCTGAAGGAGTGAGAGACTGTCAATGCTTGAAACTGAGGTTCTCTGTTTATTCATCAGCCAGATATAGATGGCAACAGGCACCATGCAAAAATGTCTGACAGTCATCATGCAGCTAGTCTGAAGGAACAAGACCAAGTTAAGTGGTAGTTATAAATGTAATTCCTTGCTGCTCCACGTTTGGGACCCTTTCCTGAGCTGAGATGGTCAATGTTATTGACCCATGGTCAAGTATGTGGAATCCAGACAGAGGAATCAAAGATAAGAATTGACTCGTAGGCTGTTCTCTCACAAACCTCCTCTCTTCTAATTGATTTTCCATATGAAATTTAAAAAAAAATAGAGTGAAAACCGATATCTGTGACATAGTAATTCATAAGAAAGCTGTGGTATGGTAAAATTGCTCAGGCAGAGCAGTCTCCTGAGCACCCTGAGCAGAAGCGTGCTGCGCTGCTATTTAGATCCTCTCCCTTTGGCTGCCTCTCACAGGCGGCTGCTCGATCCCGCTGCAGGCGATTTATCTGGGCACACGGCACAGGGAATTCATCTACCTGGCGTGCTCGGACACGCAGGGTCCCGTGTGCTCTTAAGGGTACCCTCCAGCCTGTCTGAGCCCAAACTTCCCAGATCACTGTCTAGTTCTGGTGATGATTTTGACTCCTGGAATGGCCATCAAACAGCAGCACGGTCTCTTGGAGTCCGTAACTACCGATGATCAAGAACCTTGGGACTTTCATGTAGTCAGCTAATGAAAGCATCAAGATCTATTATGTATAATATAGCACAGAAAAACAACGTACTCAGGAAGTTTCACAAGATTTATCCTGGTTTTTAGATACTGGGAAATTGCTTTAAAAACTTCTGAAGCAACATCACTGATGTCAAAGGTCAATATTTTCAAATGATGTTCTCACAAAATCAAATAAAGTAGGATATTTATTTTACTGTGACATCCAACTTTTTTGCAAGTTATTTTTGCAAGTCTACTGACAGTAGATAGAATTTTGCTTGTAACTGCTCTTTTGCTGGTGGAGAAAGGAGATCCTAATTAGAAAGAATTCTGTATATACAAACAAAAATTCTATTTACTTTCCTGTGAACATTTGTTTATTCCCTAAAAATTAGCAGTCATTTTAGCTGTATGTGAAAGAGATATCCACACATTGATGGCAATTTGTCTTGTTTTATTTTAAATCTTAAAATTAAAAATAAGAGAATATTTTGGACAATAACAGTCATGTGTACATTTTTGCAAGACTGGGAATAGACATACTATTTAAGATATTCCTAAGACATTATAGGGGGGAAAAGGAAGCAAAATTACAATTAAGTATTTTAATATAAAGTTATAACTCTTTCAGCCGTGTTTTATTCTGCAAACACTGTAATTTACGGTAGTGATTGTCTACTAATCAGGTGTTGTTTATTGCAGTGTTCTCTTTTACCAGGACATTTTAGTGTTAAAAATTATAAAAGATGTCAGTCAGTTTTGAGTGTACTGCAATTATTTTTATGGCTGATAAACTGAATGAATAACTCCCTGTGTGCAATATAGGCAGAGCAGGTTTGAACAGTCCTTGGTTTGCTTTTGATTTACATGTCTATACAACGATGTGCAACTCTTAAAAAATATGGTATTACTGCACAATGAAACAATTGGATTAGAGGTGATTCTACTGAATATTTTTGCTTTCTTTCACATAATAATATTGCAGTTGCAAAAATATATGCACATACTAGGTCAAATCCTGTGTGCACTAAAATATACCTATTAAGGTTTCTTTTTTAAGATAAACTGATGAGATTGCAAAGATTCTTGGAAGAACAAAAAAAGAGCATGTGTTGTGATTGGTCTCAAGGTCATTAAAAACAATGTGGGCAGACAACTTTTAGTTGGCACCTAAATCTTTACTAAAAGTAAAGATAAAGGATCCTTGAATTACAAGAGGCAACTTCTCCTTTCCTGAATTAGGATTATCCTACAGAGCTTCAATAAAACCCCAAAGTAAAGGTAAGGAAGAAACAGTTTTAGTGCAATATCCCTTAATTATACACAGATGTTTACTGAGAAATGTAGCTGTATCATCTGCATGGCAGAGAAAAACAGGGATTTTATTCTTCTGTCTGTTATCAATTAAATCATCAAAACAATTATCATTCAAATTACAATGTATCATTTCACTTTTAGAATGTTTGGGGCAGAGGCAATCTATGAAGCAGAAATCTGCTAACCATCAAAGCAACAAAGAAACATTAAAGTTCAATGGACAGTTTGTTCGTGTTTTAATCTATGTTTTTTTTTTTAAATGGAAACCATGTTCACATGGTCTAAGTAACACTTGCGTCAAAAAAGCCTTTGAGGTTCAATCCAGTGAGACAGTACATTTTTTTCTCTTTTTTTTTTTTTCCCCCCTCCTTTCCCTCCCCTCCCCCCTTTTTTTCCCCCCAACATCCACAAATGTTTTCAAGAGGGAATATGACCCTAGGAGATGCCAAGGTGTCACTGCTAGAGTTTTTATCAGGGAAAATGTCTGCTAAGAGGCAAATTTGACATAAGAATAGAAATAAAATACTTAACTTCTAAATGTATTCCTTTGAAAAATGGTTGCAACTGGGAACTGATTCCTATTAATGCTAAGATTCTGTTATCTTCCATTATGCATGTTATACCTGCTCAGTGTTATTTATTATGGTATCTGTGTTTCAAAGTATTCACCTGACCTAAGAAAAGGGATATATTCCAATCCTTTTTACTGTACATGTATCTTGCATAAATTAATGAAATGCTAGGTAAGTATTTTTCTTCTTGTTTTTAAGCTGAAAAAACTCTAGAAGCAGCAAAGAAACGCTGGAGTTTTATCAAAGAAAACAGAGATCTGTTTGTTATGGGAACAAATATGTTGGTATGAAAAATTAAAATCCTCAACAAATAATCCACATGGGATGTTAGATACTATCCCCAGGTGCTTCTGTTTTTTCTACTAGCAGTTATTTTCAGAAATTATTCCCTACGAAAAATATTCATATTTTCTCTTGCTGTGAAATTTAAAACCTTTTTTTCCTTCTAAAATTAAGCAAGTGTGCCACTGTACTTTCTGATGCAATACCTACCTGGGACAAAGGGTCATATTCATAAAAACCTCTCTGTGGCCAGGGCTCTTTAATGCTTTCTTTTTAAAGCTGAAAATAAAGATGCATGATTTTATTAGAGATACACAAAATGTCATAATTACCCAGTCACAGAGATTAGTGTCTCCTTAAGGAAACCTTTAAGCAAGGATGGATTTTTCCACCAGGCTCAAATGCAGGGATTGGAAAGAGCCCTCTGTCTGTGCCCTATATGCAGTCTGGTTGCACAATTAGCATCTGAATTTAAACTGAGCTTTGTTTAAACTGCCATTTATACCTATAATTTTTGGCACTCTGTTCAGAAGGACAAAACAGCCTGGAAAAGAGAATCATTCTCCAGTAAGCAAATGCAATCAAACTGCTGTCAACTGTCCATTTCCATCAGATTAGGCTGCCTTTTCCACATTTAGAGGTCTAATTCAAATGTGTTACTTGGGCGTAACATTTATAAGGAGAGTCATGAGCATAGGAAAATAACTGCCATGAGATTTATTACCGCATTTTCTCTCAAAATTGAAGTGTATACTACATTAAGAGTAGTCCAGGCTGTTTGTATATATTTGGTGTCTCTTCACTGCCATGTAAACAGCATTTGTGAATTCAATCAGCTATCATTTCATGGCACTATCTAAGTGCCTGGTATTAACAACAGTGATACAACGTCTGTATTAACAAAAGAGATAAACTTTTGTTTTGAAATTGCCTGTCCCTTACAGACACAGAGGTATTGCAGAGTTTGGGAATTTGTTTGCTTTGAGTGCTCACAGCTTTCCCCTTGTGCTGCACAGCTGAGCAGAGTACTACCTTTGGTGCCAGAAAGGCACAGCAGCCTCCCACTGCCCACCTCTCCCAAAAGCAAACATCCACAGGATCATTTTACTTTGGGACCTATTCCTGACATTTCAGGTACCTTGTACATACACTTACCTTGCCACCCTAAAAAGTGACAATGGTTTGTCATTAATCAAGTATTACATGCACCATCTACTTTGCTCAGTAAAATGTCTCAGGAAGTGCTGCCACAGGAGATTGAAAGGAATTTATTGTTTTACTGATTGGAAACGGTGCATATGTGGGCTGTGGAGGTAATGTGCTGCTGAGACAAGTGTGTATTCCAGCTGGCTCAAAGGCTAGACATGCCTCCTAACTTTTATGCTCCTTAACATTTAAATGTGCCAAAAGAAGCTCCTGGGCATCCTCAGGAGCAGGCCCAGTCCTTTGCCTGCTGACAGCGTGTCTAAACCTGAACCTGGTCCTATTTTGAACAAACTGGGAGCTTGAGAGTACACCTTGAGACTCAGCTTTTAAATCAAGCTTTCCCAGACTGCCAGCTGCAAAGCCCTGGATGATAAGTTTACTGGCAAGTTTTGTGTTTCTTTGCTGAACTCAAAGCCTCAGGGTGGTAAGACAGCAGTGTGGATTTTTGGCCCTTTCATCCTAACCATTAACTGATCTTCCAGTAGCTTGTGCAAGATATGCCATCACAGCTCCATGAAGGATCGTTAAAAATATTGGCTGTGTGACATGATAGATATATGTATTTTTCTGAGATACAAATGAGCTCCAGCTCTCCACCACGAATATTTAATTCCTGTTTACTTCAGCTGTTTGGTCTTTTGTTTTATTTGCAGATTACATCTGAAAAGAGGTAGTTGCTTTCTCTTAAATGTATTTACTACTCAAACTCTGAATAGCTGCTTCATTTATATACGCACTAGAAGTATTTTTATAAGAAGCACAAAGTTACTGGAACTATTTTCACTGAAAATACACATTAATCAAATTATTGAAGCACTTAAAATCAGTCTCATGAGGTAAATACTCAGAGTTATGAATGTGATCTTTTGCTTTTGCCCATGCTCTGCAGTGATGACTTGAAAAATACTTATGAATATATACCTATAAAGTCATTCCCTGGAATATTTAACATAGTCACTGAGAGCAAACAGTGTTTTATTAATTTAAAAAAATGCCTTCTATCTCACTTCATAGCAAAGACATAGAAAAATTCAGACTTTGGAAAACTGGAAAGCAAAGAATTAAATTGCATGGCCCTGCAGCCTAATTGTGCCCTCTGGAAGTTGCACATTGCTGGGGAATCCCCAGGGCCTTTTCTGCTCCTCATGCACGAGGTGTGTGTGCAGAGATAGAAGGACAGGATGGAGCAGTGCAGCAGGACAGGGGCTGCCAGAGGTGCCTGGGAAGGAGCTGTATCCCTCTGGGTGTGTGTGAATCCCTGTCAGTGACTCCTGCATCCACCATCAAAGGGAAGAGCCTGGGCACTGATGCACCTGGGAGAGCCTGTGTGCCTCATTTCTGCACTGTCATGTGTACATTACTGGTGGTAGGGTGCTGAGATCATCAGCAGCTAGATGGGAGGTATGTGTGGTCTGTGGGTTTACAGACTGGCAAATCAAAGAAAAGTGTTACACTGAGTCATCTGCAGCAGGATGAAGGCACTGTAAATAACTTCTTTTTCAAAAATTGTTGATGTGATGATCTTTTAATGCAGCTGAGTAAGTGCTTGAGAGTAGGACAGATGGAGGCAAATAAAAACTTGAATTCCCCAGGTTTCAAAAGTTTAAACTGAGAGATTTGCACATGAATTCCCTGCTTTTCAGAAACTTAGGATTTGCCACACCTGTTCCTCAGAAAGAAAACAAAATACTCTAAGCAACCCTAAATCAGTTTAAAAAAAACTTTTTCTGGTTTGCTTTGTTTTTCTCACTGGATCTACTTGGTTTGCTTTTTGTTTTATTTTAATGAAAGACAAATTTTTCTATCAGAAAATGCATAATCATTTTGTGCAATTTTTTCTTTTTGAGCTTTATTCAAGGAGAAAGCTTTAGCCACCTGAATAATCTAGTGTATTTGTCTTGTCCTCTGGGCACTATGACCCACCCCCTGCAATTTTACCCCCCCTCACCATTTCAACCTTTCACTCTATCCATTTGCTTTTGTTCTCATTGCAGCACTTTGGAATATATAAGCACCTAGAAAGATATTCCTAAATAGGAATGTGATGTATACATATAGATTGAAACACTTCCAGCTTCAAACACGCGCACACACATGATGTTCTCCACTCCTCTGGAACTTCAACTCCTTTAGAAGGAAGACCCACATCCGTGGCTCTCCCATCTGGCTAATGCTATGTCATGTCCTGCTTCTCTAAGGAATTCTCTCCCAGCATACAGGGTAGTTCCATTTTCACTGAAATTGCTGAAAGACAGAGTTGCTGGCTTCTTCATTAATCTTTTTGGCCACCACACCTGATTGTAAATCAGTCATAACTGTGCAAGATAGTCCTTCCCAAACAAACGTGNGGGGAAGCACATAATGATTGAGAAAAACACTAAGTGACTGAGGTCACTTAGGACATAATTGCAGCTGCAGTATGATCTTCAAATCTACATGAACAAAAAAGCCCTGCTGAGAGTTACTCTTTTTTTAATGAATGCCAATATTTTTTTTTTTTTTACCCCTTGATTCCAAAAACAGATAAATGTTCGTAAATTCTGCATCAAGTAGCACAATGCTTGAAGCACTAAAGGTATCCAGTGGTTCTATTACAGACATCTGAACTATGGTCTAGTTGAGAAATGTGCATAAGATTTAGGGGCACACAGATAAGTTAGAGAAAAATGCATTTAGAGTTCTAGCTCTAGCATAACTGCCATGCTGCTATTTTTTCACAAAAGTGAAAAAATCTATATCTAACAACTGAAGTTGCTGCATTTCTAATTTGTAATACATCATGTCATAATCATATGTGATGCTCAGCATGACAAATAAAGACAGATTACCAGGCCAGAATAGCTTGTAAAGTCCTGATGTTTTAAACACTTTGATGGGGTGTGGTGTTTACGCTATGAAGAGTGCCATTAACTGCTCTGTAACTACTTCTGGAGAAAAGCAGTGTCACTGACTTCAATGAGACTACTCATGGTAATAAGCACCGTGCTCAGGGCTGTCTGGAGATTACTATTATTGCTCCTTACATGCACTTCACCTTGCAGTAGCCTCTGGAATACAAGTCATGGACCTGGACTCCACTGGGTTAATCATTGTGGTGCCCAAAGTTAAGAATGAGAATAATGTGGATAGAAAAGTGAGGAAAACTAGGGATGAGAGTGAGAATACGACACAAGTGTCTCGGCACGGTTACTTGGCAAGTTGCTGCATATATTTCAGACTTACAGTTTTTAAAAGCTAATAATAATGGCTTTGTTTAATCAGAGCCACGTTTAACAGAAAAGTTATTTACATATTTTAAAAGACTCTGAAGGGCTCCTCCTATCCTGGATCACTTAGCCCTTTTCCGGCCCTTTTTCTCCACTGTGACTTTTGAAAGCAGGATCCACAGCAATATGTACTTCTATAGGAATAAAAATTTAAAGACTTTCATTTTGTTGTGGTCGTGGTAAAAAAACTGTACACAGACATTTTTCTTTGACTCCATTGTTTGAAACTTTGCTAGTTCCTTTTTTTTTTTCGCTCACTTCCTCTTACTTGTATTTGTAGAGTGTGAGAGAGGTTAAATGCTTTCAGTGTTTGATCAGTCACCAGCTGAGAGTACCCTGGAAACCAATGTTTTCTACAAGTTGAATTTTGTGACTATTTGCATGTGAATGTGTGAATATGAGCATATGAGTAATTGCAAGGAATGTGCATGTGTGCTGTAGTAATTATTTTCCTCCATTCGTGGTCTTTTCAAAGAAGAAAACATTAAATTGATCTACAGGGAGAAAAATATAAAGAAAATCCCCTTAAAAACTAATTTCCTAGACCAAATATCAGAATATTTTTGGGGAGGGGGAGTAAGGGGGTTAACACTGCCATAGCAGTTACAAATATTATTTTTTAAAAAGCATAATTCTTTACAAATACAGGCAGTGTGGGAGGAAGGAAGGACTTGTGGTTTTGGCACTTGACTGGTAAGCTCACAAGAGCTAGATTCTGTTTCCAGCTCTGCTACAGACTGTTCATAGATGCTATCACAGTGAAAATAATAAATAATAATAGTTATGAGCACTTCTGAAAATTATTATCATCTTTCTCTGCTTGTAAAAGGAAATAAGAACAGTACCTCCCTCCCAGTGCATGATTTTTAATGTGCTGGTGTGGTAAGAAGAGTGAAGATGCCCAATCTGCTGCAGTGCAGGGATCCTCTGGCAGCTGATACCTGGAGTAGCACAGGGTGTGTGAGCCCTGGTGCTGTGGCCAGCCCAGGTGGCTCTGTCTGGGCTCCCTTGGCTCTGGTGGTGACACTCAGTGTTAGGGCAGGCTGACATCAGTGAAGTGGTTAAACAGCATTATCACAATGGAAATTAATTTCTGAGGGGGTTTGTTCAAGTAAAAATGTTTGTTTCTGGAATTTAAAAGGTGACAAGGGTGATAGGAGACACCAAAATGTATGTTAAAGTGCTCAGTTCTGTGTTTTTAGCTAAAAATATTTTCTGTGCAACAAAATCAGTGGGGGCTCTGATGTCTCATGCTTCTTCCAGCTACCTGGCTAGGCGTGTGCACCCTGATTCCAAGTGAACATGCAAGCTACTGATGAAGAAAATTCCCCCTTGTTGAAGGGAAGGGTAGGGATTTATAATAACACTGTGGCTTAACCCAGCAGGCAGCCGAAACCAGGACAAATAATTATCACGAAGGAAAGCTTTGGGAATGATGATAGTCATCTACTACTGCACCATTAAACTTAAAAAGATTTTTGGTAATCAACACAAAAGGTTTAATTACATAAGCACTTCTCCCTGGACTAGATTTGCTTCCATTAAAGTACATTATTTCAAAAAGAACCCTGTTTTTCCACTGATTTTAGAGAAGACAACATTGGGCCAACAATGACTGCCTTTAGAATTTCTCCCCAAAGTTCCCCATCTGTAGGACTCTCCACGGATTCCTATTACTTCCTACTTTACCTCAGTAAAACACTTTGTTCTAAATTTTCTGCTGCTTTTGTCTCTTGGTAGAGCATCTTCATTACGAAAACACTGTTTTATAAATTGCAGTGATGAAAAAAGTGCCAAGTAGATTTTCTAGTGAACCAAATCTCTGAAGAAAAATGAAATTGTAATAAAAAAGTATCCCCACTACATTCCTGAAAATGAAGTTGATTTTTCTTTCCTTTGTGAACAAATGGTTCATCAGCATTTGGAGCTTGTAATTCCCCTGCATTTATAATCTTGTTTAATTTATTTTCTCTTTGTTGGTTTGTTGTTTTTTTTGGGGTTTTTTTTTGTTTTTTTGGTCATTGTTTGTTTTTCAGTTTTTTTGATCAGACCTTTTCTGATTTGTTTGCTATAAGATATTGTCCACAGAGTCCATCAAAACACATATGATTCTTAGTATCCCTAAAAATCAAGTGCTTAAATAACGCAATTCTGGACTCTCACATGTAACTTTAACTACTTAAATAGCTCTAATGCTAATATTTTTACCTATTCTTTTTCACAGATTATAAGTTCACACAAAATCACTATGATATCTGCTTTCCTGCATAAGTTAGACCTTACAGTTCTAGCCAACTTATTCCTGCATTAAGCTTAAGGATTTATGCTAGAATTAAGATATTGTGTCTTGACTTAAAGATCCCTAATTATGGAAAATTTAACACATCCCTTGAAAAATCTGATTCTGAAGGATGATTCTTCTAACTGTTATAAATGTGTCTGATTGAACTTTGCCTGTCACAGCATGATTTTTATTTATTATTCTAAAGTCAGAGCTTAATAATCTAACGTACCTTATAAGGGCAACTCTTCTCAGAGAAAAAAAATATGACAAAGCTGCCTTACTACCAAGTGCACTGTTTATTGGAGAAGGTGGTATTCTGCAACAGGACTAGAATCCAAAATTAACCTTAGGGGAGTTTTAGACCATAGATGTGCCTATTTCTGACAGGTAAATTAAGTCCAAGTTTACTGTCTTGTGGCCTGAGAAAAGATATAATAGGACACAATACCTGGCAGAGCAGAAGTAGGTGAGGGACTGAGATGGGGAAGAGAAGAGATTTAATGCTCATTTTTGATGTTACATGTTTTTTAAGTGCATACTATTTACTGCATTCTCATTTTGCATTTAATTTGTATAGTTTAACTTCAATCAATTGGCATGGGAATGGTGGTCAAGGCTGAAAAGAAAGTGGAACTGATTCATATTCACCATAGATCTAAGCAATGATCTAAGATCTAAGATCTAGATCTAAGCATAGATCATGCTGAGCAGTGTCTGGTCTTTGATTTTGCAAAGACTCCTCAAGATATTTGATATTAGGCTACAAGTCACGGAACGTACTGTTGTAACTTGTACAAGATCCTAAATAATTTTGAATTGGCTAGTGTTCAGTTCTTATGATTTTTTAGGCTCCCTTTTTTCTAATGCACATAAATTATTCTTCCCAATCCCATTAATGTTAAATATGCTTGCTGATTGTCTTCCAAGAAGCTTTTATTTAAACAGAGTTTACCTGAGATAAATGACTTTTTTTTTGTTTTAAACTTACAACACCCAAATAAAAGACCTTTGGGGCTTGCTGTCTTTGTATTATGATTTATTTGTTGATGTCAAAAGATTGCACTATGTAGCAGGTCTAATTTTCTGCCTCGTGTACTAATACAGCTCCTATTATCTGTCCTCTTATTGAGAAATCCTCCCCAACAGAGCTGAGAGCAGAACCCTGAGCAGTTTCCCGCCCACCTCTTCAGATCCTGGTGCCTATCAAAGCACCTCAGGAAGACTCAGCTTCACTGGGATGACTTGTAAGAAGTGAGGGAACTGCTAGGAGTTCCAGTGCTTACTCCTACAGCAGCACTGAGTGGAACTGGAGACACATCAACTCCCCATCCATTCCCACCACCCTTATCTCTCCTGTTTTTCAGGGAATTTGCTCCTGTGAAAGCCTTGGTCCTGTCTCTGAGCACCTATGGTATTTTATAAAAGCTGCAGGTTGTAAGAGCATGCCATGGTTGCCTGGCCAGTATCAGTCACTCCAGACCCTGCAAAGCAGCACTGTGGGAAGGGGTAATATCAACCATCCATACAAAGGGTCAGTGGAATAGGGAGCTACAGGCTTTCTCCTCCTCATACCTGAAACAAACCTGCTCCTTCCCAATGAGAAACAAATCCTTCCCTGAAAGTGGCCCCTGGATTTTCACTTGTGTGTCCTTGACTCCCAGAGAAAGCAAATATAAAGGTATCATTCACTAACCAATATTCTACTTTATTCTTTCAGAATTCCTTTTCTATTGTTTGCTTTTGCCTCAATGATGATACTTTGTGAGCTTCAGGCTCCAGGCTTTTGCAACTATCATCATTTTAGGATCACATTTAGTTAGCTCAATGTAGATGAGAACATAGAGTTATAAGTTTCTAAATATGCAACTTCTGTGATAGACCTTAAATACAAGCTATGCATGTGGTGTTCTGAATATGTGTTAATCTTATAGCTGAGCAGGTTTCTTTTTTTTTTTTTGACAAATCTGAATTAACATGATACACCTTTTATGTAGATCAGAAATGAGAGACTTTGTGGGTGAAGGTAGATTTAAGAAATACTTTTGGCAAATAGACAACCCCTTACAAGTAAAATGTTTTATCATGTATAGCTGCATGTTTAAATAATACAGAAAGGAAAGCTCTTAATTTAGAGAAAACATAATACTGTGGAATTTGTAAAAACCTTTAAGCTAAAATTCTCAAAGGTTCAATTTTTCAGCAAAAAACCAGGACATGATCTGAACTCGGACAAGAATAGTCCTGTGGCATATTTGCCACTGGTGATACACAGGCCAGTTCCAAGGGGTTGCTGCAGCAGGATGCTCTGCCTGGAATGGGGAGAACAACTCCACCAGTGCCTCATTTGCAAAGCTGTCAGTGGCAAACGAAGAGGGAGTGTCATGCTGCTTTTGGTGTTGAACAATGCTGAAACCCGTCTGACTCATCAGTCCCAAAGATAAACATCCTGATAGTGAGATAAGATGGGGTAGACTTGGTTAAAGAACCAAACAGATGATACTCCTGATAACTTATCTAAAACTGCCGAGCTGACACAGCTGGCCTGGAGCTGATATGACAGTAGCCCATATGACATACATAAAAGCCCAGTCCCAAATTTTAACACCAGGGTCTTCTGATGTATTCCTTATTGGGGTAGATGTGTGGAGATTTGTCCCTTGACTGGGGATGCCCCACAAGGTTATTCCTTGAGACTGACTAAAAGAGACTTGCCCACTGTAGTTGGTATGAGTGAGTACAACATCAATCTCTACTTAATACTTGGGTTTGCTAGCTATAATGAAATTGCTTTAATACAATTGCTTTTAATATAATTTCTTCAATATTGCTTCATATTGCACTATATTATAATAGTTGTTATGGTTCCTACACTCTGTAGTAAATAATTCTGATTAAGATCTTTTTGTCTAATCATTATCATTATAAACCATATATATTTATAAAAATATATCTGGTTTGCCATTCTTAATTCTGCAGGACAAAGTTGTATAGATGTTCCATTACACCTGTATAATCTTTTACACATAACCATTTACAAAGTCTGGGGCTAAGATTGGATCCAGCCACACATTGGCTCCTCTCTCTCTAAAGGAGTTTAGAAAGAAAGGGGGTTCTTTCTGCACCTCTTAACTCAATGTGAGGGTTTCTTTAATAATCTCTGTCTGAAGCTCCCACTCTGTCTGCCACAATTGCACAACACAGAACTGAGAAATACCATTAGCTCCCAGAACTGAGAAATACCACTAGCTCCCACAACTATGTCCACTACTGAGGCTGAAAGTTACTGGAAAGTGAGACAAAAGGTCTGTGAAGCCCTAGAGCTATTTTGCCCACCTCTAAGACAGAACAAGATTATTTATTATTTCATAATTACTATTTATATGTCTGTGGTAGTGTCAAATGTCTCAGACAAAAAGATTTGTAAATATAACTCCTATTCAACTGTAACAGTAGATTACTATTATTGTCTTGTAATTGGCTGCCCAACCTATAATATCCAATGTAAATAAATAGAATCATAGAATATGTTGAATTGAAATGGACTGATAAGTGTCAAGTTCAACTCCCTGCTCCTCACAGGACTACCTAAAACTAAACCATGACTAAGAGCATTGTCCAGATGCTCC
Organism: Dicaeum eximium; assembly: GCA_013396995.1. Taxonomy (NCBI): domain Eukaryota; kingdom Metazoa; phylum Chordata; class Aves; order Passeriformes; family Dicaeidae; genus Dicaeum; species Dicaeum eximium. Next base: position 2,118,000 of record VWZP01000837.1, read on the forward strand.
TTGAACTCTCTCAGGCTTGGCACCATGTCCACCTCCTGGAGAGCCTGTTCCAGTGAATGATCAGCCTCTCGGTGACCTTTTCCTAATGTCTGCTCTGAACTTTCCCGGACTCAACTCTCAGCTTCACTTCATGTCCTCGTGTCCCACCACTGGTCACCAGAGAGAGGAGATCAGCACCTTCCACTGCAGTGTTCACATGTTCAAGTGTGACTCCATGCTGGCATTTTCTGGCTTTCTTCACTGTGTCTCTGCTACCTTGGGGCCTCCTGAGTAACCTTAGTCCCCTCTGTGGGAGGAGTGAGCTGTGATTGATGCCAGGGAATCACCTTTGGACACCATGCTGGACTGTTACTTCAGTCCTGGGCCACTTAGGAAAGAGTTGCCATCTCTCACCCATAAAGTACTCCCTGAGTCCCACATCCACCCTGTCTCTGACCGAGGCTTTAGTCTTGTGGCTCTAGGTCATAACAAGTTTTATCATGTACCTTATCAGATAATTGAGTATAGTCTTTTGTAAGAGTTACATCAGGTAATATTTACAAATGCATGTAATCCACAGAAGGAATTTGTCTCCACCTGAAGCAGCTGGTATCGAAGAACCTGCTATCAGGAAATGATTTCCTTTAAGAATATGTAGGGTGTTTGACTCTAAGGCTATTTAATACCATAAAGTAAGGGTCTCTTAAAGAACTGGGAAGGGAGGAGAGAGTGAGATGAAAAATTTGAGCAGACTGCAAGTTATTAATTTTTAGGAGATACTTTTCATGCTGTCCCTACCCACCCAAAAGAATGTAGGTGTGAAGAACTAAATGCTCTTTTACCTAGAAGACTAGAAGTTAAATCCTTAAATTATCACTGAAAATTTATAATATAATTCTCTACAAAGTGCAGAAGCAATATAAAAGCTGTAAACGATAATCCTGTCCATTTCTAATGCACCCATTAAATACACTTTGACTCTTTTTTCTTCCCTCTCGAGTGACTGTATAAATTACATGGGAGTAAAGATATTGTCTTGACCTTTTTTTAATCTTTTTGTATATGAATTTCCATTAAATGTTCCTTCTTTAGGTAAAGGAAGAAGCTTGGCTGCCTTTTGCCCACAGCTAAACCATTAAGGTCCACAATTCTTTTACCAACTAAAGATGTTTCTTCATCTTCTTGGTACATTCTCTCTTTGGATAAAGAGAGCAGAGTGTCCACATAAAGAGACAGAGAAGGACTGGATGAACAGTGTGCAGGATTTTTTTTTATTGGCCATTGGTAAGTTTTCTGCCATTAGTTAAGAAAAAAGAGATGTAAAAGTTCTACTAAATCATCCAGTCCAGCTCCTCCTCTGTGCTACACTTCATATTCCCCATGCTACACTTCATATTTTTGCTCAGAAAAAAATTTAAAGGGTTTGCATTCGTTCCCATGTAAGCTTATTTCATACCAGTTTTTCATGCTTTAACTTCCACTCAGGGAATCCTAAATAATTTCTGTCCATCCTTTCCATTGTACTTGCCAGATATTTGTAGGGTGTTATGTTTTTCCCCAAGCCACTGTGTCGCCAGTTTTTCTCTCCATGGCATAGTAGGGCTGTTAGACCTGTCTACAGCTACGGCTGCCATTCCTTCTCGTTAGTCTTGCTCCATGCTGATATGTTGACCTTTGACCATTTGGACAGAATTTTTAGTCTCTACATGAATGTCTTGAGCTTATTTTTTTAGAGAGTATAGAACAGCATAAGTCAGCCTTCCTTAAAACTAGGACTAAGGGGGAAATGAGAGAAAAAAAATACATTATTTTCTCTTGGGAAGATGTAACAGACACATGCCTTGCAGCACACTTGACTCTCAGTTTCTGGGTAAGATGACCCCTAGAACAAGGTGTATCCTTTGTATCACCCCCTTACAACCCTGTCAAACTATGCAATTTCAAGGGGGAAAAAAATCCACTACTTACACAGGTTTAAAAGACCCGTGTTATGCGGATCACATTCTTCAAAATTTCTACCTTAATTCAGCAAGCTCAACAACAACAGACCTCTTACAAAACCTTGCCTCCTCTTGAGTGGCTGAACTTACTTTAAGAGAGCTGAAAAGGTAGAAAAAGCCTCTATACTTTTTGTCCCAGCTCTTCATCCCTTTGTGGGCCTGAATATCATGCATGAGAGCAGGAAATTGGGCTCTTGTGTGTTCTCAGCATTCCCTTTGCTTTGACATTTGTAGGAGTTAAAGAGGCATGGCCTGAATAATGGTGAGAGATGAGGAAGGAGAGGATGGAGAGGTGGGAAGTGCTAAGATAAGACTAGAAGATGGAAGTGGTATGTGCCAAAAGAGAAGCTTAAGGAGAGTGGAGCAAGGATTATGGACAAACAGAAGTGTCAGACAGTGGATGGAGGAGAGGATAAGAGATAGGGGAGGCAAGTGCTGTGGCAAGCAAAAGACCAAAACAGAGACCAGACAAGCAGAGGTAAACATGAGCCAGGATGTGAGTATGAAAAACACTGTTGACAGATCATACAGCTACAGGCTGTACCATCATGAATATTCACAAAGGCACCAAGCTAAAATTGCACTGGCATTTCCTACCACTTGAATGCTTGATTTTGCAATCTGAACATTCTTTTAACATAAATTTTTAAATGTAACTCTCTGTAGATATATAATCCAGAGTTATGTATTTAGATTGTGTTGTGTACATATAATCATGCTTAGCTTCTTTCTATGGAAATGCAATGATACAACTTGCTTCAGGCTCAAGCCTTGAGCTCTTTTCACGTGTCCATAGCCTTAGTCTTTTTTGATCAGCATGTAATCACTCTGTCATTCTTCTCTGAATTCCTTCTAAATTACTAAGGAGGTGCTCAAGACTGAATATAATAATTTGTCCATGGTCAGACCAGAGCTATAGGGAAATAATGTCACACTATATGTCTTCTTGCATAGTTGGTACTTCCGTCAGCTACGCTCTTTTGCTGCTATGCTACACTACAAATTCAAATCTAATTACATGTTCTGCTTCATACCTCTGTTTCATTAGTTCTTCCCTGCTGGCTTCTCTGTGCTGCTATGTGTGCTCCTACATAGAAAACAACCCTCTCTGTGTGAAGGTGGGATGGGGGTGGAAGTAAACAGAAGAACACAAATAAGAGTTACGACGAAGCAGTAGAAGTTGATCTACTGTTCCAGAGGTTGTTCTACTGGTTGACTCTACTAGTGGTTCCACCACTCTCCAAGTCAAAAAGGAAGCCTAGAGGATTTAAAAAAAAACAGTTTGGCTTATAGGGAAATTAAATCTTCTGTAAAGATTATAACAAATACTCTTCCATATTTTTTTCAGTATGTATCTATTTAAAACTGTCTATCTGCCTACACAAAGAAATAAAAAGACAACAGCAGTGACAATGAGTTAGGAAGTATACAAATTTGAGATGGAGAGCAAAGGAGCTCAGAAGAAAATTGGTCAGGGCAGTTAAAAGGTAACAAGAAGAATATGTCAGGAATATTGAGTACTAAAAAGTTTGACCACTGGAGAAAGAGCAAAAGTGCTAAATAAGTGTGTACGGTTTATGTTTGAGGGGAAAAAATGTGATAGTACTATATATTAATTGAAACTTTCCACTTTAAGAGTGAGGAAGAGTGATGATAAACAGAGCTATCAGAAGTAGTCATTTTAAAATCAGCAAGTCCAAATAACATGTATATAATAACAACTTTTAAAGAGTTGTCTAGGAAACACTGGGGAAAAAAGAGCAGTCTAAAATAAAGTTAATACTGTCCTAACAAATCAGAGAACTCCTGACTCTTTGCAACCATCAGTTAGCTTGGCCTACTGCTTATAATGCTTTTAGCAAATTCTTGAGCAGGATATAGAAGTTACACATTTTAGATGGTGCAGAGACCAAAAGAAAGATAAATAACATGGAATACAGTCTGTTGGTTCAGAATGACCTAGTGAGCTAGTTGTGGTGAACCAAAATGTTTCAGGATGGGAAAACTCAATGTTGTGAACACAAGAACAAGGAAAGTAATCCAAAAAGAATTGAGGTCATGGTCTGAAATAGTCTTAGATGATTGAGCTGGATAGTCAGCCTAATATGAGTTGTAATAGTGATGCTGTAGACAAAAAGTCATTTTGGAAATCTTTGTTTGCCAAAGTTAAAATTACCACTGCACTAGAATTACTGTGCCCAGTTCTGCTGCTCGTGATTTAGCAGAGAGAAGAATAGTTCAGGGTTCCTAGAGTATTAAGATATATGGTAGGACACAAAGAATTTGATTTGATATTAATATATATATGAGAACCAAATTTGATAATAAAGGGTTTCTCAGTCTAGCAGACATAACACGATCTAATGGCTGGAAAGAGAAGCTAAACAAATTCCATGAGAAATATGGAACATGTTTTTAACATTAGACTAAAGTGCCAAGTGTTGTGGTATAGCTTCTATCACAGGAATTACTTTTATCGGGGTTGGATGCCTTACTAAACCACAGCTGTTGGAGATGAAGCAAGAATTAAATCAGAAAAAATACTTAAGCCTTATTGCTGTTGTATATTAGATAATCACCTATTTAATTCTGTTCTTAAACTCCAGGAATATTTTACCATGGATGCACAAATCTGAATATTTCCAAGTTTAACATTTATATGTGACTTTTGCTTTTGTGCCTCTGACTGCAAAAATTTGTAATAGAGAATATTTGTATTCTTGTGACAACTCTGAAATGTATTAATTAAAACACCCTAATATATAGGTATGATTCAGGCATTTATTAGATGGATTATTCCAGACCTTAGGAGGCTTGGTGAAGTTAAAAGTCTGAAATCAAGTCAAGTTGTTGTTTGATTTTGAGTGTGCACCTCTAGAGTTCCTGAGTTTTAAGCCCTGATTGTTACCGCTTGAATTTGCATGATTGGTTTTTTAGCATTTAAAATATTTTTCTTTATATGAAAAAATACTGGCGGAACTTCCAGTAGTTCAGCAAAACTGATGAGACTAAGCTTATCTGCAAATTTTAGCCCATATGTACTCCTGTGATGAAAATGCCCATAATTATACAGGAAGTACATTCACATAAACACAAGGAAAACGTATTGAGAAAGATTTCCATTTACTCTTTGTTTGAGGCATAACAATATTAGCTGCAATGATTATAGGCAAACTCACATGTTATTCTCTTAATAAGCACATATACATAATTTGATACCCAGTAAATAGGAGCATGAACACTTTCAGAAGTCTCTTTAACACAAGGTCATGCATATCAGACAGGCACATCACAGTGCCCTCTGTGACACCCTGATCAGCTATTTCTTTTTGTGAGATTAAAAGTCTCTGTCTCATTCTTGTCTCTGTAACTTATAGATCCATTAAAAAAACCCAAACAAACATAAATGAGAGTAAGTCCAACCAATTCTCTATCCAGGTCAAGTCTGACTATTCAATTAAATCAGACAGAAGCTAAAACACTAGTGCCACCAATGTTCTGTATTTGACAAATGTAGGAACGTTCATATCAGCAGGACACCATAAATGTGCCCGTTTCAGGGCACTTCTAGGAAACAAGTGTACAATAGGAGGGTGATGACCCACTGAAAATAACCTATGTGAAGCATACACATCAAACCAGTTATTCAACATGCTGTTGCTACTTTCTTTGACGTTGGGTGCTGTATAGCCCTTACAACCCTAAGCACTCCTGAGTGCAAGTATCTGTTCCTCCCCTCTGAAAGGCTGTGTGCAAATCCTGTTGGGGTGGGGCACCAGAGATAAAGACACTGCAACTTGGAAATGGTGACAGCTGCTGAGCTGGCATCACATGCTTGAGATGAGTGTCCAGAAGCAATTTATCAACCTTTTGCTCTTCATAGTTAAATATGTTTTAAGACACTGTGATCGTACTCAAGTGTGCCCCAGATGCTTTCAGGTTGTGGTTGTAGCATGGTTCAGGAGCATGTTCAAACGTTGCTCATTTATACATGTAAAAGGTGGGGGCTGCCAGCTGCTGGGCTGCTGCTTCTCTTTGCAGAGGCAGATCCCGAGATGATGGTGCTGAGGTTTGTGCTTTTCTCCCTGTCTTCAGAGGAATCTAGCACATGACTACTGACCAAGGATTTTGCAAGTCTGGGCCCTCCTGCACCAACACTACTGGTGAGTTTCCTGTAAATCCTGAACAAAGAATCTGCACATCACAACTCTATCTCTTTTGAAGGCCTTTACAAACTCATTCCAGGATACCACAGACATGGTGAGATTCAATTTTTGCTCATGAAAAACCCAAGGCAGAGACCTAAATTTATTCCTTTTACTCCCAGACTGGGGTTATCACTCTCCCAGTGTGGGGGGGAAGCCCAGAAACACCCAAGCCTTCACCAATTCCTACTCAGAAGCTGATGAGTGCTGGGTGGAACTGGCCACACAGCGGGTGCGGCCATGGCACTGACACAAAAGAAGCTGATTCAGCTCATTCCCAGATAATTTTCACTGTCTTTCCCTGCTGGAATTTGTGGAAGGGCTAGACCAGCAATAGCAGCATCAGATCTTCCTCCAGCTCCTCGGGTTGCAGCGAGTGGCAAAAGAAGAGTGGTAACTCCTGCACTGGTGGGAGTGGTTTGGGGAGCTCCACAGGAAGGATTAGTGCTGGAGCTGTGTGGGGCATGGTGGCCTCCCCTCATGCTATGGTTACTCAGCTCTTTCACAACTCCTAATGGTCTCGCCTCCCGGGACTGGAGCAAGGCTTGCAGCTACTTAGTGACCAGTCTAAATAGCAGTCTTGCAGAACCACAAATTAGATTAAAGCAGGCTGTGAAATGCTGACAGATCTATGCCTATGGTCTCCAAGACTGGCCCTGACCATTCAGGGAATAAGCAACTGTGAATAATAATCTTTGGGAAAAATCAGTGCCAAAATTCTTACTGTTTGTCTCTGAGTCAAGCGACCAGTTTCCGAGTCCTCTTCCACTCGAGCCTTAAGAAATCTCCAGGCAGCTGTGACGCCTGAGAGTCATCTGTGAAAAGAAAAGCCACATAAAAGTTGAAGTTAGGGATAGATGGTTCATAGCATGCATATGAAGATGCATTTGAGTGATTAATAAAGAAAGATTAAGTCAAAAGGATGAGAGAAGAAGCCACTGATTACAATAGCTCTGTACTCTTAGTGCTGACAATAGGTTTGATGAACTCTGAATCTGTTTCTGTGAATTGAAAGAAGATACAGCAGCACTGTGAATAAAGTAGGTAAAAACATGACATTAAAATTAGAAATTAAGAGGAAGTGTTAATCAATCTAAGAACAAAGTCCAGCATTTTCTGAGGTTGCTTTCTGAGGCAGGTAGCAGGGGAGACACTTCATGCAGTTCTTTTTTCTGTTCTAGTCCTTTTGTACTGCTGTACAGCTGAGTCTGCAAGCACAGATCATGCTGTGCTTACAGACTCAGCTGCCTTGTTTTCTTTTTTATTCTAGTGGCTGAACTGCATGAAATAAGCCCAAGTAATAATGTGTCTTTTCCTTTCTAATGCTTGTTCATGTGGGCAACTGTTAAAGTTGCTAAGGGATTGTTATATTACTCTGAAGAAGAGATTATTTACAATGCTCATAAACAGAAGTAGGTCTGAAGGAATATTATTATTAAAAGGTGATTGGCATGACAGCTAAATTCAGTAATACTGCACATCTTTATGTTCCTAGATAGTTCTACAGTGACCATACAGACATTTGTAGTTGACAACTTTCTCAGTTCAAAAAGTTTGCAATTATCAGAGAAGCAATGCTTCAGTATATGGAAGACCTGTCAGTCCAGTCTAGCAGGAGTAAATGCATTAAATTATTTATGAGTAAACTCTGCTTCCTTCTAAAACAGGGGTGTGAGAATTGTTCCCAGAGGGAGTTTGTTTTCTAATTCCATTTCTTCAGTTAACATTAGTATATTGTCTCACATAAAACAGTAATTTACTGTATTTATTGCTTTCATTGTTTGTAAGGAGCTGTAGCTTAGCTTTTTGTTTTGCTTTAAGCAGGTTGTGAGACAAAATATGCTTTTTAATGTCAAAGAGCTGGTTAAAACACACACATTGTTTAAAATAAGTCACAATTTATATTTGACATTCAAACAATTCATTTTTTTTAAGTTTCTTAAGACATTTGCCCAGACAAACAAATAAAAGCAGAAAAAAATGGAAATAAATATGCCACTGAAGGTGCTACTGTGCCAGCATGTCATGCTCTTCAGTGACCAGGTGTCTGTATCTGTTGTTATCCATTTTGTCCTTTGTGATCTGCTCTCCATTCACATCTGTGTACACAAACACCTTTGGGCTGCTGTGCTCCATGGCAGGCACTTGCAGCTCCTCAATGCTCAACCATTCCAGGAACCTCATCCTCAAGAGAAATGGAGATGCTGAATATCTTTGATCTGCTTTCAAATTGGAACAAAACTAACTTCTATACTCCCTAGAAAACCACAAAGGACTAAAACCATGTATTCAGTCAGCGCCTTGCAAGCCCCTGTTGTTGAGCACAGGTCTGAGACTGACTGGCTTACAGCTACTGTAGGGATGACACAGGCTAGGGATGAAGCCTGGTAGCACAGAGACACACTTGTGGGTTTTGTGCCACCCACAGCTGAAGTTTTCATGCTGTGGCACATTTGTGTTGGAAATCACTGGTCTCTAAGCAGTGGAACGTCTGGGTTGCTGTCCTCCTGGCAGCTTGGTCAGCTGTGTTGGACCTCTAGCAGAGTGGTGATCCACAAACACTGACCACCAGCACTAGACAAGGTGGCAATCTGCTAACACTGGTGCACAAATAGGCTCTCAGTCTGTGAAGCACCTCATATCCCTGTGTGAGAGGAGCAGGTGCTGTTTCCATCAAACAGGGATCATCCCTGTGAGTGCCCCAAGCTGCTGCTCTCGCTGCAGCATGGCATGCACTGCCTGACTTCCTTCTTCTTCACTTGGGGTCCCCCTGGGAACCTCCTTGATGCGGATGTCTGGGCTTAGGAGTTCTCATGATGACAAAAGCTGTGCAAATCTTACATTTGGCACTTTCAAAGGGACTACATTACTTCAACTTGCTTTGGTTTGAATGCAAAGAAAGATGTCCAAGGTGCTGTCACAAGTTAGTTATCACATTAGAGGAATGGTTTCTTCTGCTGTTCAATATTCCCCTTAGTTCCACTCTCTATCTATCATATTCAAGATTAAGTGTGAAGCATAATAGCCACTAACTTAGTTAGTGCCTGCAGATTTGTCTTGTCATGGGAATAGTTACTAGCTTGGTTTAATTTGAAAGATTATAACTTGGTGTCTCAACAGGCAGAATTTTCTCATTAAAGCCCAAGTAATAATAGTCAGTATAAAAAAAAGTGACTGTTCTATTTAGTGACATTGCTGCCCAGGCTTGTGACAGAAACTACAACTAATGACTGATTCTTTCTTACCATTTGAAAGGAAATCTTTTATTTTTAGGGCCTCTAGTAAATTATACTAGTGTGGCTCTTGCCATGAGAAGTCTGAAAATGAAATATGCTGTGCCTATTTCAGTAATTTTCAAAGAATTTTTCAAAGGAAGAAAGAAAAAAAAATCCTAAAGCAGAAAACAGTTTTCTACAAAGAGTGAAAAATTATTTTGAAACATTGTGTATTGACAAATAACCTAAATTAAAAAAAAAAAAAAAGTCTGTCTCAGGGGTCTTGCTTGGACAGAGATTTTATGTTTATATTAGTTATATGTGAATCTCAAATACTAATGAAGTAAGTATTTGCGCTAACAGTGGATATGAAGTACGAAAAGCACTTAAGTTTGAAAGTGAACAGAATAAGCCTAACCTTTGACCAGGTGTAGGATCTGTACTTCAAAAAATACTTAAAGTAATGATGAAAGACATGGAAAAATATACTGAAATTATCCAGGATAAGGCATGAAGGAAACTTGCTTGCTTTAAGGGGGAGAAGGAAACTGTAAGTCCATACATGGAGGAGAGGGTCTCATTTGAATAATATAGGTCAACAAACTAAACTGAGCTAAACCAAAATAAAATAAAACAAACCAAAACAGAACTGGAAGCTGAAGTTATACTAAATCAGGTCAGGGACATTTTAAAGAGTAATGGTATTTAAACACTGGAACAAGTTACCTAGGAATGCAGTGAATCCTTCAACATTGGAAGTGTTTAAATCAAGACAGACATCTTCAGAAAGATATACTATCTTCACACAGCAGTTATAACCTGGCACAGCCAGTACTGAGTGTTCTGTGGAATTATGCAGAAAGACAAAACAAAGCTAGTAATGGTTTCTTCTGGCTTTAAGCTCTATTTTTTGGAGATACACTTTCCCTATTTCTAACATTTATTTAGCAAGTATCATTATGGTTACATGACACAAGCTCAGACTGAAGTTTAAAAAATAAAGGTGGGGAGATTGTGATTAATCATGTAACTCTGGGTGTGTATGCATATCACACAAATAACAAACCCAGTTGCTTAAACTAAGAGGCTGGGCTTCTTCAGTAGTTAGGGATGAAAAGAGAGAAACTCCTTCCAGTGGCAGCTGATGGTAGTCATCACTCTCTCTATTGCCCACACAGGTGGCTCTGGAGACATGCCTCCAGAGGTTAGCTGTTGTTTCCTGACAAAGTTCCCAAAAAGAAGGAAATCCCACCCTCTTCCCTGTCCCAGATACTGTATTTTTCAACTGGCAACTAATTAAAGAGACAAGGTAATTTTCTACTGGGTGAGTTCCTTTTAATGGCTTACAGTGCAGTGGCAGGACTTTTGGCACAGCATGAGCAAAGGGATATGGATGTGTGACAGGAGGAGCAGGACAGTATAGCACAGGGAGTCCGGCCTTTGTGCACCATCCCAGACTTGGACAGTTGCATGCAGAAACTTCATTCTTAGGGGTTCACATCTGGAGGTGGGATCACAGTTTCTCTTTACCTCTGGGGATTAAGTACAGGTATAGGGCCATGCTCGTCCCACTAGCTTCATGAGGTTTTATCAGATCATAAAAGAGTATAAACTGCCAGCTTCATCTTCCAGCAGTAACCAGAGAAAAACCTTTATTTTTTAAGTTTCTTAAAGCATCCCATGATCTGGGCACTTCCTGCGGTTCAAAATGGCTGGATGGGCAGAAAGGAGGTGAGAGACAAGTACAGCCTCCATTGTTATCATGCAATTTTCTGTGCTTAAGATGTACCTTCATCAGAAATTAAAATAAAACTCCTGCAGCTCTGAAGAAGCTGATAGCAATATTTGTCTGGGCATTTTAGAACAGATAAGATTCTTGAGGTTTCTGTGTCTTCTACATCCATAAAGAGATGTAAGTGCTACCTCTCAATTGAAATTAATGAGAATTAGGCACCCAAATGTATTTGTGGATTTGAACCCTTATGTTCTAATTACTGTGGCAATTAAATATGTGGAAAAACAGGTTCAGCTGCTGGAATCTTGTCTACACCAAGGCCTGGTGAATTATTCATGTTAATTTTCTTTCTAGACATGGCTTGAGTTTGCACTGATGACTGTGCAAAACCTTCCTTGATTGTAGAGGACATGTACAATGTACAATATGGAAGGCCCTGAAACTAAACCCTGTGCACTTGGCTTAGAAGAGGTTATAAGATACATATTCATGAACTGTGTGTCTTGCTAAGTGAGACAAGATAGTTGCAAACAAAATAATAAACAATAAAAATAACCAAATCTTACTTAATGTAAATAGCAGAATATAGAAGAAGCTGATTTTTCCTAAACCGTTTCTGTAGAATATCTTCACAAATCAGCTGTTCACTGTACTGATTTCTGAAGGCCACAAGACTATATAACCAATATTTCATGCAATAGCATATACATCTCAATTATTTTTTTCAGAAAGAAAGAAGGAAATAAAATGACTGTCTGTTTAATTTGCAGACTCTTTGCTGTTTGAGGCCAATATAATTACCGATATTCTTCTTATGCATGTACACACCACTGAAGCACCAGTGTTAAAGGAGACACCTTCATTCTGGATTTTCTAACTTCAAAGTAATGAAATCCTTAACTTGAAACCACAAGAATGAACTTTTCAATGTTAAGTACCTAGTCCTAGTGTCAGTGTATAGAACAACCTTGGCCAAAAAAGCCCAATTAGGCCATGTAAATGAAGTGCGTTTTCAGCCAGTCCTACTGGGAAAACCAGCTTTGTCTGAATGGTTGTAATTACAGTTGATGGGGAAGGGGAAAACAAATTTGCTATGCATGAGCCCTTACCAAGTAGCCTTTTTTTCTTCTAACTCTTGCATATCTACAAGAATGGCACTTTAAAAGGAAGGAAAAAAGGACTTTGTCTTTATATGGGTTCTTATTCTCTTCAGGAATCTCAATGATACATAAAGTTTGCTATAGGAGAGGTGCTCCTTTCTCTGATACTCCTTTTGTTTACTTTTCTCTGCCTGAAAGCCTCACTGGGCTGCTTGTCATAATTAGCAGCCTAGGTACACACACCTCCATAAAAGCTATACTTCGTAGCTTGTTGTAAGCCAGTACTTCTATTTTCATATTTGGGTCCCTTCTTTTGATTCACACCGTCAGTGAAGCATGTGAAAGTCAAATCAAACAGTGATGTGCAAAATTCCCAAATCAGTGTTTTTTCTAGACTTCCCAAAGTGTCCCTCTCTCTTCTCTGCGTCTATTCTTGAGAATGCACACCCCACTGCTGGCCTGGATTCCCTCTGTGCATTACATCACCTGCATCCCTCAAAAAAGAGTTAATTTTTCAGTGCAATAAATTTACTCATCTAAATTCACATCACAGTGTGCAGCTTGCTCGCTGTATCTCTGGATTGCTGGTTGGGCTGTCTCTATCTCCTGGCAAGGAAAAATAGGGCACCAGACCTGTACGATTACCTCCAGGGATGCTCCCTATGTGCCATTCTGGCTTCTGTGACTAAGGGCTCATGAAGGTCACATAGCCCTTTCTTAGATATGACTTTCAAATTCTCTGTATTTGTTTTTGCTGCTCTAGTTCTTAAATAGTGCAGATTAATTTCTGCCCATATCATATGCATCAGTCTTTCAAAAGGATGCCTTTTCCCACAAATATAAAGCTATTAATGACAAATGTTCTATTTACAAGTTACTGTATGAGTGACTCTTTCATGTATTAGTCATAATGTAGGGCATAGCTTTATTTCCTTTATTTAAAAATAGCTAATGATCCTTATTTCAATTAGTATGTTAATGTCAGTAATATCAGTGTGTTTTGCAATGCTAAAGAACTAAGAGGGAAGGGATTGGTCAGTGATGAGTTACTTGGTTTGAGATGTTTTTTTGTTTTGTCTTAGGGTTTTTTTTTGTTCCATTGATGCACATACTGGCTGGAAAAAAAACCAAACATATGCAGGAAAATTGCACAAACTATCCAGGGTTTTCACCAGCTTATTAAGGGTATCTTTGGCCATTGTTAAATCAGAAATTTTAGCACATAAATATTTTAGTATGTCATAGGGTAACTGTCTGTTTTATGTGAGCAGTGAAAGGAACTAAAAGCAGTGGAAGGAGAAAAAAAAAAATTGAAGTTGTAAAGATTACTTTTTTTACCCTCTGTGGGATCAGTTGTCCAGGCGTTGAAGTAGACAAGGACACACACGTTTTCTGGGTCATGATCTGCACTTCACCACATCAAGATCCCAAGTGTAAACGAATGCTGATCCATCAGCATTATTTTTGCCTGATTCACGCTATGCTTAGTAAAACCTTGTATACAGGCACATGATCCAGCTCCTGAAGAGTGAGAGGTATGAACAGAAATGAGGTTTCTATGTGAGAGAGCTGAACCAAATGAGCTAAGGCTGCTGCCGCCTCTGTAGCTTGTGCTCTTCCCTAAAGGAATGACTTTTCACAGGAAAACTCTTTCAAGACTGATAACCACTGAGTAAAATGAAGCAAACTCTGAATAAGTTTAAAGCATGCCTACTGTTGTTTCATGTTTTTCAACAAAGGCACTGGCACTACCATTTCACAACTAAAGGATGTGGTATATATTAATCTTGGTGTCAACAAGCCTTAGTGTTAATCAAGGTGGCATTCTTGTTAGGTTACTTGTTTCCAAAGAGTAACCATTAAAAGAGTTGTGGATGGATATTAATTCTTATGCAGAGGTCAGACAGAAAGTGGGTCAGGGTACGCTTCTCACTCAGATCAGAAAGCTCCTTTGAGCTGTCTCAGACCAGGAACAAGTTATAGCAGTCATGTAGACTATGGGAGAGTCATAAAATCTCCAAAAGGAGGAATTGGATCCTGGGCAACTGGCTGTAGCTGGCCCTTCTTGATTAGGGGGATCAGATCTGATGACCTCCAGAGGTCCCTTCCCCTTCCAGCCTCGGACATTCTATGATTCTGTGATTCTGTGAACATGCTGATCTTTCTTCCTTTTTGCTATAAAAAAGCCCTAGAATGCAGTGGTTCATCAGATCTTTGCAAGATGGACTGGCTCATGATACAGAGGGTAAGGCCAGATTAAGGTCAAGCCCTTCCTTACACAAAGGACTGAGCACTCTGAAAATTAGATAAGTTAGTCTGGTTGAATATAGCTATTTGTGTGTTCTTGTGTGTGTTTAGACGTTTCATAGGAAAACTGAGAGATTTCATAGGAAACTGAGTGAAAACCACTAAAGACCACTTGTTACATTGCCATGTTTACCCTGAGGGACTTTCCCTCCATTTGTAATTGGAAAACAGTGACAGCATTTTGGTAATTTTACCGATGCACCGTGTCTCTGAGATTCCCAGGTGCTATTACTACACCTCCTGGCCCATATATTGTGGCTGTGCATGTGAGATTGATAATGGAATGCAAAGTGCACTTTTTTACAGAGTGAAATATACATATTTGCAAGGTATTTTCTTTCCCTAAACTAAATCTGAGACCTTGCATTAGTAGCGATGTGAATAAATTTTTTTTTGCAATAAAAGCATGTTGTTTGCAGTCTGTCACATTAAAATAAATCTTTGAACACAGTTAGAAGTCACAAATTGAAAAGAAAAAAGTATTTACAAGAAATCAAGTGAAAGAAAATTCCTTTTGAGCCAAACACTTCAATTGTACAGGATTGTTGCATTATTAGGAGACACTGTAGAGAGTTTTAACATTCCTATGTTCAGAACACTGCAATTACATAGCAACAAACATTAGGAATAAGATTGAAAAATACTTGCATATAGGACTTAATGCAAAAATTACTAAACTCACTTATAGATTTTTTTTTTTTTCACATTGACTTCAGCACACTTTTAACCAATCCAGATTAACCTTCCCAGAAATGCTGGAAATGCTTGAGAGAGGGAGGGAAAAGTTAGTGGCTCTGTTTGGCAGCAGGTGATGACAAGACAGGGGGCTCAGGTTGTTTTGATTTGCTGATCTTGCAGTTGAAATGTGGGAAGAAATGCTGCCACTTCTTTTATTGATATTTGTTGGGAGACACTCATTATGTATTACTTCATATGTATGTGTATGTGCATGTGAAGCTTTTCAGAGCTTTGGATGAATGCCTTTTACATAGCATTTCTAAGATCAAAATCTATACAATTATGTGGATTCCTGCATGTAAATGATTTTAGGGAGTCTGGTGTTATAGCATTTTTAATTTTCTAGTAGATTTTCTGATAGTGTAAAGTGATAAATTATCTTTTGTGGCTGCCAGAGTTATTTAACTATCTGCAGACACACCATTAGCAGGAGCAGTCTGTGCCCGGTCGGTGTTCCTCATCCCTCCCTCGGAGACTGCTCCCAGGGAAAAGGGTTTCCAGGCACTTCTGTGCAAGGCCCTTTTGGCAGCAGTGCCACTGGGGTGTGGGGAAGCACCAGCCAGCCATGGTGTGCTGCAGTCAGGAGGACATTTGTCTACCCCGCAATGGAGAAAGCTACCAGACAGGAATCGCTTATTATGGACTTTCCATTGCTACTGGCCTGTGTTAAAACCAGTGACATAGAAAAGAAAGGTTCCATTTCCCATTACCAGATATCCAATCCCCCTAGAAAACATCTGTTGAATCTGGGATGATGCCATGGTATTAGCTCTTCAGTTGCATGCTGTTTCATTGGCTGTCCTCAGCGCTGCCCTGTCTATCACAACGCATAATCTCTTTTCAGAGATGTTTCAACCACATCGTTAGGGTCCCCAGTCCCATTTCTTTGAAAACCAGTGGTAGTTTTTAGCCTTTGGCACACAATTTGAAGTTTAGAAACTTGACTCTGTGCAGGGTGTAAGGCAGGGAACAAAAGTTTCCCGACGATTTCATGTGACAAAATTTGTGCAAAGGAAAGAAGTGGGTCTGCAGAAATTCTGCAAGTTGCCGTGTTTATGATCCCAAGAATCTCACACTAGAGTGCCTCAGACACATAACTAAGTGCTTCTCAAAATGTTCATTATTGAAGACGGTATAAGAGAACTGTCTTTAGAATTCAAGTAATATACTACCAACCAGAGGGAGAATAATACAGAAATACTTTCTTGATGATGTGTGCTAAAGCAGCAGGCATTTAAGAGCAACAGATGTCAATCTCTGAGGTTTTTGTAAAGAATTGCAATTTATGACGTGTTAGGGTAAACAGTTGGATTATATTTCTGAAATGCATGTTCCATCAGGTAAAATCATTGTGATTATAGGCCCTAGTACTTTCAGTAAGTTATGCACTAAAAGGCTGAAATTGTAAAACAAGTATGCTTATGCTTTACTGTTAATCCCTCTTTGTATCTACACTGAGTAAACTACAAGAGAAACTGCATTAAACAATAAAGGCAAAAATGGCATGTTATGTCATCTTGATAAACAATGACTGTTATACTGTTTTCCTTCAAGAAGCAACTGTGACTGGCCTCTGTATTCTCCCTCAATGGAGAATGTGCCTGACTGTAAAAAAACCCAGAGGATTATTTAGAAGTTACTTTGTTCATGCCTCTCAGTGAAAGCAGCACTTTCTGCATCTTCTCGCTTTGCTGCTTTTCCTTCATTTCCTCAGCTCTTATCTATTAGAGAAAGCTGAACTTGTTATTTCAAAACCAACCCACTTTCATGCAGACTACGAGTTTTGAACAAAGTGAAATAAAACTTCTTTTAAGTGGTTTTGGAAAAGTTTGACAGCAGAAGATAATAAATGAAAATAAATCTACATTATTTCTTCTAATGCAATTTGTGGCACGTCAATGTCAAAGCATTCTAACAACAAATCAACAAATATTTGAATGAAAACAATATACATAACTTATTTTTCTATATTGGAAACAACTGTCAAACAATTATTGTATGACTTCATGAATTAGTTGGCTTTTTTGAAATATTCCTGCTAGGAATAAAATTTAAAAAAAAAGGGGGGGTGGGGAGTCTATGTGGGCCTTTGAGCCTGAACATATTGTGTCAATCATAAGCATATGCAATGTATCTAAGCCATGAGGTAAAAATTTTCTTTGTAAATTATTTCATAAATAAATAATTTGCCTGAAAAACGTCTATAAAAATATTTTTTGCCTTTGTTAAGTTCTCTACAGTTCTTTGTGGTGAATATAAACAGATTCATATTGACATCTTCTTGATCTGCTTTATTTCAACTTGAAATGCAGAATGTATCATGAAAGCATTTCTAATAAAGATACGGTAACAAACTTCTTTTGAGAGATAGAGTATTTCATTAGAGTTGTCTACTTGAAACTATGAATACATGTTGTGTCCTTCTCATCTTTGTTTATGAATGGCTTTGCGGTTTCATTTTAAAAGTGCATGCACAGAGATACTTATGTCCTTTAAAAACATACCTCTATAATACTGCTCTACAGGTGAAAAAATGTGTGTTTGTTATCACACTTTACACATGTCGAAATCTGTGTTTTTGCTGTTATCATTCTTCACCATTTGGCTGTCATAATGTGAATAAAATTTGGGAAAGCTACAGCCACACAAAAGAAGTGGCTGGGATTTAAGGTGTGGGGGGCATCATTTCCTGGTTTAAAATAAAAAGACATTAATAAGTCTCACTAGAGCAGAGATGTAAAGGGAAATAACTCTTGTTTAAATATTTTCCACTCAAGCCCTGCTTGTAAGATGCTCAGCCAAGTTATCAGAAAAAATACCTGCCTATTTTAACCCTTCCTGTGCAAGACACATGCCAAGTGAACAGTCATTTGGGGCTGACATGCTCAGTAAAAACAATAAAATCAAAACTGTTGAGAAAAACGTTTTAATTGATGCGACAAAAATACTTGCTTTTCAGAATTCTGTATTCACTAAAGTTTGTGGAAGGGGCTTGTCTCTTTGACTGTGATTCAGCCATGGCATTTGCAGCTTGTGAAAAAGTAAATTTATGAAGTCAGGAAAAGTTGTCTGCCCACATATGGGTGAGGTGCTACCAAGTATGAGGTACTAAAGTATCGAGGCATACTTTGCAACAAACTTTAAATTTTGGTATTACTTTCCTCCGCATTCCACATGCGCCTCTGCTGCTCCAAACTAATTTTCTGTGGATGGGTACAGAGGGAGTACCATAAGTAATCTGTGACTTCCCCTTTCCCAGTGTCGGGGATCCTACTGTGTGTGCCTAATCATGCAAACTTCCATTTTCAACATGACAAGTTCACCTCTTGTATGTGAATTACTGCTTTTCAATCCATAAAATCCCTTATCAGACAATCCTACAAAAGAACTTGAGGGAAAAATGTGTTCCTGGGTGATTTACACAAGCAATTACTTGACAAATCTGCCAGTGGATTATATTAAACATGTATGAAGAATATTTAAGTTTTGAGCGAGGGCTCAGAACGCCGTAAGTTTTACAATAGGGTTTCATTTGTGTCACCATGTATCTTTGAAGATTTTATACTTTACACTTCAGCATGTATTTGAGAGTAAAATTGTAAGAAAAAAGTTATGTAATTTCAAATATTTGGGGGGAAGCAGCTTCAACTCTCCAACTGTAATCATTTAACTCTTTTCCAGCTCCTTTCTTGAATAATGTTAGGAGTTGCAAGCAAGCAGAATGCATCTATTTGAATGTGAAATCAGCTTAAAACAACTTGCACGGGAGGAAAAGCACGCCATATAAAGTCACCTAACTGCAGAAAAATTGTGTCCAAATGCCCAACAAATGTTTACATAGTTTTTAACGCCTACTATATTTGGGATTTTAAAACCCTTTCATAGGAACCTTTTATGTACTGGTTCTCCTTGGAGACAGTTTTTACATTGACATGCAGACTTCTGGCAGTTCGTAGCATGGGGGATACAGAAGTATTTCGAATTGAGAAAGTTCCGCACAAGGAGGAAAAGCGTGAGGGTTTTCTCGGATCAGCTCGGGGCTGACCTGCAACCGGTATCAAAGGGCGGGCGGTAACGGGGCTGTTCATCGCTCAGCCTGAGAACCGTCTGCCCACCCGCCTCAGCACCGCACTCGAACGGGGGGCACGGGGCAGAGAGCTGACACTACATCTGCGGGAGCTACCGGCGCGCGTGGGTCGCGCCTTTTATCCCCACCGCCACCTTTCCAACCCCGCAGGGCAGCCGCGGGTCGCAGTGACAGCC
>VWZP01000837.1:2138323-2257870 GCA_013396995.1 Dicaeum eximium
GGGGAGGGGAGCGGCGGCGGCCGCGGGCTGGTGCGGCTCCGCTCTGCCCTCCCCTCCGCGCCGCTCCGCGCCTTATCTCCGCGGCCGCCGGTTCCCCGGCACCGGGGCGCTCGGGGGGAGGGGAAGGGAGACGCGGGGGGTGGAAGTAGAAGACGAGCACAGAGGGTTCGCATCCGATGGGCTGCAGTCGCACAGTCCTGCCGCTCCTGCCGCTGCTGGAAGTTTTAATGGGGATCATGACAAGCGGGGCACAGAGACACCATCATGAAGAGTAGTAAGTTTGGGAAAAACTTTTTTCTTTTTTTTCCCCCCTTTTAATTTTTTTTTTCCCTTCTTATTTTTCCTCTCCTTTCCCTGGGACACCCCGGGAGAGGCCGAGTGCGGAGCGGTGCTGCTCCGGGAGGAGGGCTTGGGATTCCTCCCGGTCACACGGGGGTAACAGGCGACATAGTGGTGGTGGTGATATTTTTTTTTGTTTAGGTTTTTTNTTTGTTTTGTTTTTTTTTTTTTTTTTTTTTTTTTTTTTTTTTTTTTTTTTTTTGTGTTAAATCAGAGGCGCAGAGACGTAAAACTTTTCCCTCTTAAAGGCGAAGCCCCACTGCCAGCGCTGCGTCCCCGCGCCCGGCTCTCCCTGCCTGCCACAACTTCGTGGAGCGTCTCACCTCCCCGCCCCCCGGCCCGGGGGCTGCGGCGGGGGCTGCCCCCGCTGCATCCACCCGCGTGTGGCTTTCCGAAGGGAGGAATGAATGGAGGCGAGGCCGGGGCTGGACGGGCTGCGCTGCGGTGGGCGCCCCGCGGCCGGGGCAGCCGGGGTGGCCCGGCCCGGGGTGGGCGATCGCGGGTCCGGGGCCGCGCAGGTCTGGCCCCGGGGCTGGGGCCTCTGCGCGCTGCCCTGGGACGCGAGAGGCTCCCCGAGGGGGCTTGACATTTCGGGGGCTTTGTTTATCTGCCTCCCTGCTACAAATCACGGTGCTCAGACACCCCGGCACTCCTACGCGGGTTCTAGTGAGGCCCGCTAGTCTCCTTTATCTTTTTTTTTCCACGACCGGTTGTGTTTTTTATCTGCAAATGGCAAACTTCTCCAGTGCACTGACTGAGCTAAGCTAACTAAATGATAAGCTGGAGAGACGTCTCCCCTCCATCACTTGTTCTCCGCCAGTGCGAGCACCTTGCTTGGCAGAGCAGGAACCCCAGGGTCACCCAGCAGCCTTGGGAAGCCAAGGCGACAAGTCCCTTCGAGGGGGAAAGATTGTCTAGTAAAGAAAATGTAAGCTGTTCTGCACACTATGCTGCCTTCACTGCTCTTACACTATGCAGCACATTTTAAACGTTGATGGAAAGAGACAATAATTTAATGCGTCTCAGGTTATATTTAATTGAGTTCAGTAAAGTCTCTCAAGGAACCATCAAACTTTTTTGTCATTCGGGCTGTCGTTTTCTACTACGCAACCGAATCCTATGGATGTTGGTGGCATCATGTTACTTTCCTGTTGAACATTTAGAGAAGACTGCCAGACTTAAAAATGCAAGGGGCAGCAAAGGAAAGTAGTGGTAAGAGCCAGTTCCTGACGTGGACAAAATGAGAATAAAAGTTACAGTAGTCTTCTGAACTGCAGTTTGTGTTTGCCTCATGTTCACAATCTGTGTGTTAGGTTAGACAGCTCTCTCAGATATTCCACCAGAGTGACATTTAAAAAAGAAAACAACCTCCAAAAGAGTGAAGGTTGTTTTTTTTTTTTTTTTTAAGTACTCTGAGTCTATGAGTAAACACACGGTTTGTGTGAGAACATCAACTATTTCCTGTAAATTGTGATGCTGACAAGACTGTCTGGAAATGATATCAACACTTTGAAAGATTTTTTTTCTTTCTATTTTAGCCACTGAATGAAAGTCTGTTAATAATATGGTCAAACCAAACAAGTGGAACCTTTCTCTGTAAAGGGGAAAAAAAGTATTTTTCTTTTTTCCTCTTGAATAATGTATACCTGCCTGAGGTTTGCCACAAAGAATCAGTGATTCCAAAGTTCAGTAGTGCATCAGTGCCTGTATACAGGTTTATCCTCAGACTGTGACAACAGAAGTCTGTTTCACCTTTTTAAAATCAAGGAAGATTAGACATGAGAAAAACAGTCAGTTCCTAATCCACCCTGCTCTGTCTGATTATCGCTTTTTTTTTTTTTGGTTGCATATAATAACTTTCTGTGTTTGAAACTTTGCATATACATAGTCACAACAAAGTAAGCAAAGGGCAAAGTTGCATCAGCTTTTAAGTTGACATGTATTGCTTGTGATCCTCTAAAACAGACTCCAAATAACACTGAGCAGTCTGTGCCTGTGAGAGTATGGCTTTTTTTTTTTTTAATTTCATAGCACTGTTAATAAAGGAAAAGAATGTAAATGACAACTTCACAGATCTGAGAATTCTTTGGGCATCAAACACGATGCAGCCAGGTTATCCTTTCATGTTTTTAATGCATTTTTAATATAATTTATATGGTAGCTTTATGGGTTGACTTACATTTTTATCAGTGAGAGTAAATTCAGTAACATTTGATGAATCCCTAGCAGGATTATTTTCTATAATGTCTCCTCTAGCATTTGTAGTAAACTTTCACAGTGCACACTATTATCATGCGTGTTCTGGCTGAGTGTAAAGAATGCTCTTATCCACATATCGTGATACTGCATTTATAACAGCAAAGTACGAATTCTTGCCTGTGGACTGGAGTGTCTGTGACATGCAATTGTTCCTTGTCAAATCTGTGTATTCCAATCATATTATATTTTAATGCTAGTTGACACATTGGGTTTTGTATTTTCAAAGCACTGT
Source organism: Dicaeum eximium (assembly GCA_013396995.1). Taxonomy (NCBI): domain Eukaryota; kingdom Metazoa; phylum Chordata; class Aves; order Passeriformes; family Dicaeidae; genus Dicaeum; species Dicaeum eximium. Next base: position 2,141,154 of record VWZP01000837.1, read on the forward strand.
GCAAACAATGACTAATTACTTTCTGTTTGTGCGAATTACCTCTTTTAGCACTTTATCAGGCAGTTGCTTTGAAATACAACTATTTTACATTACAGTGTGAAAGAGTTAAAAAATTAGCAGAGACATTTAGGAAAAAACCCAAAATGTAATTACAACCAGGCAACTTTTGGTACGTATTTAAATTTTTCTTTTTATGTGGAACTTTCCTTCTAAGGCTGGGGGGGACTGTATGTGTATGAATATTTATGTTTCTTACAAACTCTTGACAATATTTTAATGCAATAATCTTAATAGAAACATTCTCAGATCTTAACCGAAGCCACACTGGCAGTATCACCTTAATAAGGGTTTGTGGGTAACACCAAATACAACATTGTGAGAAAGTTTATGGTTAAGTATTTTTGAACATGATAGGCTGGGAATCTGACAACCCTTTTTGTTAAGTGAAAGTATAGTGGAAATAAATTACATTTTTAATACAGTTTCAGGTAGAACAAACTGCCATCTGGTAGTAAAAGTATTGGCCTTGAACAGAAATATATTCTGATTAAGGTATTCTAACTGGTGTGTAAAATGAAGCTATTCATTCAGTAAACTAACAAATTTCCAGTTGGTGTTTGCCCTTACTTAATTTAGTTTCCTCAACACAACTAGTGAGGCAGTCTGTTTTTGGCAGTCCTGGGCAACTGTAAACTTGGATATATTTGTCCCAAATATTATACCTCATGAGTCAAAAACCAATTGCTTAAAAAGAATAGCAGGCAGGTATGAGAAAAAAAAAGTGTTTCTTTTTTGATTCTGAAACTTTCTCAAGTTCTTACCTAGTAAGAAAACAATGCTATTTTCAAATACTGGTGATTAATACTATAACCAGTGTAGTCTGCTCCCATTCATTGTATAAATACCATTGCCTGTTGACCTTTGGATACATTAATTACAGCATATCTGGTCTAGGTTCTATTATTTTTGTCTGTCCAGAAGATAAATAAAGGTGCCCTTTCCAGTCCTTCTGGAGAAGAACTTTTTTTCTTGGTATTGTCATGAATTATGGAGTTCTTTTTCCTGCCCTGTGCCAATGAAGTTCTCTTTTGACTTTAAAAGATAAGCCTGCATCCAAAGAGAGAATATTTGATAATTTTAAAACTATTTGCACTTCAGTTTTTATGGTACGTACGAGCTTTCTGGGCTTTGCTTTTTTTGGATTGTGTGTTTGCTAATTAAAAGAAAAGCACAATGAGTTATATTAGATGATGTGAAGGATTAAAGTACAATTACACCATTAAATAGTGAATGTTTACAAGGGCAAGACATGCAACTACATTTTTCAGATTATGCTTATTATTCACTCCTTGATGTTATTTTGCACCTAATCAATAAAGGACCTTCCAGAATGCAGCTCCTTCGCCAGTTGTATATGTGCCCAGAACGCAAGAAATGCTGCTGGGGCAGAGGAGCACAGGGAGGGGAGGAAAGTGCTGGCATATTACTCTGACTTCTTGTCATGCAGACCAAGGCTCAAATGAAACACGGAGCAATGGGAGGATAGCTCCCCTAGTCTCGGTTTAAATCCCCAGTGGACATTTTGTCACACACCAAAAGCGTTTCACAACAGAGCACCATTCCACTTGACGTGTCGTCCGGAGTCAGAGGAGCCTCTGATTTGGCATCACAGGGTTTAGAAGACTATGATTTAGGTGAACTGGCACAGCTGTGTGTAAGAAACTTATAGCTGTTATGTTTTATTCATGTTCTGTTCTATCAGATTCTTATTTTCTAGTACCTTTAAAGTGGTTTAGAATTTTATTATAACACCACCAGTGAAAAATACATCTAAAATTTAACAGAACTTGCCAATTGTTCTATCAGTGATTTTTAATATGGTCCTGCTGCATTAACTAAGGAATCTTATTCCTTCTGGGGATCTCTGGATGTGGATTTAGTAAAGCTATCGAAAGAAAATGCTTCATAAAATTGCGTAGCTGCCACGGGTGGCGCTTCCGTAGGACGTTTCTGCAGAACCCAGTTGGTTCCATCCCATAAAGTTCCGTGGAACTTTTCCGTCTCGTAAGGGATGTGTGTGAGTACAGCAGCTGCAATAAGACTTTCTGCCTTGAAAATAGAGTTATTTTGAATTGCAAAGTTTAGTCTTAATAGTAATTTTTACTTTCTTAGCTCCAGTTGATGCATGTCTAATTTCTCATAAGTCTGCTTTCTTTCCAGGCTCAGATCATCTTTTCTCTTTCCCTTTAAATTTATTTTAAAATATTTAATTTTTAAAATGTTACTAGCCCTTTAAAAACCTGTAATAAATGCTTTACAAGTGGCTAGACACCTTCCCTGGTGGTTTAATTTATACAAGCAGGAAACTTTCTCTCCTTCTTTCTCTCTCTTTCTTGTTTTCTTTAAACCAACTGACGTAATGCCAAACTTTGCTTTAAAAGAACAGACAGAAGTAATTGGTAGCTTTTAACTTTTAATAATGTTCTGGATTGGTTTTAGTGGCCAAACTGCATTTTTTTAAAATATCAAGTAAAAACGGGCTTGTGGCCTGAGGAAGAAAGGCCCTGTTGATGCAGTTATTTTTATTCTTGTTTTTCAATCTGTTATTAAAAATCTTTCCTGCTGAGCTCTGCTGGATTTCTCCAATTGCTCTTTGTGATGGCTGGTGCATTTCAGGTTATGGTAACTTAAACTGTTTTACTGATTTTTACTTTTTTTTTTCCCCCGTGGGCACTTTGAGAGGCTTTATCTTTTTTTTTTTTGTTGTGTTTTAATTTGATTCCCCCCAACATTCCTTCTGCCTTGTCCAGCATCTGACTCCTTTCAGAGAAACAATTAATTTTGATTCAGAGAGAAATAATATGTTAACCATACCTTTGATGGCTGTTCAATGAATATTATTTTCCTAGTATGAGTGTGTTTTACACCTGTTAGTGACGCTGATTAGGAAGATACTAACTAGCCATTGCAGAACACATAAGAGATCTTATCTTTCAGAGTGTCCACTTTCTGTGTGTTCTCCACCCCGTGTCTTAAAGCTAAAGGAGATTTTAAAATATGTTTAGTAATAGTTTCGAGTGATCTGTATCTATTTGTATTCACTTGATATTAGAAACAAGAAAACCCAACAAAAGGATTTTTTAAAATAACCATAAAATCCGGTCAACACATTTTTTCCTCATTTCTTTATTTTGGTCAGGGTTTTTGGTCTCTTTTCCTTAATTTCTTTCCTACATCTGCTGGGGTTTTGAGCACAAGCAAACTTTCTGCAGTAAAAGACGGAGTTGGGCAATAACTTCCTTGATGAAGTTGACGTCAGGACGACTTCGTAAGTTGGCAAGTAGGAAAATCGTTCAAAGACTGAGTTGGCTTGTGCCAGTTTTCCCTTCCTTTAGGGGAGACACTCCACCCAGTAGGAGGTTACCCCACCCAATGTGGAGAGCTATAATTCAGTGGCAACACTTTAAATGTCAATCCTCCCTAGGGTTTAAACCCCAGACTTGTCTTGCCTCAATCTTTATATGTAATCTAACATTCAATCTGTTGAAGTAACATCTCATCTTCATAAGCACTTTTGGGGCCTGATCCTGCAGTTATCATTCTTGAAAAATACTCACTGTCATCAGGGGGACTTTTGGATTCAGTAGAAGCAGCAGGATTGGCCTCTGCAGAGTTGTGTGTGTCTGTGTCTGTCTGTAAGTAAGACTGTGTCTGCCTGATGAATACTGTATAATCCATGTTGTTAAAAATGAAATTGTAATATACTTAAAAATCTGAAGAAGTCCTGGAGTAGTCATGCTATAAAAGAGATTTTCCTCCAGAAGTGAAGTGTACATATTTTTAATTTATCAATTTCCGAGGTTAAAATATGATTTTAAAAGTGTCCAATTCTGAAGAATTAAAGGCATTTTTTACAGGTTTTTTTCTGTATTTCTCTATATCATGCTGTAGACATATTTTTGAATGCTGCTTTTAGCATTTTTTCATCTCTAATGGAAAATGAAAATCATGGCCTGTAGCTTAGTACCCACAGGAGGCATTGGTATACCTGGACAATACTGAGAATACTCCAGGAAAAATGTTTTGGTGTATTTTCGAAGTCAACATGTAATTTTTATAGGCACATTTTACTTCATCATGGTGTCTGTTCTCAAGCATCCTTTTCAGATCCCCCATTACATTGAGCAAGGCTGACAATGCAAGAGGGAATGTATAATTTGGTATTGTAAAAATGTTACAGAAAAATCGCTGGTGTGTTCATCTCCTTGTATTTTGAAAATACTCCAGCATTTTTAGTTTACTAATAGATCTGGGAAAAAACATCTGTAGAAGATGATGCTAAAAATCATCTCATGCACTACATGTTTCTCAGCAAGATTTACTTAAACAGTGTGCTTCAGTTTTGCCTCAAACCATTTCAAGCCACCTCTGATCCAAGAATGTACCAGTTCTTGGTTGCTGGAAGATTAAGCATGACAGTTTCTATTATATAATGAACAGCAGTATTGTTTGAACAAAGGTAACATATTTTGATTTGTGTACCTTTTTTTGGCAGCTGGCACTAGAGTGGGTCTAAAATGAGTGGTGATCTAACAGTGTAAATATCTGAATGTTCTTGAAACACATGGTATAGATGTAGTGTGTTTAAATCATTGAATCTATCTACCTATATTGTATAGAATGTGTATGTATGTGTATATACAAAGCCGTAAATGGTGTGTTCTGCTATCTGTAGCCTTCAAAGATGTATCCTTTGGGTATTCCTGACCTACTTTGCAAAGTCTGCAGTCTAAAGTACATACTGAAACTTAAAAAATGAAACATACAGGTTGGTGGTTCACAAGAAAAAAAAAAAGACGCAGGGGAGTATTTGCTCTAGCAGTTAATTAAAAAGAGAGGGGGAAAAAAAGGTAAGGTCTGCCTAGCCAAATACCTTGCAGAGTGCTTTTGGATAGCCCAGTGACGTTACGGGGATTATTTTAAAAAACAAAATCTTAACTTACCTAAAAACGTTTGAAGTAGATACTGAAGTTAAGTATTGCATAAAATTCCTATATTCAGATGTAGTTTAATGAAAGTTAAATGAGTTAGGATAAAGTAATTTTCTTTGGGGGTGAAAGGTTTCAGTGTTTCCAACATATGCATCTTCTTGACTTCCTCACACACCACTCTTCAGGCAGAAGCTGTGAGATGTGGAATGTAATCGAAAACTTACTACGCAGGTGAAACTTTGCTGCGTGAATTCAGTTAATGAAAGAAAGATACCTCCATTTTCCTAACCTGAAAGTAGTTTGCTTTTCTATTTAGAGTTCTCGGTGTTAGGTGTATTAAATATACTCAGCAGACATTGGCCAGCTGCAGTTACAGAGTACAAACCAAAAATGCAATACATGTTGGATCGTTGCTGAGCCTTTTCCTCCTGCACAAATAGATATGGACACACATGCACACACACAATTAATAAACTAAACCTTGCCCCAAATACCTGAGGGAAAAGCTGGTGAATATAGATTAGCCTTACCATGTGCCTTGCAGGTAAACAGTGTCTGCCTCTGCTGGAGCAGTGGGAGAGGAGCGAGCAGAGGCTGCCTGCCCACGCCGCCCGGGCACCCAGCTCTGGGGGCTGAAACCTGGGGCCCTCAGTAAAAATCCCACCTCTCTTTTCAGCTGTTACAGTGGTAGGAAGGAAGAAATATTAACTCATGTCTCCCATCTACTGTATATACTGTTTTCTTTCTGTGGCCTGCTGCAGACATCTGAAATTTATGCCATCCAATTAGTCTCCTTTTACGTTCCTCAGATCTGGAGTTTTCTTTAGAACTAAACTCCTATTTGCATGTTACGTCTATCATGAAAAAAAATAATGTAATGGATTAAATTAATCCTGTAATAGTTGTTTGAGCATACTGTAGGAATGTAAATAATTTTGTGGCATTGAGCTCATATTTCCAGTCTTAAGGGGGGTAAGATCAGAAGTTATCAACAGCATATATCTGAGTCATTCAGCTACAATAAATCTTGTAACAAATACCTACCCTTTGCACACCCAGAGATACTCTCCAAGACTGTTGAAACTCTGCACACACCTGTATCTTATGTGTAAGTCCATATGCAGGACTGGTAGATCTGTCTTCAGCTACAATCAGATAGTATGTTAGGCTACAGCAGCTGCAATCAAAGTAGTCTGTGGACAACAAGTTTGATTGCCACTTGATTGCTGCTGGCTGTGTGGCCCTCAAGGTTGTCTTTTCCCTGCAGAAAGTCGCAAAGAATCGTAAGTTAAAAAGTTGTGTGAAGCGTGGCACCGACTCCAGCTCTGCCGGAGCTCAGGATATAAAGCATGAAGTGCCTCATCAATATCAGATCAGAAGTGATAATTCATTTCTGTCGAGGTGTCATTCTGCCATATGTAAGGTATGCTCTGCCCCTGTTACTCTGTCTGTTCTCCCTCATGCAGATCGCTCTCTTCGGCTGCCCTACACACATATATCCATTCTAAAAATACATGGAAATGGAAGTCCATCTGTGTTGCATAATTTTTTTACAAAAACACCAGTGTTTGTTTTGTTCTTTCTCTGAGCCCTTAATGAGTTTAAAGAATTTAATGTGACTTAATGAGGGTTCTTACTCTGTTTCTGACACAGACACTAATGAGGGAAAAGTAGAACAAATTGAAAACCAACTTTTACTTGCTAGTTTCATGATGTCATCAAATGCAGGATATTACAACTCCTGGAAAAATTTACAAATCTAGGCAAGAATCTATTTTGCATCACTGCCTTTCAGTTGTTTGTGACATGAGGTTTGCTAGCAGAAAAACAAAGCTTAGCATAACTTGATTCAGGATGGTTTGTTTTTTTTAGCAATGATTTTTGGAAAAGTGAATCTAACCTGCTTTGTCTATCAACGCAGCAGAAACTTAGGTACTACCAAAGATTGACCAAAGATTGATTAATCCCTCTGATTATGGCCATGATCTGCTGCTGTACTTGGGAGGGACAAAACTTGTAGCTTCATTTAGAGTAAGATCCAGTCCTCATTGGGCAATGTCTAATTCTTTTGCAATTTACTGAGTGGGAACTGTGATTTTTGGGGCTTCGTGTTACACTTACTGGGGTTTGGTACTTTACTGCAGTTTGCTGGACTAAGGACACAGTAACAACCTTGCTTTTCTGTTGCCCCCCTCAGGATGGTCAAAGAGTATTTTAGTGCATGAAGTTGTCCTTCCAGCAGGACCACAGCTGGTCTGTCATCTTTCAAAGTGATTATTGTGGTTGGAAAACAGTTTATTTCCCAAAGGAGAATAAAAACTAAAAGTAGGTTTAGGAAGTGCACCTGCTTCTGAGCCCTGCTACTACTCACTGGCTTCATGGGCATGCTTTTATCTTGTCCTCACCAACTTCTCTCTGAAAGGCTGGTAGAGATGGCGGTGAAGGACAGCAGTGAAGAAATAGTGACTGAAGGTCTGGTGTGACAAGTACATGTCTATGGAAGCAGGCTCTAATGCCCTCACAAGGTTGCATGCCATGCCATCAGGGGTGTTTTTGTCAGGCCAAGGGAGCAGTGACTTTTGTAATCCACAAAATGTGCTTTTGCTATAACCAAACTGCAGAAAGTTCCAGCGTAGTACATAAAATGTTTTTTTAATAACATCTGATTTTTTTTCTTTTTTCAGCAGTTAGTAATTTTGACAATATCAGATAAATTGCATAATGTGTGATTTCTTAGGTTGATTAGACCATTGGCTCTTCTGGAGGAATTATATTTTTTTATTTTATTTTGTGAGGCATTTTATTTTTTTACCATTAGTTGTTGGCTTTATATTTTTAACTGCAACAAAAGATAGCTAAAAAATTAATAATAATTTGAATTGGAAATAGGGGCATTTTTGACCAACTTTCTTGAGCATTTTCATACAAACAGAAGAAAGTAACTTGTTCAGTTGGTTTTTATGTATGTATATGTGTTTGTGGTTTGTTCTTTTTTTTTAAATAAAAGTTTTCGTAATTTGGTAGTTCAAGAAACATGAGTAGATTCTGAAAATACTTCTCACAAATGGCAGGTCTGAGTTGATAGCTTGTAGGCAGACAGAGTCTAGAGCCGCAAAACTATCTTCTGGAGTTTTAAAACACTGGAAAGAAAGATTTATTGGACCTTAAATATCCCAGTGGTGCAGATTTATTTGGTGTTCATGGCAGTCTCAGCTTAACTTTCCTTGGAGATTTGTTGTGGTACTGCATTATCTAAGAAACATTTAAAATGGTTTGTCTAGGATTTTTTTTCTTCAGTCGTTCCTCAATTTTTATTTGTGCATGTGAAAACTTTACTAAGAAAGATGACCTGGCAGCACTGCTGAACTTTATGCTGCAAAACATTTTACCTGAATAGGACAAAATTAAGCATCTGAAAAGCTGACATTTTAAAATATTTTTCTATCTATAGTGGTGCATAACAGTGGCTAGTTGTCAGTGGGAAGGAGCTTAAAAAATAGTTACAGGAGAAAGACGCAGCAGCTGTGGAATTTATTTTAATCGGGTGAATGAGACTCATGGTTAGGCAAGTTTTACCTTCCTGGGTCTCCAGAATTTACTGCCGAAAAGACATAGGCCTGAATAGAAAGAGGACTAAGATACTGTAAAATCCACTATGACATTAAGTGCTTTTGCTGCACATGAATACAATTTATTTATTTTTTCTCTCCAGCAAACTGTGACTTCTTTTGTCAGAAGGAATTTCTGATTAGCCCCTACCAGAGTAAAGCTGCCATAAACCCTTCACTCCTCACCTGTATCTCTGTGCAGTGCGATGGTCTGTGGTAGTTTTCTCAGAGTTGCTGTGCTGCTTTCAGTCTGGAATGGGACTTCACTGACTTTAGTTTTGCAGAAAAAGTACATTTTCTTAGAAAATGCACTACATGAAAGAAGAAAAGGCAAGGAGAATGGAGAGAGTGCTCTGATATACGAGCTGAGATTATGGATGTTGTAATGCTGTTTTTTTGTAGGACTGTAGAAAAATCACACTGGGACCAAAGTTCCTGTGGATTACCATGCAATATTTATTACCATTTTCCTGTGTTTTCCCTGGTTAGGATCTAATCCTTCAATGTCTGGAGCTGCATGGAGTTAAGAATTTGTCCATTCAGAGAGGAGAACCTTGCCAGCTATGGGATTTCACTGTTTCACTACCTGTATTTATTTATTTCCCCCTCTAAAATTTCTGCGAGCGAGAGGATTGAGAGTGGAAGACAGAGACAGAGGATAGGTAAAATGAAGGAGTAGCAGGGGCAGGTATCTGCTCAGTAAATAGTGTTTACTGATTACTGTTTACTGTCAAGCAGATTACTGCAGTTATATTTCTGTGAAGCAACCTGCATGCAGCCAGTGCAAAGGAATGAAGCAAAGTCGTGTGCAATTCTGAGGTAACTAAAAGACGTGCTTGTGACATACTTCTAGCAAAAACCATTTTTGGTTGCCCAGTACCCTCCTTGAACACTGTAATTTTGCGAGTGACACATTTGATTATGAGCAGCCATCAAAACACTCACAGGCATTTTGTTTGGAAGAAGAATGTGCTTGAATTAAATATTTGCAGGCCAGAGAAATATGTTGAATTGTTCTTTTAATTTGTCACCTTCCTGGTCTTTTTCAGTTTGTTCGATAGTTATTCAATTTTGGAGTTTATTTAAAAGAGATGATAAAGTTTATACTTTCGCATTCCTTACTTGTGCAGGGCTTCCATTTGCTTCCTTGGGAGAGTTGGTCTGAGGAAGAGCTGCTGCCTGCTTTTGCCTTGATTTGGATAGGATGTGGTTAGTAGAGGGGTCCCCTCATCCTTAGAGCTCCCTTATTGCAATGAACTTGTCACCTCCTTGGGGAAGGGATTTTCAATCTGATTTTCAATCCCTTCTGTCAGGTTTTAGGGAACAGTATGAAGTGTCTTACTAGAGCTGGCAGTAAGGAAAAGGAACGGAATCTGGGCACATCTTACCTCCTTGTTAGGGGGAATAAGGTATAGGAAGCCTCTGCTGAGCTTGCCTGGTGATTTTTTGGTTATCGTCTTCTCCTGATGGAATATGCACGTAGAAAAAACACAGAAGTTAATGTTTACTTTATAGACGCTTTATCATCAAGCATAGAGACCTGACAGTTTCATGGTTAAGTGCCTAAAGTTGTTCTTGGCTTTGCAGTTGTTGAATTAATCACTGCAAAGCTAACTAATTGTATACCTTTTAAAGCTTCCCTCCCTACTCTTTTAATGAAAGGGAGAGATTTTGTTTTTTCTGACTTTGGAGTTGGGCTGTCCCATTAGCTACTCGCAGCAAGCTTTTACTGAGTTACCTCGGGAGTTATTCTAGTATATGGTGAATTTACTTACTGATCCAGTTATTTATAGCCTTCAGTGCCCATGCTATAGAATGAGCAAAATGTTTTTTAAAAAGTGTTTTAAAAATACTTTTTACAGTCATAAAGAAAATGCTGGCTCTTTAATTCTGAGTTTACAGATGGTACTACTGGCTGTTGTTTTGATTTGTGAGAGACATTATCTTGGTGTCTTACTGAGATGTTTTGTAGCCAAAATTTAGAGTTAAAATGGATTTTATTTTAAAATTTTTTCTCCTCTTTAAATGTTAGACATGGACAAAAATAATAACAAGGATCTCATCTTTATAGTGAGCTGCACGTCAGGGTTGATGGAATTGCAGCTAGTTAAATTCCTTGGTTTTAAAGAAAGATGAAAAAGTCGCTGCAAAGATTAGCTTAATTTCTGTCAACAATTTTATTAAGGTAAAGGCAGAATCAAAGGCCAAATGGACAAAGTTGGGATTTTTGCCACTTGGTTATTTTTTTTCTGAGGCTGTGTAAGCTTTTTTCTTTTTAATAAAAAAATTAATGTAGAATTCAGTGTTTCCCACAGGAGAACCTTCACAGATTTAGCATAAAGAAAGTGCATTTTAATTTAAAGACACTGGTACATTTCTTAGGGCTTTGAAAGCAGTAATCCAACAGGTATATAAAGCTCTAATGATAAATATGATGATATTTTGTATCTACTCTTGTTAAAATACATGGTTTATTTTAGTGCATGTTTAGAATAATACTATTTATTTAAGATACCAAATTTATTCTTCATTTTAAAGACAAGTCTTGGCTCCTCCATTTGCTTTTTTTTATGTCAGCTGGCTCGTTTCAACTCGAACAAAGGTTTCATTTCAAGAACTTTTAATAATTTAAAAAGAACCTCTGATTGCAGTTGGAAATTTTGTATATATAACTAAACTAACAAGTCTGTTTATTGTATGGGAGAGGCTCCAGTGATATTATTTATCTTAGGGTCCACATTATTGGAAGGCAGAACTAATGACAGTGAATCATGCACACTGTATATTAATGTAGTCCACTTTCAGCACTGTATAAATAGGATTGTAAATACACACCTGCAGAGCGTCTGCAGTTAATACAGTCATGGCACAGAGTCCCTCTGTGCTCTCCTAATATATATCCACTATATATCTCTGCCTGTATCACATCTTGCTAACCCAGGCAGCATACTACAGCTGCTGTTCCTCTTGAGGAGGTGTCTGTAAAATGAACACTTGCAAAACCAAAATTCTGGGATGGCTCTGAGCAGAACACATGGGCATACTGTTACTCGGTCTTTTCATACCTTCCTTTTCATACCTCCTTTTCCCTGCACAGGGCTAGCTGCACAAGATGAGCTGGGTGTCAGTCTGAAATATAGGCTGGTCATCTGAATAGGGCAGAAGATAAGGTGTGACATCAATAACTGGGAGCTTTCTTGGCTTCCCAAAGAAGGACGTAGTGAAGAACTGCTCAGAAAAAGCCATTATTTCTATAAAAAGTCTAAAAACGTGACAACTACACTAGCAGCAGGTTTTAAAATTTTCATTAAATTAAAGAACCTGCTGTAGCAGGGCCCTCATCCTAGACTTTTCCTTTATTTCATCAAACAGCCATGGCAATGCCATCATCTCCCCTGTGGTGTTTGCATACACATTTTCAGGGTAGCCTGAAATCTAAAGGCGAGTTCTGGTTGCCTGCGGTAGCTGAGGCTCCTTCCCTCCCCGGCACCTTGGAGCCTCTTCGAGCCCATGGTGGAAATCCTGGGCTGCTCCCAGAGCCCGATTCTTCCACGGGGCTAGAGAGGCTGCTGGGTCAGACACCACTGTGTCCCCTGGCCACCTTGCAGGGGTGGCTCTTCACCCTGAGCTGTGCCTGCCTCTCTGTGGTGGCCCTGCAGTGTCCTTTGACAGCTCAGGCTGGCTCCCATCCCGGGGACGCTCCTTCGGGTTTCCAGTGGCAGCTGCCACACGTCTGGGAGCATGGCTGGGAGCTGGGTGCTCAGGTGCCTGCTGCATGTGCCAAGTGGGGGCGAGTGCCAGATTTGGGACCCCCATCCCCTCTGCAGCAGGGCGTGCAGGTGGACCCCACATTTTGGGCTGCAGCTGCTGACATCCATGGTGTCCCTGGGGAGGGAGAGGAGCCCCTGTCTAGCACCCAGAATGCTGGAGGGCAGGAGAGAGAGAGGGATCTCCTTTTTAAAAGGAGTTGGTTTTTTTCTCACCCCTGTTCTTTATTCATAAACCTAACGCAGTTCCACAATTCCCAGACATGTAAAGCTGCAGGGCTTTTTTTGTTTTGTTTAAATCTTTCTGAACCAGCCAAATTTTTGAGGTTGGCACGAGGTGCAGCCAGTACCATGGCCTTCCAGGGCTTGCTTGGTCTAGAAGTCTGCAGATGTTTTCTGCTGGATCTGACTCTAATGAACAAAAAAGATTTTGGCATTCTTATTTATTTATTTTCAAGGGGAAAATGTGGTTTAAAATGTTGATAATTATGTTTTACATGAACTACTCAGACTTTATGTGACTGTATGGGAAAATGAATGCTCATCAATTTAAAAAAAAATTTCTTTATTCATAAAGCATTTATATTTAAAGTGATCTGTCTTTTTTTCCTCTCCTCTCCTTAATGAAAACAGGGTTTGAGGAGCATTACAAATAATTACGTTTTTTAATTACATAGAGTTCTGCATCAGAATTCTTGAAGACGGCCCACTGTGATCCTCTGGTGAAAATACCAGGGCTTTTCAAAAGCTTTATAATTATCTGTTCTCACTGCTCCTCTCTTTGCAATATACACATAGTAACTGGAAAAAGGAGAAAAAAAATACTCCAGGAGGGATCCACCTACACGTGTGCATAGGTCAGGCACATACGTCTCATTCAGAATGATTATTTTTCTTTTGCAGCCATCAGGTAGTACTTCCCACCATCAGAACCCAGCTTGTGTGCTCTTTCAGAGGGAATACTTATCACAAAGCTGCAGTGCATTTTAATCAAGGTTCCCAGAGTAGTTTACAAGCATTAATTGCCTCTTAAGGACAAGATGAAGTATTATACCCATTGTACTGATGGGTGAGCCAGGGCACAGGGAACCTAAATAACTGCAGTGTTAGTGAGCCAGTGGCAAAGCTGTGATCAGAGCTTTGGTGCCTTCACTCCTGGTGCTGCTAAGATACCTCCCCTTTAACCCACCAGTCTTCCTTTCTTAAATCAAAAAAAGTCAGACTTTGACATCTTTTATTACATATTATATGGGAAATGCTGTACTTGCTCTGAAGCTGATGCAAACTTGTGTGAATTTACTGTTGCTTTGTGTGTTTGCAAAGTGTGAAGGCCCTTGTGGCAGGACTTCCCTTGAATTCTGAACCTTATGTTTTCCTGCTGTCTTCTGTGGCTCCGGTAAGCCACTGGATCATCCCCAAAATAGCTCCCGTGGCATCTGTTACTGATGTATCACTGCACCGTGAGTGACAGAAAGAATTCCACTTTTCAGCACAACAGCTCACTTGCTAAGTGATTCCCCAGCATGATACATGCTCTGTCTTGTGTTTAATTATCTTTTAATTATCAAAGCAGTAATGGAGTTGTGCATAAGAAGTGTATGGATCAATAAAAACAACTAAAAATTATAAAGGAGCTGACAGGCAGAGTCCAGCCATTCTTCAGATGTTAATTTCCATTTTTCTGAAAAGTTTTTCTTTTTCTTGAGAACAACATCAGAAAAAAGGATTTAAGTTTTTAGTGTTTATTCCTAGCTGCTGATGATCATGCATACATTCCCAATGCTTTGTGAGATGTGGTATGAGTGCTAATGAAAGTTTGTATTGGAGTAGTCCCTAAGAATATGATCATTGTTACAAATTTATTAACACCATGAAAGATTTCATGTCCTAAAAAGTCTGCCAGCAAACATCATAATCCTGAGTGGGCAGAACCATGTGGTAGGTTTGACTGAGCCCCTTTGACAATTACACCATTTATTTAACTGTCTATCTTTAGAAGTTGGGAAGCTCACCTTTGGTTTCAGAGGCATGCTGAAACCCTCGCGCTGCATACATGGTGAGGGCAATAGAATACAGAGTGCTCGCTTGCCTTGAACTATTAAATAATGTGGTTGCACATGACACAACAAGAACAGAGGTATAATCCTGCCCTGTGAAGCAGGTCACATGTTTCAGGTTCTCTGTGTAATGTATGCAAAGTAGCTGCTTAAATCATTATGTGTGTGTAAATCACCATCTTCATAAACAATACCATCAAGGTACAGTCAGGCAACATGTCTCTTATGGGTTGACTGGAGCTGGAATTTCTTTCAGATGTTGAGGAGGTACGTCAGTGCATGTGAAGCAGATCTGTTGCTGCAGTGTGGTCTCTGCAATGTTTTGGATTTCTAAGATGAATATTGTTTAGGCTGCCTTCTTCACATTGAAGTGCAGTGAAAGGAGGAGGACGTGAATGAGGCAAATGAGCAGCTTGCATGATTCAAGGCTTCCATGAAAAATTTGCTCCTTCTTTTTCCTCTGACTTTTTAAGTCACGCAACTGATACCTATTTATTTCTCTGCGTAAGTTTAGTAAGTATTTGAAGCTCCTGTTCCTGTGTCTGTTGTGCATTTGGGGAGGAAAAGATGTGTTGAGTGATGTGTGAGAATCCCATCTTCTGTTTTAGCCATCATTCCCCTGTATGGGTTATGACACTGTTTTTTTCTGTTTTTCTTTAACATGCCGATGTACTTTCTCTCCTAAGTAACACTCCACACCTCTTTAACGCAAAGCTGACTAGTTCAGTGCTTAGTGAAACTGAAAGCGAGACTAATCTTAAGAACCCTGCCGTACCTCTGCATAGAGTATAAATATGTGCCATTATCATTATTATTTATTTGTCATTGTTATTATTATTGGAGCTTGTGTTTTCTTGAGGGGGGAGAAGTAGGTGCACTTTATCATCACCTCCCCACCCCCAAATGTTGTATTTTGAATCATTTAAAATAGTTGTTTGGGGTGTCTTTATTACAGTGAATCATGTCTTTAATATCTGTTTTAAGCACACCTGTGGTGAGTTCATACTAAGGTAATGGAACCTTCTTTCATTTGCTATCATGTAGTACTTCTGCAGCATGTAAAATGCCCCTGGTTTATAAAGACAGACAGACCTTCTGTGCTGAGATGCTTTCCCTCAAATGTGTAAGGATCAGATAGTTCTGCTTAAAACGTGAATGTAGAGATGGTAATTCCGTAAATGCAGTATATTCTCCGTTTGCTCAGAGATACTCTGACTCTGAGTTACAATTATCCAACATTAATTTCAGAAGAAATACCAGTGAAATGGCACTGGTAGAAGTACTGATACAACTAAAGATGCCGGCAGCGGCAATCTGATGTGTAAGTGCTACTGGAACATGGGTTTTCCTACTTCCTATATCTGTGCTGTGTCCTTTGGTGGTGGGAAGAAAAACACAAGCAGCACTCATCAACTTTCAGCACATGTGGAAACAAAGCTAAAGAGCAGTGGCATCCCCAATGCATTGGCAATTTGCTGAGAGCCTGCGGGCTGCATCTCATTTGCATTAAAAATGCGGAGATCGCGCCTGCCTTTATCTTGACCAGGGGAACGTGGCTGGTACGGGTAGCAGGGCCCAACGCAGCTTATTTTACCTGGATCCCCATGGGCTGGGATCAGCCAGAGCGCCGCGGGACGGGACATGGGACGAGACATGCCCCGGCCCGGGCAGCGCGTCCCCGCGGCGGGCGGGGGCCCAGCGCAGCCGCCCCCTGCCCGTCCTGCCCAGCTCGGGGCTGGCTGCCCCGAAGGGCCGGGCTGGGGCTCACGGGACCCTCCGCTGGGCGCTGGCAGCTCGGTGCGCCGGTCTCTGCCGGGGCTTTTCCATCCAGGCCTGGATGAAGCGCTCCTCGGCGGAGCGTGGAGCTGCTGCTCTGCTCTCTCTGGGGCTCCACGGAGGGCTGGGGGAGCCAGTGCCCCGCACAGAAACCCTTTTGTGTGTTTTTAAACCAGTTTGCTAATGAAAGATTAAAAAAAAAAAAAAAAAAAAAAAAAAAAAAAAAAAAAAAAAAAGGACCCCCCCCTCAGCTTGTGCCTTTCAATAGAGATAACTGTTATCTCTTATAAAAGTCTACATAAGTGTAAGTAATTGCCTGCACTTGGCTCCGGTACAGTGGAAAAGCTGCGATCAGCAAACCCGCATTGTACTGGGTATGTAAGGGGAAGTTATTGGATGATACGGGACGTGTTGGCCTTAATGCCTGTCCTGCCTCCCCTGCCTTGTTTACTTTCTTTGCAAGTCTTTCCGAGGCTTAATAACAGTGCTTAGGGAATGGGCGGGGGGTACCGCGCTGATTGCGAGCGACGAAAGTTTTCTTGGAATCGCCCTTAAAAATAAAAAGAAAATAAACAGAAGCCCGGCTGTGCTGCGGCGTCAGTCCGGCAGCCTTTGTTCAGCGCCGAAGTTCTGCGGGTGCGTGTCGTGAACGAGCATCACTGGGCAGCGCCGGCGGCGGGCACGGCCGGGAGGCGACGGAGCGGGGCTCCCCCTTCCCGGCCGGCTCCCGGCAGCCGCAGCAGCCCGCTGGGCCGGAGCTGCGGGCTCTGGTGGTGCCGTGTCCAGTGTCGGGGGTGCGGGGCTGCGGTCACGTTTGCAGTCGCATGAAGCGCCGCGCCGCGCAGCCGCCTCGCGTGTGTCCGTGTCCGTGTGCCAGCGCTGGCTCCCTTATCGCAGGAAGCGTTGCGGAAAGCAGTTGCTCCCTCTCTCTCTGCCCGGTTCCCACAATGCGGTGATTAACCACTCTTCCCCCCGCGCTGTCACTGAAGTGCTGGGCCGAAAACAGCAGTCACGATAGTCCCGCTCCAGCTTCAGGACAATCCTCTCTCTCTCTCTTCAGGACAATCCTCTTTCTCTCTCCCTCTCTTTTCCCTCCTCTCTTCCCCACGCCCCTTCCCCAATAAACTTAGATAAAGCCGTTAGGATGGATATAGTCTCTTTCTGGTTTTGTCTTTCCTTCTGAACGCTTTTATATACACATATATATGTGAAACAGTTTTATACTGTATATATACATTAAAAGTAATATATCTATATGTATATATACTTAAATCTCAAAATTCTTTTCCACATTCTGTAGTGATAAGCCTGAAGCAAGTACAGCTTTTGCTGTTCATAGGCTGGCCCTTTCAGGGGCATCTTTGGAAATCGCTACGTTGTCTACATTTTATGGGTACTTTATTCTAAGGAGGATGTAAGTCCAGACATTTTGCATGGGAAAAACCTTGAAACCCAATACAGATTGGAAGGGAGATACCAGGAGAAATATTTTTTTTCATTTAATAATCTTGGAATTGACTTGTGATATTTCATTTAAAAATCCCATCTTAAACTGGTATATCACACGTGTACTATTGAAAACCCATAGAATGGAGGTCTTAAGATCTTTGCATGCTCAGATACTGTGTAATATATATAAAATATATATAAATATATATAAAATGAGTATGCCAAGAAGCCCAGGGACTAGCATTCCCTTTTGGAAAATTAATTCTTTAATATGTTTGTTTCCAGATTGTGGTCTGCAGACACATATAATCATGGTATGATACTGATCTGCAGCATCATATCATCCATTTCGGGGTTTTAATTAAAAGTTTGGTGTGAAGGCTGCATAGTGGTTCCCTGTTACGTTTGAAGTTTGACAGTGGTCCACAATCCAAAAATTTAGGAATGTTCATTCAGGAGAATTAAGAGTCCTAGACCATTACATTTTGCTTTCATTTCATCCTGTAATTTTTTTTCTCTACTTTCAAACATGATTAAAACCAATGAGAAAGGAAATATTTGAAGTGATTTGCAAAGTTATTTGATTTTTATAAAATTACATGGTGTGATGTGTTGTATGTGCCAAACTACAGACAGACTTTCAGCTCCTAAATTAAGTACACTTTTTTGTTCTGGTTTAAGCCCATTGAGAATTCTGCCAGTTAGGTTTTTCTCTTCTGTGATCATCTCGCACATAATAGTCTGATGTTGCAGATACTTGCAGGAGCATAGCAAAACTGGTAGCATCATGTATGTGGTTTGATTTTTAATTTATAGTATATTAAAGCATATTTCTATCCCAGAAGATGTTATATGAAACTACTGCAGCATATATTAAAAAACAGTTGCTGGACTCCTAACTAATCTAATATGAATAACCAAGGTACACAATAATTAATGCTTAAGGACAAAAAAAGGTTTTCTTTAAAATAGAGAAACACGTATTTTAAAAAATAGACTTAAATATATACCTTTTAAAATAGGACTTCTGGATTTTGATCAATGTTAAGGTACAAGTCTACATAGCTTTATGTACTGTTTGATTGTGTTTATTTATTTATTTGCTGCCAAAGTTTTAAGTAATGTCACACCACAATCCTGGTGGAAATCACTATATAAACACCTGGGACCAGTTTGTGAAAGTGATGGAATTGGCTTCTGCCAAAGGCTTCCTATGCTGGTGCAGCGACACTATTTTCTCCATTTTACATTCTGCTCAGTGACTCTCACTTTCAAAA
Source organism: Dicaeum eximium (assembly GCA_013396995.1). Classification (NCBI taxonomy): domain Eukaryota; kingdom Metazoa; phylum Chordata; class Aves; order Passeriformes; family Dicaeidae; genus Dicaeum; species Dicaeum eximium. Next base: position 2,160,079 of record VWZP01000837.1, read on the forward strand.
CTAAGATTACCAGAAACAAAAAAAAAGAAAGGCAACAGAAAACTTATTTTCCTTTTCCACTGTATGGATGAAAATAAAGCGTGCGATAATGAGCTTTGTTACCTCTAGAGGTGATAAACCAAAACAATTGGATGAACAATGCACGGTGAACAACTCATGTGTAATTCTTTGTTTAAATTAGTTTTTTCTGCAAAACAGGTTTAGTAAATGTATTTTCCCCCCTTCCTGCGTACCTTTGGCATCACTGAACTGACGAGCAATACTTTAAAGAGATTTTTAATGATTCTTAATATAATTCCAGCTTTCATAAACCATAAAGAAACTTTCTTACTTAGTAAATATGAAACATGGAATGAAATCTGTACTATGTATCAACACAAAACCATATGTAAACACAAAAGATTATGTTGAGCTGTGTAACTGATTCAGAGCATATAGCTACAATGTACACAAGTCACTATCCAGAGGAAAACTCCTTCTTTTGATAAAACTACTATATTTTAATAATTATTTCCTGAGTCCTCACTTTTCAGAAATACAGTGAAAACATATGTAATTTCTTTTAACCTTATTGTATGTGTATGTTGTTGACCTGCCAGTTTAAATCACAATTAAAACTAGCGATGTGTAAGTTGCTGTGATCAAAATCTATGTGAATGTAAGTAACCTCAGTGCAAATAGGGCAATGAATTTGAAATATGTTGTGTACTTGTTTCTCTTTGCTTTCTGAGGTATTGGGCACAAAATCATATTATTTCTTAAATCAGTAATGTGTTGCATTTATTAGATGGTGCATGGCAGAACTGGAAGTGCCGTTTTCAGATTACCTAAATATTTTTGTATTTTCCAAATATCCCCTAGCTGGGGTATTATATTAAGAGAAGTTCACAGTATGTAGTTCATAGTATATTCTTCCTTCCTTAGTCTAAAATCCTGAGCAGATTTTTCATCCTGATCTTCAAATGCTGGGACTTGGAGAGACTCAGCCACAGTTACTTATGTAACACAAGAAAAAATGCCAGGGGGGATTGAGTCCAGGGATTGGAGTTCTTAATATCTTGAGAAAAGGCTGTGGAAATAAGAATGTGCATTTATATTAATTAATTACAGAGCATTAAGAATATAAGATCAAATCTGGAAGACCTCTTGTAATTAAGCATGGCTTTGCTGGAATAGTATCTACCTCCGACTTCTCCAGAGCCTCTTGTGATAAGGGCTGGAAGGTAATGTGGGGCTGAGTGTACAGTGCTCTGTGCTCAGTGTGCTCACAGGGTATAAAACAGTGCCAGATGAAGATCCCAGACTATCAAGATCAAGTATTTAGCTGAGAACTATTAACAAAAAAAAAAAAAACCCAAAACCAACAACTAAAAAACCCAAAGCAAAGTTGTCACAGCTGTGTCCTTTTAAGGTCAACACCAAAAAGACTTTTGTCAAGTTGACAGAGGGAGATGACTTGCTGATGTAACCCAAGGCAAAAGAGATAAGCAATAAAAATAGTGTTACATTTCTGTTTGATGGAGTGACTTCTCCTGACAGCTTACAGAGAGAACCAAGCAGAGAAATGCACCAAGTTAGTTACTGTGACAATGAAGCTGGTAAATCACATAGAAATTTGATTGTGCCAATTCCACTGGATTTTGGGGCCTGAATTTTGCTATATTTGATATGGGCTTATGTAAAGTCATCAAAATATGTCAGACCTTAATTTCACTAAAATAAAACTCAAGGTAAAAAGGTAAATATAAAGGGATAGTTAATTTCTAATAGTGCTCTTCTTTAATATTCATATGTGGATATAAAGAAACGAAAAATTGATTAGACTTCCAGCATTCAAGCAGTCTTTTTATTTGGTAGAAAAATATGCCAAAGATAGGGTTGTCACTTAGCAAAGAGGTTCCTTGGTAGAAGGGGAATTTACCACTTTGTGTGGAGCAGTTGATTACCCTTCCATCTGGTTTCTGTATGGTATGGTTGTTTTTTTTGTGCATTTTAAACATGTTTATAGTCAGCGTGAACTAATAACTACTTTTCTAATGTGAACTCCTGTGTAACACAGCTCACCAAATTCTAGCTAGAGCATAGCTTCTGCTGTGTAGTGTAAAATCTGAGTATCATTAGCATAACTGACAAAAGTATAGTTTCAAAGCATTTCAATGACAAGGAGGGCATTATAATCCTCCTCTGCATATATCTTAATGAATCAGTTTGCTTAAAATAATGATTTTACTTTTCTGAAGACAGCATTTGTATCTTCTGCCACATAAGCATTATTTTCTCCTGAAATCTTCTTTTCCCCCTCTCTTCTTTAAAAAAAGACATTTCAGTTGTTCCTTCTTCTAAAGCTTGGCTTATTTTTGTTCCCCTTCTCTGTCAGGGATGGCTTTGTGTTCCCTGTGTGCTGGCAAGGTGAGCTGCAGGTGTGCAGAAGCCATTAGCCAGGCCAGGAGTGTGGCCCCTACCCCAGGACCTTCAGTATGGCACCTGCCCTGTTGTCCTTTTGGGTGAGGAGTAGGTACTGCTTTGGTTTGGAGGTTTTTCGGGTGGGTGTGACCCTTTCCTGGCTTGTTCCTAGTGCTGGTTCCAGTGCTGGCTGAATTTGCAAAGTCAGAGAAGGAGATGGGAGCTGGGATGCCCAGAGAGAAGTGATTTCCTTTAATCCAAGCCTGAGTTGCCACTGGAAGGCACAGGCTGACTGACCCCCACCAGCCCTGGGGTGTGAGCAGGGCACTTTTGGCCAGTGTGGGTGCAGGGAAGAGGGCAGGGCCTGGGCCAATAAGCATTGGTGAAGGGATGGGCAGCGTCCCTTCAGGTCCAGTAGGGCTTAAGCCCATCATAAAATTACACATTTGGATTCTGGGTCCTGGATCTGCCCGTGGCACCCTGTCCTGACTCAGTGACAGCTCTGCTCCTGATGAGAAATGTAACCAGGTTTTCCTTTGAACTTTGTCAGGGTTACCCTCTCCTCTGTGTACTTAGTGGTGGAAATCTTAAGTCTTTGCATTTTGTCATGAGCAGAAGCAAAAATGTCACTATATTTAAAGGGCAAAAAGACCTTCATGTGTTATGTCAGACAGAAGAAGGGACTGCCAAATCAATGATTATCCAAGAGCCCTGGTTCTAGCAGACGGTATGTACTGTAAACTAAATAAATAAATAAGTAAATAAATAAGAACATGTTGAAATTCATTTCAGTGCAGCAGCAATAAGAAAAGCAATAGTAATGTCTTGTGCTAGTGTAGAAGAAGAAGAAACTTGGAACAAATGACCTGGTGTTTACACAGCTAAACCAAAATAATATGTGAAGGTTGGTCAGGCCGAAATGAACCCCATAAAAAGCTTTTTAGGAATTCTAAGAGTTGCATTGTTCAGTTTGACCACATCAGACTTCTCTGTGTAGCCATCTCTGTTTTGGCATTGTGGATTATGTGAGAACAGGGATGTTGCAACAATCTAGAGAGATGTGGTAGCTTCAAGAAGGAGCAGGAAGACAGGTAGTATTCATTCCCCATTGAATTGGAGCAAAAGGTTTATTTTCTTCAGTAGAGAGAGCAGCAGGTATCACCCATTGCCTTTTTAGTTTCATCCAAAGAGAAAAGAGATTAAGTTCAGTTGAAAACTGTAACATGCAAACTTCTAATGTTTTGTGTTAAAAAAGAAGAAAAGAAAACATTTTTTGGTGACTAGCAAGGTGGAGTCTCAAAATGCCTGAACTTGATCTATCAGTCTCTATCAGATCTCTAGAGATTCTATCAATAGACTGCTGTCCTCAGACTCTGTGCACAATTTACTGAAAATACTTTACCCATATTTTTTCCCCCACTTTTAAATGTAGCTCTGTTAGATTCTTCGGGCAAGGCAGTGTTGGCAACTCTGGGTGTGTCTTTTGTGAAACCTATGTAGAGAGCTTGAGAATTGCCTTCTCATTGCATTCTTAATTACTAAACTGCCTTTAAAATACAAAAAGAATGTACAATGCCTGCTTGAAATATGGTACAGTCAGACATACAAGTGACTGGTAAGACAGTAGATAGAAAGGATGGCTTTTTTCACAAAAGGTTTATAATGTTAGTTAATTCCTGCTGCACAAGTAATAATTCATATCTTGTATTTAGTTTGAATGCAGAAGATAGTGTGTTTTTAAAGCTATTGGCCTTAAAGGGAATGCAGAAGGTCACTATGAAAATAAAAATATATAAACAAAAATGATAGAGAGAAAGAGTAACTTCCACCCGAACTGCTTTTGAGGAAACAGTGCCCTTGGCATGTTTCTTAAGAAATAGTGGTAAGGCTGTGCATACCCTGAAAAATGGATTTGTGTATGTTGTCCTGAAGTTCTGTGGGAATTGTAAGCAATGGGTAACTCTTTGAACATCAACCACAGTATGTAATCCTTTTTATGAAGTGACCCACCTTTATCCTAAAATTAGGTAGAGATTTTTGCCTTGACAGCGTCTGGTGGAAGGATGTTTCATAGCCTCACTGCTTTGTCAGTTAAAACCCTTCCTTCTCATTTTCAGCCCAAAGTTAATCACTAGACTAAAGGCTAGTCTATTTGTTCTATTAACAACTGGATCCTAAGCTTTTCCCTCCCTAATATTTACCTGCTGCTAGCAATTGTGTTTCTAGTCTAAATGAGCTGCACTTCACATGTGCATAAAGAGAAGAGCCACATCTTCCATATCTTCATTAATTTTCATTAAAATCAATCTTTCTTGAACGTTTTTAATGGTTTTCTTAAAGCAGTATCATCTGTGACATCATTACTTACCTGTTTATGCTTAATTTTTTGCCTGGGACATCAGGCCTTTTAAAGTGTGATTTGGACTGGTTTATATTTGTTGTCTACTACTGTGTTGTTTTCTTTATTTTTTTCCTTCTTCAATCACTGTTAATAAAGTGTGAGGGATTGTTATTTCAAAGAGGTTGCATTCTTCCCTACTAGTTTTCATTCCCACTTTCAATACAATTTTCAGTAGTTTTCTTTATATCTCTGTACTTCTCTAGATTGAAGATATCATGAAACTTTTGTTATCATTCAGTTTCCTTAGTATTTTCTGTATAAACACTTGAGTATTTGTCTTGTTAGCTCATCTGTGATGCAGCTGTTTGAAATGAGACTTTTAGACCCTGATGGACTAGTTCAAATGGAAAGAAGTGACTTGAGAATTGTGTAGAATAGTTTTTCAGTCTCTGCTTTGTCATTTGGCCTCAAGGCCAGGCTCACTTCTTGATGAGTATTACAAAACCAGTGTAAACATAGCTATGATATGGCTGTTTTGGAGTGGGAATGATTAGTGTATAATGTTGATTTTCTATGGACACAAAGGAAATTATGAGACGATGTTTGCTTGCCTAACCATAGGTCTGCCTCTCTTATTTTAATCATCTACTATTCTATTTAAGAAGCAAGAAAAAAAAAAAGAAATAATCATGAAAAATGGCTTTATAAACTAGAACAGAAAGTGTCTCTTCAGTATTGCTGAAAGGTGGAGTTCCTGTAGGAAGCATAAGCCAGTGCTGAGCAGTTGCTGTTTCCCTCCTGCAGACCAGACTCTGCAATTCTAATCTGCTGGATGGCGCACATTGCGTTTTGTCTGTTCGCTTGAGTTTCTACTGATGGAGTCCAAAATGCTTGGGAGAATGGTGCCAAACCAGATTTTCTGATGTGTAGTCTGGATGTTGCCAGGGTGAGCATTTGGAGCTGGGAGCTGCAGAAGAGTATCCCACAGTTGGGATGCACCCACGATCTGATGTTGGATTTTTCTCATGTAGCAAAGCAAATAAAGTGCCAGGCTGTCTGCTTCAGAAGTGCTGAGTGTTGCCACAGTATCTTATGCTGATAGACTGTTGTTGATTAATCTTTTGAGTATTTGAGAATTCATTTTCTATCAGTGCATTGTAATAATTTTCTTACTTTAACCTTTGTATACTTATAATTACAGGAAGCAGTTTAACTGGCAGTGAGAAGTCCCTGATGCTTTCATGTGGCTTCACTGTTTCCAGCTTGCACAGCATTGCTATGGCAGTGTGAGCTTGCACATGGTCTGCCTTTTGCTCATCTTGATGCCTAAACCATTGACACTTCCTCATTTCTTGAACCCCAGTTACGGTAGTCACGTGCCAGTTCCAGTACAGCCTAAGACGTATTTCATTTTTGCTGGGTTAAATGATCAAATTTTCTCGTGATGTTGTGAATTCAGAGCAAAATGCAGGGATCTGCAAAAAATGATTAGCAGCTGGTTACCTGTATAAAGGACACAGGTTAACTTCAAGGGCCTGTGTGTACAATTAAATATGTGTACTTACTTGCCATGTAATCAAAAGTTCCTGGCTTTATGCACTCTTTCTGCAGTTGAAATAAAAGGTGGTATCTTTTCTGTTTTGGTAGATATTTTATAGTGAATGTGAATTAAATCAACAGTTACAATGATATTCCTGTGTTCCTATTGTGCCTATTACCCACATAGTCTTTAAAGAAAAGAGAAGAAAAAAAGGACATTTCTTTAAATCTGAACAGATTTTAACTCTACCTGGCATGAGTGTACCATGGGGTCTTTATTCCACTACCTCCAGTAGACTTGCCCTTTCTCAGTTTATGTGATGTTTCCACTGCTGATTTTAATATTTGCATAAAGTTTCTAATTTCCAGTCTCTCATGCATCCTCATTTTTTTTCACCCAAATCCTGTGTCTCATTCTTTTTGTGTATTTCCAGTGACTTACAGTCATGAATCAAATTGAAACATAATGAGACATTAGACATTGATATGTCAAGCTGTTAGAAAGACGCAAGGGAGATGGTAATTTTCAGTAATTTCAGAGTCTAATCAAGTGTGTGTATGTTGCCCAGATTACAGCGTACTCGTGAATTACTCAAGTTCCTTTTAGCTCAGAGGCCAGTAGAGTTCTACGTAGATGAAGTTCAGTTTGGGCTTAATGAGCCACTTTTTTTTCTACTGGGTTTGCAGCTTCCAAGCCCCCACTGTTTCCCACATGTGAGTTGGGAAGGGAGAAGCAGCAGGTCAGTGCCTCCACGGGGTTTTGGGCAGCACAGCACAGGCAGACAGACCTGCAGCCCCGCCGGTGCCCTTGTGGTGTGGGAGCATGTTGCTGCCACCTCCGTGCCTAACCTTTAATTATCCTTGATGCTGTGAGTGTAATGCAGACTTATTTGTGCCGTTGGCGTGGGACAAGCGTGCCATCTTGTGAGCAGGCAGAATGGAACTGCTGTGGGTTCCGCTGGGGGCAAATGAAGCGTGAGGGTTATGAGCGGAGCTGTTGGGTGTTTTTGTTTCAGACTCAAAGGAGATCCAGAGCTTCAACAACTTAGGGTGTAATAGGATGGGAAATCAAATTGCTTCTTTAGATCTGGGAGTTATAAGGAGAATTATTTTTCTGTTAATAGGCCAAAGCCTATCAAGATGATACAGGATTCAATGATAACAAGGTTATTTTTTTTAAAAGAGAGACTCAAGTCTATGTTTGGTTTAATCAGTAGAATTTGATGCTGGAGAAGACCCAAGTACCATGTACTTCACAAATACATTGGTTTATTGCAGTCTCTGTTCTTTAGGTCATATATGCATTTATATGCACATCTTGTTATCTACATACAGTGATTGTATGAATGTCTTATGACATTAAGGTTTTTATCTGTGATCTTGGGCTGTTCTCATTACTCACAAAAAGAGAAGCCATGGCCAAATTATGAAGATAATTTCTAATTTCTCTCATGTATTCTTATTCTTTCAATACATACTGCTTAACAAAAGAATTGTTTAAGAGATGCTTAAATTTAATTGGCTGTAATTTCATCTCTGTCTTCTTCAAAGGAAGGCATCTTTGCTGTATAAATCCGGTTGTACCAGATTTCAGGGGGGTAAATAATTTATAGCTAATACTAATCCCTAAAAATGACTGCATCTATTGTGAAACATTCTCTACAGAATTGTCACAGTTTTTGGGTCCTGTATCAGTTAGTCAATTAATTTTAGAAGTTGGATTTTCTCCTGACTGTTAATGGTACGAAGATCGCTTTTGCAGCCTTATGTCTTGTTGTTTATCAGATGAAACTGTTACAGGAGTAATTATTTACTCTTAACTAATCCCATTTTGGGAAGAATTTGCATGCTGATATATGGACGAAACACTTATCTCTTTAGTTGTTTGAAAAAGCAGTTGTGGATGTTCTGCAGCTATTCGTAGACGGGAAAATTAGAAGCAGCCCTAGCTTGGATTGATGGTCATGGGGAGAGCAAACAGCAAAAGATTATTGGTAGGCAACAGCTAGAATGACATGATCTGTACTCGGCCAACTGGCTCACATTTGGCAGTACTTTTATTCAGTTGTGGTTATCTCACCCCCTCTGTGTTGGACTCTCAGCTTCTCCACCTAATTGACTGTGTTAATTTGTAGCCCGCACCTTCAGATCTCAGGTACATCCCAAATTCCTTTGCACAAGTTGCAACATTACTTCAAAGAAGGTACTGTTGTAGCCTCTGCAAGTAGTTTTGGGACTTTTTTTAGATTCCGAAATGCCAGTGAGACCAGAAGTTGCTTTAATAGTTGCTTTCTTTATAAGTGAAAACACGGCAAAAGCTTTCACTTTTTGTGGGATACATCCCAGTGCAACAAATCAGCTCAACATCATTGCTGGATATTTCTTAAAACTGCTGAGGTTCTGAATTGGAAATTGAGGTGTCATGAAGGAAGCTCTGAGGAGGAAGACAGGAGCAAAGTGGTAAGACTTGCTTGCGTACAGGGGATTTTTGAGAATGGAAATATTAGTGTAATCTGTGGTTGTACCTTTCTGTAAGCTTTAGAGAGGTAGTTATATATATTTTAAGGAATATTTAGGTGCATTATTGCTGGAAAAGAAATATAGTGCCCTGCTTATTTCAAAATATATATTCAGTAGGAATAAAATAACTTCACTTCTGTTCGTCTCTGCAGACTGAAGATTTCTATTCCCATTGGTAGTTTTAGTTTCTGTCTATATGTTGCTGTGTGCAGATTCTGCCACCTATGCTGTACTTGTGTTTCTGAAGTTACATATTTACCTCTCAGGGAAAAAAAAAATTAAATCTTTTTTTGTATGTGTTTTATGATCCTGGCAGATTACGGATGTTTAAATTAAATTTCTGATGTCTGTATGGTCCAGGCTAATGTGAGGGCTTTTGGCACCACCCCTTTGTGCAATAAAGAATCAAAGCCAGTAGCGTAAGAAATCTTCTATCAAAAGCTGAAAGCTAGATTCATAAAATCACTTATGCAGACATTATGAGATTTTCCCATGGAAGGTTTATGTGGGAGTTTGGGAAAAACTGATTCAAGAACAGCATTATTTGCACTATATATATTCATCCAGCAGTCAGCAGGCTGGCGCTGGCATCCCTTGCCAGTTTTAAAGGGTTGCCAGCACTCGTGAAGCTGCTGCAAAGCCACATCAGCAGAGTATCAAGGAGACTTCTTATTCTGCGCCCTCCTTCCCCCTTTTCCAGCCAGAACTGAAATGGGTAAAACAGAAATCATACTCCTCAGTGAATGCGTGTACTCAATTCTTACGGCTATCCAGAAAATGCTACTGTTTTAAAGCCGTTTCATAACAAACGATTAAGGTGGAAGCTCTGTAAGACAGCTTTCTCATCAGCATTTCTCTTCATTTCTCAGCTTCAAAAGAAAAATAAGAGATAAAAAGGGCAAATAAGAGACAAACTACTCAGAGTGAATCTATTTGCATTCACTTTGGTCTTTTTTTTTTTAATGTGTTTTACTTTGGGTTTTTTAAGAAAGTGGCTCTGTTTCTCAGTCTGCATGAGGACCATACGATACGTGCTGCAAGAGTCTTTCCTTGTTAATAGGGATGATTCGAAAGGCAAGGTAATTCACCACTGCTTTGGCTGGAGCTAATATTGGGCTCCAGCATCAGTTCTGTAATTTCTGACAAATAGCCAAGATTTCTTGAATAGGCACAGCTTTCTGTTCTGTGTAGGGAACACACAATCCAGTCTTTTGTTGTGGTTGCCACTGCTGTTGTTTCTCCCCCATTCACAATGGAGAGTGGGGTTATTTGTGCTGAGTGGAAAAACAGTGCCAAAATTCTGATTTGCTTATGTTTAATGTGATTTTAATTTTTGTGATAGCCATAAACGGTAAATGAGATTTGGTAATGTGGATCCCCTGTATGCTGATCTCTAAGTCAAGAGGGTATATTGGTGGTGAAAGTTTTATCTGTCACAGGCATGTCAAGATGAGCGATTGCTGGATGATTCAACCCAAATGTATAGGAACTGTTTATACAGAGATTGCCAAACAATTTCCATTGCTTTTCTTTTTATCTAAATTCTTGAATAAATTACTAAATAAAATAGTCTGTGTTTGGAATGTATGGCTGTGGGATATATGGAAACTCACAACATGTGGGGGAAAAAAGTTAAAATAGGGAAATACAATAGTTTTGTAAACTTTATGTGAATATAGGTACATCATATATAGACTCAAGGTTCAATTTGCTGATCAAAGCATCCAAATAACTTTGGATTTAATATTGTCGGCAATGAATGCTAATATATGGAAATTGAAAAGCATGGAGCAACAATAGCTAGCCACGCTTACCAGTATTACCCTGCAGCAGGTAGATTTACATTTTTTTGTTTTGTTTTGCAATCACAGTTTGGAAAATGTGTGTTCTTTTTCCCTTCTTCCATACTTCTGAATGTGGGTTCTCCTGAACAAGCTTAGACAAGATTCAAGCTAAACAATAGGGCAACATCAGAACCTTTGAAGGCTCAGTTTGGATGGGTACCCAGAGCCTGAGTTTGCTTTGATGTATGTGGGCTCAACTCCGGTTGCCCTTGGTTGCCCTCTCTTACCTATGTAACTTGTGTCTGGAAACCCTTGCCAAATTCTTTTTAAAAAGAAAAAAAATAAGGACATTTTTGCAAACTCATGTTCATCCTGGTTCTGGTCTGGCTGGAAAAGTACTACAATAATGCACTCTCCAGTGATAATTTAATAGTGCTGTTCTAGGTCTAGGCTGTAGACTTCTGCCTCCTTCCCAGTTTCTGAGATTTCAATCCTGTTTCAAATGGGAGGATTTTTGCCTCTAGTTGGAAACAAAATTACTTGAACTTTTCTGGAATGCTAGCCAAAAGCATCGTCTATCTCCCTTGCATCTTTTCCTCTTCTCCCAAGTAATTTATGGTTCAATTTGACTGAGGTTTTGGACAAGGGAACTCTGGTGCCTTTCTCTCATATCACAGACCTCACCTGGCAGAAAGGGACAGCATATCTCAGACCTGCTTCTCAGTCAGTGGGGCCTTTGCCATTACCTTCAAGGGAAGTAGGATCAGTCCATTGTATTCTTAAAGCGAAAGAACAAATGAGTCATTTCTTGTACCCACACCTGATTGCTCTTGCCTGGGAGCCAGGAGGTCACCTTCTTTCCTCACTCTTCATCTCAAGGTAGCACTGTGCTTGCCTCTGCCAGTACACTCAACTCAGATTCAGTTCTGAGTCATTTGCAAACCCTAAACTCCCATTGTCTTCAAAGGACATTTGGATTACAGAGAACACTGCGTTTACTCAGGCTGAAAAGAAATTGAAACATATGAGATTGCCACACCTAGTAGAAGAGTTTGGCAATACAGTGGTTGTTTGCCCTAAAAACAGGATGAACAGTGAGGGTGTGATAGATGTGCCCACAGCCCAGGGGGTCTTGCTAGTACAAGATTGAGGGAAAACTCTACTCCATTGGCAAAAAGCAAACTCTAAACACTTAATTTTTTTTTTTTTTCAGATTTAGATTGTAGAGCGAGAGCTATAAGATGTCACTGATACCAGGATCATTGTAATGTTGACATAGATACTGGTCACTTTTATTGGACATGGGGATATATAAGACTTGTTTAAAAAGAAAGTGTAAAATGTTGAGAGACAATTAAGGCCTACAAACTCTCTTACTCTTAAGAAAGTAAGCCGTCTTAAGCACTGAGGATTAGGAGCAATTTATTTTTCACAGAAGTAGGTGATTCTATCTAAAGGCAGTTGAACCTTCTTTGAAGGATCTGGTATCTCCAGAAGAGAACACCAGACTAAATGGACCTCTGGTTTCATATAATAGGGAATGTTCTGCATCCTATAAAGTTTAAGGACAGATAATTAATAGAATAAGCAGAAGGTTTGGAGAGGACGGCAGGCAGGGCTCTCCTAGGAGATGTCAGTCCTGGCAGAAGTCAGTTACTTTATTGCAGTAAGCAAATCAGGCTGGATTCTCTCCATGGTGCAATAACAGTAGATTGGGGAGCATGCAAAGCAGCATCAATACATAAAAATGAAACTACTTTTAATATACAAAGCTGAGTTTAGATAAATGCAGAACAGAGAAGCAAAGGCATAATATTCTCTGAAAGTGCGGCCTTTTAATGCTGTTTTGGAGACTAATTTACATACAAATAAAATGTCAGCTTATCCCATAACTGTCATGATAAATTGGAGCACTTAGATTTTTGCATGAGATGCTCCTTCTGTACCTTATTAAATTACGGGATCTTGGCCTTTTGCCAAGTGCTAGGGTGATGTTTTCTTTACTGAAATACATACAGGAGAGGGATATGGACCTGGACATCTAGAGAACCCAGGTTCAGTCACTAGCCAAGAGCTCTGCCTGCGTGTCACCTTGACCACTTTGAATTTTTCATTTCTCTGTAGATAATTTTATTTATGCATAAAATGGCAGTGATGTTAGTTTTCCTGTTTCACAAGATTTCTTGAGTTTTCATTAGTTGTCACGATTACAGAGGGCTTTTAGGTACTTGATTGGAAGCTAGGGCAAAGTGAATCTTTCCTTGTTGAGCTCTCCCATCCTGGATGGATGGCAGTGAGGGGCAGGTAGGAACAAGCTCACTGCAGCAGGCCAGTAAGAAATGCAGAGCAGCAACCTGCTGTGCTCAGGAACTTGTAAATAAAAGCAGTTTTAGAATTCTTCATTTTGGTTGCAAGCTAGCATAAAATTCTCCTTCATGTCACCTCTTTAGACACATCATTTTTTGACTTAAGTTTCTCCTGAAAGTGTCTGTATGATTACCCCAGGAGTGAGCTTAAAATGAAATAACTGCCTGGAAGTGGGCTTAAACAATCTATTTTGAAATGCCAATCCTAAACTCTCTTGAAATGACCAATTGTCTGCTTTATACCCATAGAAAAGGTTAGATTTATTCCAGTGGCTAGATGACTACTGATGTGTGCTGTGCTCTGAAGCATAAGGTAATAGAAAAGATCATTGTGAATTAATTCAATGTGAATTAATAAGAGATTCACCTAATGAGAGTTGTTTGAAGGTGATGGCACTTTGTAGCTGAACAGGATTTAAGATGTCCAAAAGTGCACCTTTAGAGATTTGAGAATGATCGATGTTGGGAAAGTAAATGTAAATGGGAAGGAGCAAGCTTGAACAGACCACAGCTCTTTTCACTTGTCTCTTTGTTGTAGACTTCGTGGGGAAAAAAATTGCAAACAGCCCCTGGCAAATTGGTGATCAGGGGCTAAACTGAAGAGCCTGAAAATGCAAAGGAGTAGGAGGGGAGGAGAAAAAACAAGAGTGTTTTGCTATAATGCTGTTCTACTAGTACGACGTTTAAGGCATGGTTTTCTCCTTGCAGTTTTTAGATTGATGAAGCTATCATAATTTCAGTGGAGCATGTAGAGTGTAAAATATCAAACAGATGCATTTTGTCCAATTACAGTGTCTGTTCCTGCCTAATTTTATTGATACGAGGAATCATTCTACCTTAGCAATTTCAGGCAGGAAAGAGTGGACATGTAGTTTGAGGGCTTGCAGAAAAATGTGTATAGATGAAAAACTCCTTTGGAATTAACTTGTCCGTTGCTTAGAGCTGTGACATCTTCTGTCTTGTATGGTGTATGAAGACCCTTGTGCCAAAGCAGAAAGGAGGTGGTCTTGTTGAAGAGGCAGTTGCTTGTCGTTAAGCTTATTCTGCCCTCCCATGGTTCATTGCCTGACTCTTGGGTTCCTTACACAAAAGGGGTTGTTCTTTCCTTCCCTTCTCAGCAGAGAAAAGTTAGGGAGGCCCATGTGTTGATTGTTTGCTGGCAGGCTTGCTCTGAGAACCACGAGCAAAAGTGGGAGAGAAGCATCGCGTGTGACTGCCTCGTGCTCTGTCCCAGCTGGAGAGGTGGGGATGTGAAGCTGTACATCTCTTTTCTGTCATTTCGTTGTGCAGGTGTCCACAAGGGAGGGTAGAAGGGCAGCAGCTTTGGCCAGTCCTCCTACCACTCTGTCTGAGTCTGGGGTAGTTTGCATCTAATGTAATCTAATTTTCAGTGAGGGCAGCAATTTCACTGGAGTTTTCAGTGTTATTTACAGGGGGTTTTTTAAATTTTTTTTNTGAAGTAGAAAACACGGCAGGTCTTTGAATTGCGGGCTGTAGTAATGAGCTTGTTAAGTTTCTGGTGGTGCTGGGCGCAGGTCCGGGCCAGCCCGGCGGGACCGGCTGCCCAGGCGGGCCGGGTGCCGGGTGCCTCCCCGGGACGGAGCCGCCGCCGAGACGCTTTCCCAGAAATTCAGTCTCTCAAAACAGGAGCTTTCTGGCTTCGGAGCTCGTGTGCCTTACAGCTGCTCGATTGTTGTATGGAGAGCAGGGAGGAGGTTCCAGATTGATTAGGACTTTATGTGCTTGATAGAAGCCGGCACTTTGAACACTTAGGGGTTTTTATATGAAGAACAGCAGACAGTCTTTGTAGTCTATTTATGTGTAATAAACTGGGTTTTGTTTTGTGTCTTGTTTTTTTTTTTTAGTTTTTTTTCTTTCTTTTTTTTTTTTCTTCTGTGAAAGAAAAAGAAGTCTAAAAAGGAGAGAAATTAAAACCACAGCATCATTTTCCCATGCAGCTATAGCAAGTATCCTGCGATCTCACATGATCGGCTGTCCTGCTGGAGTGGAGTGTGGGAAGGTGTCAAAATATGTCTCTCAATCTCTTAATTTTTTTTTTTTCTTAAAAGGGAAAGCCAGATGAATGCCAAAAGCCCTGCTCCCTTCTCTAGCCCTGCAGTAACAAACTACATGAGTGTATGTTATTAAGATGATAAAGATTAAATTTCTAGTTACTAACATGCTATCACAACAGCAAAGGGGGAAAAAAATCTTGAAAAAATTATGAAAATTAGTCTGATGGTCTCCTTTTAATAATAAGATCACTCCCAACCCCAACAGACAGTGTAGGCTGGAATTCCACAGGGCTTTTTTGTGGTCCTAATGATTTTAATAATACTTTGTGCTATGTAGCACCTTTCATTAGAGGATCACAAAGTGCTTTACAGTCACTAATTAATTAAGCCTCACAACACTCCTGTGAGATAGGTAAGTATTACACATATATTAAGCTGAGACACTGAGAGTTAATAATTTTTTGCTGCATTATTCTGGGAAAATGATTGATGTTCAAGCGCCGTATGTGCATTATATGTCTTTGTGTGGGTGTGTAATATATATGAGTGTAAAAGTATTAATTTTACTATCCCTTAACAAAGATGTCCTACTTGAGCCTGTTGAATATAAATGTGTATTTTCATTTAACTTTTTGTTGCTGCAGCATATTGACTGATAATATCACAGCCTTCATATACCCTTGACTCAGTTTGCTCTTCGTCTTCTTGTGCATCTACTTGTACAAAGATTAGTCAGTGGCATCTCATAAAATTCAAACATATTTCTAGATGGATTATTCTG
The DNA here is from genome assembly GCA_013396995.1 of Dicaeum eximium. Classification (NCBI taxonomy): domain Eukaryota; kingdom Metazoa; phylum Chordata; class Aves; order Passeriformes; family Dicaeidae; genus Dicaeum; species Dicaeum eximium. Next base: position 2,175,828 of record VWZP01000837.1, read on the forward strand.
TTAAAAAGAGTGTATGACTAAGGTCTGACCTAAACCTGCAGCACAAGCACCAGGCAACAACCATTCTGTTGCAATAGGCTTTGATGACAAGCCATCACATTCAGTAAAAGTAATGAGCAGCAACAATAACCCGCTGGGGAACTGGTGATCAGCAGGTAATTAGCCATTATCTTCACCACTCTTAATAAACTATTGATTACCAGAATTAGTTTTTTCTTTTTCCTTTCTTTCTTTTCTTTTTTTTTTTTTTTTTAAAGAAGTACAGTAATCACTATGGTAATTCATTATCCTGAGTTACAAACTGATTTTAGCAGAAGTTTTTGTTTCCAGGGATAAACTGATGTGACTGTTGAACAGAAAGGTCTGTATCTTGCAGATGTATGAACCACATAGAGTAGCCTTGGCTGTTTTTGAGGGAAAGTACATATAGCTGCAACCTGGGCCTTATCCAAAATTCCCTCAGCTCGAGAAGTCCTTTCATTCACATCAGGCTTAGTACTTCCTTTATTTCGGGCAGATCACTATTTTCAGCGCTGAAAAGGTAGTTTGGTCCCAAAGGCTGTTCTTCACTTGGCTTCTTTACTGGCACCCAACAAATGTGTTTACTATTGTGATGGCACTTTAGAGATGTTACTTTAACAACGAAAGTAACACCACTAATTTTGTTTGAAGTGGAACACAAGGCAGCCAGCAGAGGTTAACTTACAACTGCTGATGGAGTTATTTAGATGCCATAACTTTCCCATTAGGCCAGTCCCGTGATGATGCTTGTGAATTTTTAAGACACTTTCTTTCTACAGCTCATTTTCAACAGTTACTTTAAACTTGTTTTAGACTTTGTGTTTGGTAAACATTAGCTCTGAGATATTTTTTGTCTTCTTCAGTGAGTGCGTGTGTGTGCAAGAGCACGTGTGTCTGAGGAGAAGAGGGCTATGGGATTTCTCATGTTTGAGAGAAATAGAGAACAGCAGACATTCTGTTTGTTTAGTGTCCAGTAATAGATGCATGGGAATGTACAATAGGTATAATAATGTTTTTAAGTGAACACCATATTTTGAATGCATAATTTAGGAAGGAAAACCTTTTTTTTGTTTTGTTTTGCAGATATACAGATCAGCTCTCAAAATGTCTTCTGTGTCTTCCGTGCATCTTCTAAGACAATTGCATTAGCCTGCCTGCTAGTTGACTAATAGAATTAATAATTGTAAAAAGCACTCTAAAGCCACATGCCTTATGAAGTCAATGCTGGGTATGATTTTACAAGTATGTGATCTATTTTTTCAAGTGAAATTGTTAACCGAAACGTTCTTGGCACACAATAAAACATTGTGCAATCTGTTATTTGTCTTAGAGATAATAATTTCAGAGTGGCTATATTCTTTCTGTATCTAACTTATGACTTGCTAGGGAATGGTTTCTTCAATTTAGGAGTATTGCAAATGTAGTTTTATTTACATAATATGTCTCTGAAAAATGATATTGGTGGAATTTCAGCAACAAAAAAATCCCTGTGTCTTTTCTTACTGTCCCCTTATGTGGATATCAAACAAATAAATGACAGATGATTTTTCAAAAGCTAAAAGAAGGGAAAATACTTTTAAATTCAACTTCAGGAAGTCAATGTTATCTTCCTTCTTCTTTCCTTTCTTTCTCCAAATGTAGAATATTGCATGAAAAAGCTCCATTAGGCAGATATGGTTTTCTTTTTTTCCCCTCCATTAACAACCCAGACTCAGAAATGTATTAGGAAAATTAGAACTGAAGTAGCTAGATCTACTGTTCAGTTAGCCTGTATACAGTCCAGATTTTTCTTTTCTTTAAAGGGTCTTTTTTTCTGTCCTTTTCTCTGACTCTTCTGTCAGTTGTCCTGAAGATAGCAAATCTCTAAGCTTTCCTTATCTGCCAAAAATGTCTGTAGCAAAAACATTTTAGGACATTGCATTTAGTCTTGTTTAATTTTGACTGAGGTAGCAGCCATAATGTTTACTTTCTCCAATTCTGATTTTTCTTCACTGAGCAGTTAGGACTTCTTTCTCTGTTGTCTGCCACGAATTGCATTTAAACGGAAGTTATTTTAAAAATGGTTTGGGACGTGTAACCAGGAGAAAAGTACATACTTAGCTGAACACCTACCAGAGACGCTCACAGATATTTTTAGTGTGCGTTAACCAAGAGCATTCATGGAGTCTCACAGAGAAGCAGCACTGCTGAAAGGCTGACAGCTATCTTTATACCTTGAATTATATATGTGTGCATGTTGTTTTAGTAGGCTGAGTCTATACTGTAATAGTTCTCTTACCACAGCAGAAAATATTTATTTTCTCTGAGTTCTGAGTGACTTTAGAAGTTACTGGGGAAAAAAACCCTCCAGTTTAGTTCATACATCCCCTGGTAGGTGTAGTTGATATTGAAGAGAAGACATTTGGTTCCCAAGCATACGTGTCTTCTACAGTAAGGAATCGTGGTAGGCGTTTAAGAAACCTATTAAGACCACACGGAGTGTCAAGATTTCTGTAACACAAGCTGGTATTCTGTGTGAAAGCTGCCTTGCTGCAGCCATGCTGCCTGTGGATCAGCTCAACCACAAAGACAACAGAGCCAGCCCAAGACACAAGTTGAACATTTCCCTTAAGAAGTTGTCTGTTTTTATCAACAGAGCATATAGTGCCCTTTCATGTGGAGCAGATGTAAATAAGAGGATGTTCAGATGCCTGTTCTTTTATTTTTAACCTCTGTCCCCAGCCTTGTGTCTCAAAGTACTGTTTTGAGAAGGTTGTCTGTGGCTTTCAAAGGTCTGGATACAACAGCATTTGGAGCACATCAGTGCTGATCCCAGAGTCGCCAGGTGGTCCTCCCTTGGCAGAACAAAATATATCTCCAGTGCCTCTGCAGGGCCCAGCCAGGGCTGGCCTGGGAATGGGGGCTCACAGTTGAGTCTGTAGCTCACATCTCATGTGTGGTACTGCAGGCTGCTGCAACCAGACCACACACAATTTGGCAAAGAGAAACATCCATCCTTGTATACAGCATTGGCAGAGATTAAGAGCATAGAAAAGTTGGGGCACATCTGTCTTCTGCCCATAGTTAGCATGTGAACACAAACGGATCAAACCAGCTGGTGATGAATATCAAATCCAGAACCACACAGTTGAGAAAGCAGGGGAGTTTCATATACATATTTTCTCTTAAATAGAGTGGGGAAGGTGAAGTGGATGAGGAATTTGACTTAGTACCTGCATAGTGTCTTTACTTGTCCTTCCATAATCTCCCCCGTTCAGAAAGCAGCTAACTCATCAGTGGCAGACTCTCCCTTTCTCTCTGATCCTTATTGCTGTCCTGTCTCAGCTTTTTTAAATGGATCCTGGAAGTGTACTTGCAGATTTAGCAGTAGTGGCTATGTCTGCAAGGAGGACTGAACAGAGAAGGGTTTGGCTGATGAGATCCATGTGGATTCCAGGTGTTTTTAGGGCAGATCCTGGCTCAGCCACACAGTGATGTCAAATGTCTGGATCCAGGCCTGTAAAGTTTTATTGACAACGGGTTTCCTAATAAAGTTAGTTTTTCTTTGTTTGGCAAATAGAACTAATTACATGAATAATGGACTGTGGGGCCAGACTCTAGAATATCCGTATAATCCTGTTTGAAGTTTATGGGCAGTAGGAGGGGGAACTTTTGCTATAGAGAAACTGATACCTGCTTAGGAAAATACTTTCTCTGAAACCTCAAGTACTTACTCTCCTAAATCTGTTTTCTTCCTAATAACTTGTTTAAGTTCTTCTTAAGATTATGTCTTTTAGGTGTATTTTTGCAAAGCTACATTATGTCTAGTTGTACTGTGTATGAACATTAGGCTTCAAAAGTTTATTTTCCCCCTTAGTTTTCTAAAATTATTTTAGAAGAAGTGTTTATTTAAAATTCTTCCTGCCAGACCATTATCATCCCAAAAGACAATGAAACCTGCAATTCACTGACTCTCATTAGAAGTGTTTTTGTAGGTTTTTTACAGTTCTCTTTTTAGTTAAGTTTAGTCTCAGTGTGCTAATTTTTAAAGTTTTCTGCATAGTTTAAAAACCTGCTCAACAAAAATTTTCTGAAAAGTTGATGTACTCAATGTATTCATATAGCTCAGAATGCCTTTGAAAGTGTCAGGTTTGTAATCTGTTACATATCTTGTATATCTTGAATAATTCTATAGGTTTTTTTTTTTCTTTTTTTTTTCTTTCTTATTTCTTTTTCTGTGATAGATATGGTCCGGAAAAAGAATCCCCCTCTAAGAAACGTTGCTAGTGAAGGTGAGGTACAGACCCTTGAGTCTACAGGTACTGAAAGTGAAGAGTCTGGAAGGAAAAAAGAATTTTCTGCAGAGCAGATGCAAGAAAACACTGACCAGGGTGATGCGGCAGAGTTAAGTAACAAGGAGGAACTTTGCATGCATGTCCAAGAGCCATCTTCCAGTGTTAAAAAGGACTTGAAAAGCTCAGTGCTGAGTGAAAAGGCTGGCTTCAATTATGAAAGCCACAATAAGGGAGGAAATGTTCCATCCTTCCCTCATGATGAGGTGACAGACAGAAATATGCTGGCTTTCTCATCTCCAGCTGTTGGGGGAATCTGTGAGCCCTTGAAGTCTCCTCAAAAATCAGATGCAGATGACACCCAAGATGTGGTCTGTACCCCGTCAGGAGATGCAGCGGAGACAAATGAGGAGCATCAGATGTCGCCAAAAGCTTCAGATGAAACAGTGCAAGTGCAAAGTGGTCAAACTGATGGCCAAGGCTCAAGCCCGGTCCCCATGGCCTCAAAAAACCCACAAGTGCCTTCAGATGGGGGTTTAAGGCTGAACAAATCAAAAGCAGATTTGTTGGTAAATGATAATCCAGATACAGCGCCTCTGTCTCCAGAGCTTCAGGACTTCAAATGCAACATCTGTGGGTATGGTTACTACGGGAACGACCCCACAGATCTCATCAAACACTTCCGCAAGTACCACCTAGGACTGCACAACCGCACCAGGCAGGATGCTGAGCTCGACACTAAAATTTTGGCTCTCCACAACATGGTGCAATTCAGCCACTCCAAAGACTTCCAGAAAGTCAACCGCACTGTGCTGTCAGGGGTACTGCAGGACATCAATTCCCAGAGGCCTGTCTTATTAAATGGGACTTACGATGTGCAGGTTTGTATGCTCCCAGCCTCCCCGCTTCTGCTCGCTGCCTTCTCAGCTGCAAAGCCAGATCTTGCAAAGCCTTTCCCACCTATGTGATTACTGTATCTCATAGGACCTGCTTAAGCCTCTAGAGCCATTTGGTCTGTTTTAGCCAGGCTTTCTGCAGGTCTGCTGAGCGTCTCGTACAGTAGAGGAGTATTTGTCTTTTTGACCAGTGACATTTCTGTGCAGGATTTAGTTGTTATGGTAATCAATAGCAAGAGATCTTATTCAGCAAGCAAATGGCTGAATTGGTAATCATATCTGAAGGATTTACTGTCACGGAAAGAAAAGAGCAAATAATAATGAAAAACAACAACCAGATAGACAAAAAGACAGCAGCTGGAAATTAAAAATGTAATCCTAAATTATCAGCTGCTGGGAGTCAAGATTTGGCTTATTGATTCCTTATTAAGATAAAATAAATGGCAAGTCTTGGCAGCTCTGAAGTTGTCTAGTGCCAGAAAAACAGGATACACAATGGATATTTAAAACATTTGAAAAAGTAACAGTAATCCATGCTGTCCTTCATGTTAGTAAGCCTGTAAGAAAAGGATTATTGCCTCAGTCATTCTCATCTAGTTGAAGCAGGAAAAAAACTACAGATACTGCTGGAAAAAAAAAATTACCATGAAAGAGTGAACTCAAAAGTTTTTCATGTACACTCTGTTAGTTTCTTATCAGCTAATATTTAATCAGTTTAAAAAAAATAGATGGTACTTAAAATAAAAATCTTTGGATTGAGTTGAGAGATACAGTAGGATATTTCAGTATTCTATATGATACAAAAATTCAGATTTTAAGAAAAATCAAACAAAAGTAACAAAGTTTGCATACAATACATATTCAAACATCCATCCATTTTCAAGTGACTGCATACATGGAAGTAATACATGTGTAATCACCAGATAAAACTCCCAGGGTATTTTAAAATAAAAAGGTAGAAAGGTAAAAATATTTAATTATGCTTGCAGAAACCATAGCTATAGGAATGAAATTTTGCAAGACAGATTAAGATGGCTAACATCTAACTTAAAGGAAGAAACCAAAACCAGAAAACAAGTCAGGATCTTGAAGCTCTTCAAATGATTTAAGCTTTTCCTCTTTTTTAAAGAAACTACAATTTCTTTATGAAACAGCAAATCAAACTAAGGTCATTACTATGGGTAAAAGCTGCAATCTTTGAACTGCTGTCTTACTGAAAGATCACTGTTTCATGTCAGACACTCTCTCCCGTCAAACTCTGATTAGAAGGCAAATACGTGATGTAGTTGAAAGAGGTTAGAAGGGAATAATGTCAGATTGTGAAACGATGATTTATAATTAGCACGTAGTATGATGTTAATACCTGGATTTCCTGCTATAGTTTCAGTTTGCTGACTCCAGGGACAGCATCTTAGCGCAACTGATCCATGCTGTCAGGAAGACATTCAAACTGGAACAGCTCAGACATACAGTATAGAAGAATTTGAGTTTCTAAACACACTTTCATTTCCTCCAAACAATTGTTTCGTTAGGTCCTTAGTTATTTATAGGAAAGTTTATGCTTGATTAGAATGAGCTGGATGCTTTTCCTTTGCAGTGCTCTCAGAAATAAAACAGATGTGTGAGCTATCTCAGTTTGAATTGATAGAATGAGAAATAAAACAGCTGAACCCAGACTATACTTGTCTACTAAACTCTGGCAGTAAGATACTGCAGGAGAGACAAAAAGCAGTAGGAAACAGTCCATAGATAATCTACTTAAGATCAGTCTTTTCTCAGACAAAAAACATTTTCCAAAATAGAACAGACAGCCTATACAATGCTGGCTATTTGTTTGAAAGGAAAAAAAAATACCATGTATCTAAAACTTAAGTTTTAAGGGTGCTAGCTTTCCCTGGTCAGTTTGGGAATAGAAGATTAAATAAGGTTTTGTGGCAAATGCCATACTTCATCAATTGCACATGCACCACGTGTTGATCCAGAACATGTCAGAAGATAAGTAACTGATTAATATTTTTATACTTTCTCCACCCCCACTCCTGATTCATAGCAGCTTTGTGAGATTCCTGAACAAAGTAAAAGAACATTTGAAAATCCCCTTTGCACCCACACGTTTATATTACTTCTGTATCCATTTTGAAGGTTTTTTTCTCATGCATCTGAATGGCTGCCATCTCCTGCCACAACAAGGGGTCATATTGATTGGTGCTCCAGTTAAAATCAGTTCAGTCAAACTCCTGTATAACATGAGAGGGAATTGAACCTGAATAAGAATAATTGGTTCATGTTAACACTATTATTTTGTATAGGTAGTGGGCTAAATGAAAATAATCCCTTTGTAATTAACTTGAAATAGTAATGAACTGGGCTTAGGATCTGATTTATTGATCCCCTTGCACTTAGTGAACTGTTCTGTTGTAGCTGGGCTGGAAGTTATCAATAGATTTATGGTGTCAGGCCACAGAATTGGGCACAGAAGCCAGAGGATGAAGATGACTGACTTTGATCTGGCTCACAGTAGTCACTTGGAGATGATGGTATACGAAGATTTGTAGTAGTGAGGGAATCTATGGAGCCCCACAGTTTGCATTCATAACAAAGGCAAACAAAAAGCAATGGGAAAATGTCTGAATGCAGGAAAATACAGTATCTCCTATCCTATCTGTAGAGATCTAGGAATGTGGTCCATTTGCTGAGGGCTTGGGAAAAGAAATCCAAATGTGTTTTTGGACTTGCAGCACAGAAGTGAAGTTAAACCTCACCCACAGCCAAAAAACACCCTCCCAATCCGAAATGCAGCTTTTAGGGGATGTAATCAGCAAAACTAGGGATATACATATGGCTTCACATACAGGTATTTGTTTGGACCATGAACACTGCATGTGCAGTGTTTGAACCATGAACACACTCCAGATATTGGGAGTGCGTTTTGTAGTACCTAAAGAGAATTTGTCTGGGAACTATGTAAATAATCCAGTCTTTCTGGCATTCCTATTGTGCAGATTTTTACTTGATATGAATATTTAATCCAACAAGATTCCTTTGTCTTTTTTTAAAGTGTTATATTCTGTTGAAAATCTCCTGTACTCTTTGTTCCCATTTTTGTCTTCAAAGGTTTTTGGTTCATTGAGTTGTAATAAATTGCATAGGATTGGGTAAAATCACTGAACTGTTTCTGGGAGATTAACTTTCTTGCCAGTATAGATTTCAGAAAACATTCACTATCACACCTCTGAATTTCCAGGGAATGTGTTTATCAGCTTTATAGCTTTTATCAAAATAATATTTGAAGTGAGTTCAATGGATCTTTTACTGATGTGCTCCCCATTACTTTTTCTTCTCATTTAGTTAATTGATCAATCTCTATAGGCAACTTTGTCTTGCTGGATATTTGAGCCTGTGTAAGGCTTTGTGGACGTGCCTAAAGCAGTAGCCTTTATACCAGATCTAAAGACATCACTTAAAGTAAAATTCCTGTGACTAAGTCAACAGCTATGATGCTGAAAGCTATTGCCTTTGCTGCTGTATGATTAAGTCTCCTTCTCTGTCTGATCTAATGACTCTTTAATGTGTATGTTAAAGTCTGGAGCCAGGCAAGTTGCTGGCAAGTAGAGAGCAGGCAGTCTTTTTTCTAACCCCCAATTTTTTTATGCGTAGTAATTGGGACAGCTTCAACAGGAAGGTTGGAGAGTGCTGTCTTCCACACAGCAGCCTATAGCTAAGGCGTAGCACATGCCCAGCAAAGGTGAAGAAGCAGGCTTGGATTCCCTCTGACAGAGCAAGGAAAGGAACCTACTTTTCCTGTTTCCTGAACAAGTGTTCAAGCCATTAGGCTATTGTATAAAAGGGAGTGTGACCCCATTTCCTGGTGTGTTTTAAAAGAGAATAGTGTCCCTCAAAGACAGGACAGAAATGTCTGCGTTCAGGTGAGGGTTTCAGATGGCATGTCCCTAGGGAGAAGGGTATTTATGCAGCCATGAATAAAGACATACTGCAGTGCTCAGCAGTTCTTATGGCTGCTTCGTATTGTGTATGCTACCTTTGAGGTGCTTCCTGCTCAGCATGGCCCTGGTCTGGCCCTCATTGGCACAGATCTCCCTCCTCTTCTATTCAGCCATTTAAAAGATTCAGAATGTACAAAACTCTTCTTTTTTTTTTAATTTAGTCCTGATTTTGATTGTTTCATGATTTTAGATCTAGACAGACACACAAGAAAACAAATTTCTGAAAATACATGGACTGATAAAAGCCATCATTAAGTTTGTTGATTGTATTTCAATGCATCTGAGGTTGGGGGCGAAGGAAAGAAAAGGAATAAATTACTGCATTATCTACTACCCCACAGAATAAAAAGAGGTTATTGGCAGTTGTTTCCTTCTACAGTTCTAGACATCCAATATTGTAAGTGTTGTCCTATACCATTCAGCCTAATGCTTTGTCATATGTGAATCATAGAATTATTTGGGTTGGAAGGGGCCTTAAAGCTCAGCTAGTTCCAACCCTCCTGCCATGGGCAGGAACATCTTCCAGTAGACCAGGTTTCTCAGAGCCCCATACAATCTGGCCTTGAACACTACCAGGGATTGGGCATCTCTGGGTGGAGCATCCACAGTTTCTCTGAACAACCTGTTCCAGTGCCTCATTGTGCTCCTAGTGAAGGATTTCTTCTTAATATCTTCTTTAAACCTACCCACTTTCAGTTTGAAGTTTCCCCTTGTTCTGTCATTACATGCCCTTATAAAAAGTTCCTCTTCAGCATTCTTGTGCCCTTTTAGGTACTGGAAGGCTGCTATAAAGTCTCCCTAGAGCCTTCTCTTCTCCAGGCTGAGCAGCCTGTCTTCACAGGAAAGGTGCTCCAGCCTTCTGATCATCTTCATGGCCTCCTCTGGACTCACTCCAATAGGTCCATGACTGCCTTATGATGGGAACCCCAGAGCTGGATACCCATCCCCAGGTGGACCAGGTGGGGTCTCATTACAGTGGAATAGAGGGGGGCAACCACCTCCCTTGACCTACAGGTTACATAGATAAGTACATATAATGAATAAGGCTAACAACTTCTCCAGGATTTTGGCAGCACCAGAAAGCATTTCTGGATGTTTAGCCAGCAGGCTGCTCAGTGTCCTGGAAAGTGGTAGAAGTGCCCACAGAGAGTCTGTAAAACTCTTCTTTTGTGTCCTTTATAAATCACCGGTGAGTTCCATGTGTCTACGTGGTGTTACATCCTGAGGGGGTTTTAGTGTTCTGGATTTCAGTGTATCAAGTCTGGCATATTTTCTTTCTCAGGTTAGACATGTGTGGCTAGTATAAAGTCCAGTCTAACTAGGATTCAGCTGAATGAGATGCAGTGATTTTATTTGTAGGTTCTGCTTTTTATATTCCACGCTTATATTAACAGTTAAATTGAATATGAAGCTGTGAAGGTAAGACTTTAAAGAATGTAGGGATTTTTAGGGGTACAGTTGTAATCAGCAGCACTTCTCATGATGAAGGTTTTCCTTTACGTTTTGGTGATTTTGGCAAAGGATCTCATACAGATGAAGTGAGAATTACAGATTGGAGGCCTGAAAAAGTACAGCATTTTCTTTTGTATTATCAGCAAATCAAACCTTCTTAAAGTTCTTTGTCATCAAGTGGGCTTCCTGGAAGTTGACACAGGTACACGACTGGTTGATGTGAGCAAACAGAAACATGTATATGGATGAATTTCATTTTCCTTGCATGCTTAGAAATGGATCCAAATTTTATATTGTTTGTCTCACTGACTTGGGCTCAATTGTCCATAATACAGGAATTAGATCTAACTAAACTGAACAACTGTTGCTGCATATGATGTACCCCGACCTTGTGACTAGATTGTGCCATGCTAGGGTTTGCAGCATATGTTAGAACAGAACTTGCATGAAGGTGGATGTCGCACAAGGCCCATTTCATATCAGCCGTGTTGCAGACTCCCTGGGCACTTTCCTGATAAACTGAAAACTATCAACCTCTCTTGAGTGCTGCACCTGCATGTGGACATACCTGTTTATTTTGAATCTTATTTCTGGGTCATGAGGATGCTTGGAGGCTGCCTTGCACACTTGAGAGTCACTCCTCAGAAGCACAGGATTCAGTCATCTCTTTTGAACAACTGACACAAAAAGAATGGTGGCAGGTAGAGAAATCGGTGGTGGTAAATCACACATATAAAGAAGTTCATGTGCATTTGTTTGTGAGCATGCAGACATATATTTGCTTCTTGTGCGTATATAACTGCATACATGCAGATTTACAAATATTATGTGAAAAAGCACATGGAAGAGGTATTTAACTTCTATATTGACAATAGCTGATAAGCAATGATGTGTGTGATTACATGCAGTAGAAGTTGTTTATATCACTTCTATGGAGATATTTGCACATTTACTCTTCAGAATGATAGACAGTGATTTACAGCATGTCAGCTGCTACACAGTAAGTGCCTGGGAACACTGCCTTGCTCTGTGGCAGAAATAAGCTATTTTAGCTGCCTTGCAGTGAGAAGTAGTCTATACTAATATTAGAATATTCAGATGGACAGTTTGTGGAACAACTGATGTGATATATACTCACAGGCTTCAAAGCAAAGTTGTTTATGTGTTGATATTCCTCACCTTATTGCAGGGATATTTGGTAGTGTTTGAAGAGCGGCTAATAAAAACATTTGGTGAGACTAGTAATATTAGTGCTTATATTTAAAGTTATAAACTGCTAAGATACCTACAGAAAGGGTGAGAGCTCAAAAAATAAAGTTCCTGGAGAAAAAGGAAAGCAACTAGGTTTTCTTCTGGTATAAATCAGTGCAAGTTTGCCTCTAAGCCTGTAAGGCTGTGTGAGTTTACAGTAGCCAAGGAACTGTCTGGTAATTTTATCTACAGAGAATAGAAGGAATGGTGCTTCTTTAGATACTAGTCTAGTAGCACTAGTTAGCAAATGAAAGTCTTGATTTTCTCTTTCTTTTTTTGTTGGTTTTGCACATCTGGTCTCCTGACCTTAATTTAAGTTCTGTTATTGTTCTGTCATGGTCTTTGTTTTAAAAATACTTATAAAATTCTAATGACACAAACACTGTATTGGGTTCAATGGCAACAGAATAAATCTCAAGAAGAATGCACTTACTTTGAATGACTGTGATCCAATAGTTTGCTTTCTTTTTTTGGTAAGTATGAACGGCCCAGAAAGCCAGGAGTTTGCCCTGAGATTTTGCCTCATTTGTGCAACATAGATTTATGTACCTGTAAATTATTCACAGTAAATAGTTTTAAGAATATACTCTGAAAATTCTCCTAGTTTCAAATGCAGAATGAGAGTGAGAGGGAGTGAATGTTCCATAGGGGAGGTTAGAGAACTGGGTGGTGTTACACAAACTTGCATGAAAGCCAGGAATCTGTTCTGGCCTGCATGACATGAAGAACTTCATAAATGTGGGATGGTTAAAATGTTCTGGATGCTGTATTGCACAAAGCAAATGAATAAACAAGAGCATTAGAAAATACTTTAGGATTAGAAGATTAAGAGTAATTGCAAAGGCAGACTGGATGGCTCAGAAGATTGGTAAGGGATCTGGAGCCTTTCACCTCCTGATTAGTCAAAGATGTAACCCAGGTAAGGAAAACCAAAAAAAAAATTAATTAACGTTTGATGTTCCAGTGCAGATGGATTCTAATCAGTAGTTGCAGAAGAAGCCAGGGGTCAAAGACAGCTTTACCCTGAGCATGTAATCCTTGTGGTTGAATCTCTTATGTGGATATAGTTTCTGCTGGTAGAATTTTCTGCATGAAATACATGATTGCAGGAGCTGGCAGATTTTCTCTCCCTTAGTGATTTTTTTCTAATTCTATAAGAATTATTTGTAAACTGCTTTGGTGTGATGGAATTTAGGACTGAATTTTGAAAAGGAGGAGAGAGAATATGGTAGCATTTGGATCAAGAGCAAAATAAAAATCAAAGACCTATTTAAAAAAAAAAAAAGAAAGAAGAAAGTGCTTCTATTTGCTCAAGTCCATCTATTCCATGAAATCATTGTCTTGACTAATTAATGTAGACATATCTGTAGGAAACATACAGTGCAATTACGCAGCTTTGTTGAAGTACTTGCCAACATACTTTAGAAAGTACATCTTGAAACACTGTCAATTATCGTGCTATCTTTTCTCCAGTTTCTGGCTATTTTTGGAGATGTGTGTGGTGTTTGAGGAGATAGCTTAGTTGTATTAACACATGAGCTTCAGATTTTGACAATTTTCCCCATTAATGAATAAACTTAATGATTAGGAGTTTTGAGTTTATGGAAATCTTACTGTGAAATATATTTCAGTTTAATCCCAGAATGAGACATGGCTTTGAAGACCAATTTTTAAAGAATATCAGTGCAACCACATCCAGCACAAGAATGGAGAACCCATTCTAATATCTGCCTTTTTTTATACAGCATATAATTAATACCAATTATATTGCCATAGTTGAGGTGCTGCAGAAATAAGTGGTAATCCCAAGGTTTCATAAGCAAATGACAATGAAGGGAAGAATTAAATCATGTTTCCACAGTCTGAACTTGTATGTTAGGTTCTCTTTAAAAAGAGAATTGTGAAGATTAATTTTCTTCTTTGTGTGTTGAGGGAACTGTTGATCTATAGTTGCTCCTACATTTCCTCTACAAGCTGTATACCTGTATTTATGACTGCTAGTAGCTGTGTCAGCTGGCACTTCAGACTCCAGTGCTGGAACAGAATTGCACAATTTTAGCATTGCTTTTGTTTAGGTTCTTCTTTATGTTGGGAAGAAGTGTCTACTTAAGGAAATGTAACTCTGTTAGAGCAGAGCAGGAGATTAAGTTTTCTTGGGATTGGAATGAAATAAGGGAGTAAATACAAGAATATATCACTTCTGATGCCACACAGAAGTGTGGATGTTGATTTCTATGGTATGTATACCTCAATATCTATCTATCTATCTATCTATCTATCTATCTATCTATCTATCTATCTATCATCCATCCATCCATCCATCCATCCATCCATCCATCCATCCATATTGTGCTTTCTCCTTCTCCTTCTCCTTTACTTTTCCTCTTTGTGGGGCAGATCAGAGAGAGCAGAAGGTGAAGGACAATTACTTCACAAGTGAAGAAGTTTAGTGCCTGTACATAGACATACAACATGTAACTGGAAAATCTGAAAGTCAAGCCAAGATTTGAGCAAAGTGCAGGAATCCAAACAGTTCTGCAGTGTGTGGGTTTCTTTCAAATGTGGCTGGCTGAAAGCTGAAACAGATTCAGTTTATACTGTCACTTCCAAGTGCTTCTCCCAACCTCTTTGCATGGAAATCAGTTTCTGTAGTTGTCTTTGAATGATGGCCTTCATGGAACTTTTCAGCAGGCTTTGTTATGTATGAAAAGAGGCTTTTGAGTGTAATAACATTAAGATGACCCTGAGTTACTTTTCACATACATGGTCTAATGCAATGAGTTATTTTGAATTGTGGCAGGTATTCAGGGAAATTCCGAACCAATAACTGATAATCAATTACATTGGAGTGGTGTAAAGATGTGTCTCCCACATTGCAAGAACTTAAAACAGGCACTGTGGGAATATTTAATTCTACTTTATCCTCTTGTGATGCAGAGAAGGATGTATTAGCATGGAACACAAACTTGCTGTGTAGACCACTAAGCAGGATTAGCACTAGTTAGAGAAATGATGTGATTTACAGTCCACTGTAGAAAATGCTAGTACTATATGTTTTACCAGTGTTCTGAAATAAAACTAATTAGCAATGAATAGCAGCTGGGATTATTGTCACTCAGAGTTTGTTACTGGTGTCCACAGAGTGTCTGCAAAATAGATTTATTATCTGTAGCTCTGTGGCTGGACGGCTGAGACTAATGAATGTATTTACTCATTAGAGCCACTTAAGGTAGAGCATTTTGGTCAGTTTTCTGTGCATCCATAGAACAACATACATATCTAGTTAAATTAACGAAACCAGGTCACCTTGCAACTTATAATCATGCAGCAAACTGCTGTTATTTTCTGCTCACTGTAATTGCATCAGTGCTTTCTTTAAATTGTCTTTTGACACCACTAGGACTTTGAACATTGAAATAATGCAGTGGATGGAGACCTAAAGTGCCAGATACTGGAAAACAGGGCCACATCCCGCTGTTGTCAATTGGATCAGGCTCAGCATGGCTTTGTCTCCAATTCTTGCTTGCTTGTAAAATAAATAAAGGGAGGTAACTCCTACACTAGGGAAGACCTGTTAAATATCTCTCTTGCAAAGAACGTCTTCGAAACCAAGTTCATAATTTGATAGCAGAACGTGGAGCCCCAGTTAAAAGTGAAAATGCTGTTACAGCTAAGTCCTAATGATATGGCTGCCTGACTCACCATTGACTAATGAGATATGTTTCCTAAACAAACAGAAAGCTATTTTCAGTTTATTTAAGGAAAAATTTTAACCAGTGCATGGGGATTTTGCTTCCTTAAGGAAAAAAAAAAAAAACCAAACAGAAAAAAGAATTAGAGGCTGAATAGCAGCAGCTCATTATATCATGGTTTAGTAACTCATTGCCTCACTATACATGCTCAATTCTGATGAGATACAAAGCATAGCATTTAATTCTCTGAGCTAAATGGCTAAAAGGCATTTATATTACATACATTTAAAAATGTTTACATTTCATGCTCTCTGTATGTCTGAGTATTTCCATTTGGTGTGATACTGAATGAGCAGTGATCACGTTATCTTTGTGACATAGCTTTTGAGGAGGAGAAGAAAAATAATTACACCATTTGCCTAACGCAGTAGAAGTGAAATCTGCAGAAATGTAGTAATACACTTACTGGTTGGGAGAATGCAAATCAACCCTGCAAGGCTGAATTTTATATTCCCTGTAAGACATTTTCTGGGTGTAAAAACTGAGAATATGTCACAAGGGAGCTTCCACCCATGTCTACACCATGTGGCATAGAGTGGATGATGGCAAAGGAGTCAGTGTCTGGATTTCGGGAATTTTATCTTCTGGATGCTGTACGCTATTTGCTACTCAGGAGAGGAAGCTGTGCAATGGTGACATTTTTGTCAAGGGATTCTTTCTTTGGCCTTCAGACCAGTTGTACAGGAGCAGCAAATCTCCCCCTGATGTCAGGGGCAGGTGTGGTGCACTCCTGGGAAGGGCAGGCCTGCCTTGCTGTGAGAACACGGGCTTTAATAACATCAGCCCTGGATGATGTTCTTCCCTTCCTGCAGAGCATTTTGCTCAGACATCATGAGAACAGTTAAGTAGACCTACCTTATTTTTTTGTGTGTGTAATTAGTGATGTCATGGACTTGGGTGTGGTAGTTTTCTTTGCCACATGCCATTTTTCTACTGTAGTTTTTCCATCCTTGTTTTACTAAATTGAGCTCTGTGCATGAGAGGAACAGAAGATTTCCTTGGAGAATGTCTGCAGTGAGTAATCCTTGAGAAAACTGCCTTTTGTTTGAGACATCAGCCACTATGGCTCTGTGAAAAGGCATCCTGGTGGATACTGGATACTTGTGTAGGAATGATCTTTGTAAGAATTGGCCATATTTGCGACACAGCAAACTGAATTTATTATTTGAAATTTAATTTTTGCTTGCTTGAATTTATAAAGTAATTCTCTTTGACTGTAAAGCACGAGTATGATTAAAGCATCTAAGTCAAAAGACTGAGGGTTAGTTTTTTTTATTCCACACCTGGTATAGACTCCCAGGAGAGTGCTTTCAAAGGGTTTCGAGTGATGGGAATAGATTATGGGATCTTTTATCAATAGTATTATTTAATGATATAGTGAAGGAAAGAACAGTCCTATCAACACTAAGATCATCTTGTGCACGTGTGCCTCAGTCTCTACAAATCAATATATTTGTTATTCATATGGCATATATATTCATCTATGAGAAACATTTAAAAATATTCATCAACAAATGTTAAATGTGTGAGGATATATGTATGGTATCTTGAATAGTACAAATGAAAATGGTGTCAGTGATTAATAAAAGAGGCTTATGAATCAGCTGCTGTCTATTTCTCTTTCCCTCCCCACTTCCACTCCTTGCTATTTGAATAAATATACAGTAAAGCTAAAATGACCTTATTCTTTATTCACAGGTTACTTTAGGTGGAACCTTTATTGGAATTGGGCGGAAAACTCCAGATTGCCAAGGCAACACCAAGTACTTCCGCTGCAAATTCTGCAATTTCACCTACATGGGAAACTCCTCCACTGAACTAGAGCAACACTTCTTACAGACTCACCCAAACAAAATGAAAGCAGCCCTTCCCTCCTCTGATACTGGTAAAACTTCAGAGAAAAACTCCAATAAATCCAGTCCTACTCTTCGACCGTGTGATTCTGGAGACTTGGGGAAGTGGCAAGACAGAATCACTGTAAAAGCAGGAGATGAGACGCCAGTTGGATACTCGGTGCCCATCAAGCCAATAGATTCCTCTAGACAAAATGGCACCGATACAACCAGTTACTACTGGTGTAAATTTTGCAGTTTCAGCTGTGAATCGTCCAGCTCTTTGAAACTATTAGAACATTACAGCAAACAGCATGGGGGAAGCCAGGCAGGAAGCCTCCACCCAGATCTGAATGATAAGCTTTCTAGGGGATCTGTCATTAACCAGAATGATTTAGCCAAAAATGCAGACGGGGAATTAGTGACAAAGACAGAAAAGGGTGCGAGTGTGGCAAAAAAGAAAGACTTGAGTAGCAAAGGAGCAGAGGACAGCATGGTGACAAGCTACAACTGTCAGTTTTGTGACTTTAGGTACTCAAAGAGCCATGGCCCAGATGTAATAGTGGTGGGCCCACTTCTCCGTCACTATCAGCAGCTACACAACATTCATAAATGTACCATTAAGCACTGTCAGTTCTGTCCCCGAGGCCTCTGCAGCCCAGAAAAGCACCTTGGAGAAATTACTTACCCATTTGCTTGCAGAAAAAGTAATTGTTCCCACTGTGCTCTCTTGCTTTTGCACCTGTCTCCAGGGGTGACAGGAAGCTCTAGAGTCAAACACCAGTGCCATCAGTGCTCATTCTCCACTCCCGACGTGGACGTTCTCCTGCTCCACTATGAGAATGCACACGAAGGCCAAGCATCTGATGTCAAACCAGAAACAAACGCCCTGCCAGGGCCAGAGGGGCCGCTGACGCTCAAGGAGAACAAAGAACACTCATGTACCAAATGTGACTTTACCACCCAGCTGGAAGAAGAGATTTCCCGACACTACAGGTACAGTGAAGTTTCAAATGATTAATGATTGGAGCCCAAACAAACAGCCCCCCCCCCCATAGTTTCTTAATTAAATGTCACCATTCCTCAAACATTTGAGGAAACTGGAAATCAAAATAGGAATGTGTATAGATATAAATCTTTACAGCCAGAGTCCAATCCAACATCCACTTTGTTTTGGAAAATCACCAGCTAAGTTGGTGGATTTAATTATACATTTAAACCTGTGCAAAGAAGAGGGAAATTTGGATTTGTGTGTTTGAAGTTTCAGCATATTTGAGGTTTGGTCAGCTATTTTCCACCCAGAATCTTTTAGGTACTATAGGTACTATTTTAGTTTGGGCTTTTTCTGAGAAAGTTGGCATCTTCATTCAGTCAGGGAACACAAATGGCTTTACTTTCCAAGATAGACTGTGAACTCTTTATGCTCCATAACAGTGCTTCAATGTACTACCTTTTTGTAGTATTTTCCATTCCCAAGTCCAGCAATGTAATAATTAGTTTAAGAGCATTCCACTGCTGTTTTGGTGTTCGTTTCCCACTGGGAGCAGACACTCTTCTGTCTGTTGATGTCATCCCCCAAGATCCTTTTGCAGATGCTTATTTAACGTGTTGCTGGTTTACAGTGTCATTCTATTTGTTTTAAATGCTAATGTTCCTATTTGGAGGTGGACACAGCCAGTCTTCTGACTCAGTCTGACACAATGTCATAGTAGCAGCCAACTCCCTGCTAAACTTCTTGGGTCAGTTCCTGGGCTGTTGTAAACTGGCAGTCCGGTTTGCATCAGAGGAGAAGCTGGCTCTTGGAGTCTGTAAAGAGCAACAGTTATGTGCCACTGCAAAAGCGATGTTAAATATTAGAAAATCATGCTGAATATGTTAATAGTTAAGGCTAATGCGTCAACAACAACGGAAAACTTCAGTATCTATCTCATCTAAAAGATCTTTGTGTGGAAGCCAGCTAAAATGAAGACAAAAGAAGATGCATTTTCAAAGCTAAAGCTTTGTTAAAAGCTCACGAAACTGTGCCACGTTTAATAGATTCCAAGACATCCAAAATTAACAAAGGCAGACTGGGGCATGATACTTTAATAGAGATTAAAGCTGGGGGCATCCAAATGTTGCCCAACAGAGGGCTGCATTGGCAATATATCAGGAGTCTATTTAGAAAAAAAAAAAAAGAGCAGATTGCTCATCTTTAATTTGGAGCTGGGGCCCACAGAGGATTCAGGTCCCAGCATGCAGTTCCCCATTTTTGATCCAAGTGGGCCTGAGGGATGTTGTGTGGATTAATTAGTTAATGTTTGTAAACTGCTTTGAAGATGAAAAGTGGTATCTAAGTTCCAAGCATTATTATAACAGCTTTGAGCCATGCTGAAGAACTCCATAGGCAGCACTTTGTCCGCTGCTGGGGCATGGCATGATCTTTTTTTAGTGGTTAAGTAGCTGGAAGATTGAAATGGCTCCTTTACTGAAAGAATCCAACCTTTTATTTTGCTGCAGCTGGTAATTTAAGTTTTAACAAGCATGCCGAACTAGGATCCTTTTTCCCAAGAAAGGAGAAGCCATGACTTTCAAAATTAGGTGCTAAGTTTGAGATGGGATAGTTGTAGCTGCTCCTTCGGAGGTCTCAGCACCCTGCAGTTCTGGCAGTAGTCACAGGGAACTGCACTTTGGAAAATCAAGAGATACACTTTAAGCATTTTAGTCTGAACTTCTTTGTCTAAGATTAGGCTATTTAGTTTAAAACGCTTGAAAAACATACTCTGTTAACCCCAGTCTGTGACATTATTGAGTACTCTGAGGACATTGTGTAAAGCGAAGTACAATGTCCTCATAACTGCTAACTTTTTCCCCTTCGTCCTGTAATTCCCCCTTGATAATTTGAATTTAGTTTATTTTCTACTGATGTACTGCTGCTGTTTTCCCCCACTGTGCATCTGTTTTGAAATCATATAAGTTAGTTCAGTTTGTGGTAGGTGCTCTGTAATGGCGAACACCAGCAGGTCTTATTGTTTTTCTATGTATAACTTAGTTTTCACTCTATCAAACTAAAACTTTTGAGGCATTACAACTTTTGTTTTTATTATCAGGCCTTTTCTTTTAGAAAGGCCTCTTTAGTAGAAGTCTGGCATGCATCAGATACGGGTTTTCTTTTCTTTCTTTTTGTACTTTAGGACTGAAAGATAGAGCATAGTTCAGATTTTAAAAAATAGAACAGCTATACAATAGTAGTGTTGGTTGATAGACAGAAACTTGCTAATGTGGTCAGCTCACATCCAACTGGGCTTCTCTGTTTCTTAATCAGAATTTGTCTCAACACTTTTATGCTGCACATTATGTATGTCTGATGTATTTTAAATGCTGTGCATGCCCATGTCTCTAAAACTTCTTCATTTATATAATAAGGAGCTGAATGCATTCTAATAGTAAACATAATACTAAACATTAATGTGGTGTAAATAATGTTCTGCTGTTCACATTTTTAAATTTAGCTTTGACAATCTGGAGTATCAGTGTTGGCTTTAGATGCTACTTACATATTTTGATTCATGTATTTTTTGTCTGCATTATTTTAATTTTTGAGTCATATGTCTGAACGACATGCTTAATTTATTTTATTATTTTTTGCTTCCTTTTGGCTCTACATCTACAATTTCACTATGTATTTCTAGCTAAAAAGTTTTGTATATCCCAATGTTATTCCTTTGCAGCCATTTGCAACAGTATTAGAATTTGCAAAAGCAGTTCTTTCCAAGTTTTCTTTCTACAGAAATGTATACTTACACTTAGCACTCATTCAGTGATTTCTTGACATGATTATTTGAGAACTGTTCAGTTAAATTTCAAGTCAATGAATCACACAAAAACTTGAGTTTACTTGTATTCAAACCTCACCAAAATGTGCTTATTCAGATAAATCCCTAGAAGATTTATTTGCCTCCATTTTTCACTAATTCTGCTACTACTCATTTTCCATTATACCTCTGAGGAATCAAATACTGTTAACGTTCATTGCAAAGCTTAGTTTTTTCTCAAAATTCTCTGGTATTCTGATGAGCCAGAAGATGCCAACACTTTTAATTTAGATAAAAATCAAACTGAGTATTTGGGCAAATTTTGCATGTTGTTTCGCTTAGGCTAGAGATTATTTTCCTGCTTGTTCCAAAATAATTAATTTTGATTATTTTTGTAAAATCAAAGCAGCTTCTTGCAGAAGTGCCTCCTTTTTCTTATAATTTTGCTAAAACATCGTAAACAGTGCATTTTTTCAATTTTGCACAAGATAGAATTTTTCATGTAAAACCTTATTTGACAGAAAGCATTTGATCAGTGCTAGTTATAATTAGAAGTGCTATGCTGAAAAATCCTCTAAACTTTTTAAAAGCAAGGTAAGATTCATTAAACTACAAAATATAATATGAAAATATGAAGACTCAAATTAAATAAAACCTTTGGCAATGGTGTAGAATCATTTTTCTAATAAATTATTTTGAAAATGTGGATGACAGCAGTTATGTAAGGTTCTCTTTAGAAATTAGTTTTGAGTTAATTAAATAATTCCTTACCTCTCAAAGATAAAGGAGGAAGGGGGGCAAAAGGCAAAGGGGTGCTTGGGGCTTGCATCTTCCCAGCACCCGGGCTGCAGCTCAGGGATGGGGGTGCTGGGGACAGGGGTGTTGGGACTGACCCTCAAACTCTCAGGCAGAAAAACCCAGAACAGGGTCTCAGATATGCAGATTATGGAAATGTGGCACCTTTGGGACACCTCCCCCAAAGAAGAAAATCAGGGAAAAAATGTAAATTGAGGCCCACCAGCTCGAACTTTTACAGCAGAGCAGGAAGCTTCACTCAGTGAACAATAGCAGCAGCTCAGAGGGCCTTTGCCATCCTCCTGACACTTTAATTCACTGCTCTGAACTTGTTTGCTCTTGCCAATGGCTTTTGCTCTCCTTTGATCTCAGTCTTGCTCTCCACTCAGCCCTGTCTCCTCTCCGTTCTAACACTACACTGCATTTTCTTGCTTGCTTTGCTTGCTGTCTTTTCTTCTGAATATTTTCCCTCTCCACAAGCTTGAGTGCAGCACCCATCCCAAAAGTTAACTTTCTTATAAACCTGTTTCTTCATGATAAATGATAGTAATTATTATATTTATAATTAAAATAAAATGTGAAAAAATGGAAGCGATACGACAGCCATACCTTCTTCCAGAATGTTTTCTATGCCCTAGAGCCTAGGACTGTCTTTAGGTAATTAAAAAAAAAAATTGCTTGTTTTGTAGAGGATGGTGTTTTGTAATACTTCAGACTAGTTAAAAATATGTCAACAAGACTTAATTAACAACTGGCTAGTGTCGGGAGTCTTGCAGCCTGTTAGGAAGTTCAAATAAAGAACACTAAATCCATAAAAAACCCCAACCGTGTAATATCTCTAACTTCAAGATTTTATGAGGGAAAATGCTTGCATCTTGCAGAGCCCAATTCAAGTACTTTTCAGTACAAATAATGATAAGATTTTTTAAAAGTTCTAAGAACATAACTGTGCAGCAAAGGTTTTGCCTGAATTTTGTGGTATTTAATCTTGCGATTGGGCCATAAATGGTTTAATGTCCACAAAGAATCAGGTCATTGCTTTATTTTATAGTAAAAATAATAATGCTGAGTGACCTTAATGGATGGGATGATACTGCCAGCCCAATGCCATATTGCAGAGAATGCCAGTTTATGGCTTGAACCTGCTGATAGTGTGCTTGAGGACTGTATAAGCAATAACAGATAAGGAAGAGTGCTATTTTCTTCTTCATTTACATCAATTTCTTCCATACCAAGATTTTCCCCTTCTTAGAGTAGGTCTGTACCAACACACAGTATTGCACCAGATGAATTCAGAGTTTCAGATGGTATAGCTGTGGTTTAGCTCTAAATTGTAACTTTGAGGTAATGCACAGGAATGCTTCTTGTGTACCTGGCAAACTGAGATTTTTAAAATTTTGTTGCTTAGCTTTGAAGAGCTTTGTACACAACTCTAGATGTAACTTGGACTTTTAGAAACATAGAGTAGGCTTAATTCCTAGCAAAAGAGAAACAAACATTGCCAATTTGTTTCCCTGCTTGCTGTCAGGGTGGAGTGAAAGCTGAGAAGAAAACATTTTCTTTTTATGCCTTGTTCTGGGAAAGAATAAGTTTCCAACTTTCAAAAGTTTTCTAATGGCTGATGATAGTTACTATTTTATTATTTGGGACTGTGACTTATTTGGACAGCTCCAAACTTTCGCTTACATTTTGGAGCTTGGGGATAGAATAATACACAGGACAAACCCATGTGAAGTATGAAGATTTATAATGTTGATGGCAGATTTTTAATGCATACTGGAAAGTGTACGTTCTGAAACAAAAAGCCTGTTGGGTTACTATCTACTGAAGCATGTCTTCATTTTTTCCATATCACAGTGCTTATCACAGTCTCTTAGAAGAATGTAGAAATGCTTATATGACTGTCTTTGAACCAATTAGAAATAATCTAAATTAACAAACCTTTAATGTAATAAGGGTGATTGTAACTGGGCCTCAGCCATGTAGTAACAACTGCATCTAATATTCAGCATTTATTTGTGTCCTCAGAAGTGTGATGTATATGGCTCCTGATCAAAAACATTTAGCTAGTGTGGAATGGAAAAATAAAAAAAGACAAGTTAGGCAGAAAAAGATCAGCTGTTTGGAGGTGTGATATCTGTAGATGAGAGCCAAGTTAGGAAGGGGGTTAGCTATTGAAATAGCCAAGTTAAACATGAGACACTTAGGGCTAAGTAGTGTCCCAAAGGATTGATAAACTTTCACATGGGGAGTGTATGTGGTTGAGCCATTAGCCCCAAATGGTGTCTTGTTTAACTTGGCTTTTAAGATAACTAGCCCCTGTCTAACTTGGACTTCTCTGATGGTATCCCACCTTTACAGGGCTGACCCTCTTTATAACTTGGCTTTTTGTATTTATAAAATGGTTTTGATCAGATAACCCTCTTTTTTTTTTTTTTCTTCAGAAGAGAATTAAGCTTGGTTTAGAAAAGAATTAAGTTGCAAGAGAGAATATATTAGTGTTGCATTGAGAGACAAGCTGATTTTAATAAAGCACAATTGTAGAATGAAGGAAAAGGAACACATCCAGAACAGGATTTTAACCCACAGCTTGCTCTCCCACAAGTCGGTTTTGTTGCCATAAGGCTGTGTGGAGAATAACTGAATCTATTTTTTGCATAATAGAACAAGACCATCTAGTCCCTTAAAATGAATATAAATACGGAAAATGACAAAAAGAAAACTGATATTGCACAAGGGCTGAAAAGGATGAATCCGAATGTGCACTCATGTCTGTGTGCTGACACAACTGCAAGAAAATCAGACAATGTAAATAACATATGGTTTGTTTTTCCAACAAAAGGAGAGAAGGGAGGCAAGGGGGTTTAATAAGTTTGGCAAGTTGTCCCTTCTAAACGATCATAGTCTAAAAGGGACATTTTGTGTATCATTCCAATTCTACAGATGTGCCAAGAGCCAAATCCTGCTCTTACTGAAGTCAATGGGAGTTTTGCCATTGACTTCACTGAGACAAAGATTTGGCCTTAAAAGAATTAATTCTAACAACTGGAGTCAGGGCAGTAACAGATCTCTCATACAAGTTTTGTCCTGCGTGGATAGTCAAAGGCTCATTTTTTTAGCTTGGCTAAAGACACTGTTGTGATTCCAAATGCCTGGGGTGTGGATTTGTGAGCGTGTCTGTAGGGAGAAGCTCTCGTAGAGCTCTGTACATTTTGCAGGCCAGGGATGATATTTTGCTCTGCATTGGTAGGATGCCGGGTGCAGCGGGGCCGGAGCCTGATGAAAGGTTCTGACCACTCCTGTGCTATGAACAGCTATTCATAATGGCATTAGAGAGTTCATAAACAGTGTTCTGTTCCTGTGATAGATACAGTAAGTGGGTAACGTGTTGTTCTCATGTAGCAGCATATGCTTTACATAATTTAGTAATGCAGTACTTTTTATAGGCTTTTAGAGTAAAAACAGGAAGGCATGTTATTCCATTCTGTTCCACAGCTTCTACCCAAGAATTTCTATATTTGACGGGAAACGCAGTTTGTAGTGAGAGCCAGCTATTGTGCTTTATCTTTAGAGCAGCATCTTTTTAAGTTGTGTTAAAATGTCCATAGAGAACCAAGCAGTGCTGTCTCTTGTGTACAATCTTCTGTCCTTTGGTATATTCTTATCCTTAAGTTAACCAGAGCTCCGTTCAAAATCATCTTTGTCAAGCAAAAATGTATGGATTACATGGAAAGTAAATGACTTTTAAAAACATTTTAACTTTCAAATATAGATTTTTGTTATATGAAGTGTTTTTTTAATAACAAAAGAACTGTCCTTTTCTAACTATTTGATTTGGTTGAAAAATGTGGGTTTTTTCAGTGTTTCTGCTGCAGCAGAAAATGAAAAGTATATTGCAGCAAACTGAAGAAGAAAAAGAAAAAATCCCAGTGAAAATTTTATGAAATTTAGAATTATGCCATGGAATGTGAAGGAATGATAGGAGGCCATTGCAAGGCATGGGGGAAAAAATTAGCAGTATTTTTACCCTGTTGTATAAGACATCAAAGTAAACCTGCTTGCTTTATTTAGAGAAAGTCATACTCTAAGTTTGATTTATTTTCTTAATCTTGGTAGGTAAAACCACTGTGAGAGGGAAGGCCAAGGGGTGACTCTCATGTTAATGTGCTTCTTGTTTTCTTCCAGGCGAGTACACAACTGCTACAAATGCCGTCAGTGCAGCTTCACAGCTGTTGACACTCAGTCACTACTGGAGCACTTCAACACTGTGCACTGTCAGGAGATGGACATCACTACAGCCAATGGGGAGGACGGGCACGGCGTTTCGGCTATCAAGGAAGAGCCAAAAATTGACCTGAAGGTCTACAGTCTGATTAATCCAGACCCCAAATTAGGGGAGCCCATGTCTGACAGCATAGTGAAGAGGGAAAAGATAGAAGATAAGGAAGTGCTCAAGGAGAAGGGCTGGACTGACAGTCCCAGCGATGACCTTCGCAATGTGACCTGGAGAGGAGCAGACATTCTGAGGGGGAGCCCGTCATACACACAGACCAGTCTGGGCTTGCTGACCCCCGTGTCTGTTGGCCAAGAGCAGCCAAAGCCTTTAAGGGATAGTCCAAATGTAGAAGCTGCCCATGTGGCAAGGCCCATGTATGGCTTGGCGGTGGAGAGCAAGGGCTTCCTGCAGAGTGTCCCAGCCGGAGCAGCAGAGAAAGCCGGGCAGCTCAGCCAGCCCTACTCGGGATCCGGGGACGGCAAGGCAAAAGACGAATCCCAGTCCTTATTACGGGTAGGAAACATTTTTTTCCCCTCTTGCTTTTTATGATTGCATGTGTGTTATGTCTGATTACCTGTGCAAATGATGGAGTAATGTGGTTGGGGTTCTTTTAGGGCATGGAAACCAAAAAAAAAAAAAAGTCAAGGAAAGACTCAAATTTGTAAAGCCAAACTGGCAGGTAAATTTTCCGAAGTATTTGCATAAAGCAGTCTATATATTGATGGAGCATTAGTAAGCTTCTGCTTTTGCTATTTAGCTCTGATTGAATTTTGTTTAATCATTCCTGCTAATTGTGCGGGTTGGTGATGCATTTGAAGAAGGGAGGTTTATAACCCCAGAAGGCTGCACATCTGTTACACTAAAACAACTAATCACCTCTTAAATTTTGTGGTGGTGTGACAGTTTGCATTTAGCAGGATTTCATATTACTGTGTATCTAAGAATACGAAATGTGAGTTAAATATTAATAAAAAAGTAACCTTTTTTTGTGAAGCAACATAATTATATATCAATTTTGACACATCTGGTTGCCTTGGAAGCAAAAAAAAAAAAAGAGAGAAAAAAAGAAAAGGAAGGATCTCACATGATAAGAGAAAGCAAATATTTGTCACACCAAATAATTCCTATTTTTTTAAAAAACAAAAGGATCAATATACAAGGAGGTTTCCCTTCCATCAAGGTGTGTTTTTTCCACTGTAGAGAAAACTGAGGTTAGAAAAGATCTCACATTCTGAGGAGCTGAACAGGGAGACAAATAAATGCTTTTCTCCTGAAGTCATCACATGTTTTCAGGAGCTGCTCCCTATCTGAATTTATCGAAACTTGCCACAGGAGCAGTCAGTCTGCAGACAAAACTCACTAGAATGGAAGTGATAATCTGCTGGTTTCCTTTTTTGTCTTTTATAACAGCATTTATAACCATAGCATCAATTAGTGTAACATGTCACACGTAACATGTAAAAAGGAAGATAAATATTTTATTCCATGGTCTGCTAAGATTATACACAGGTATAGCTATGTACATATAGAAGTCTTAAAAGCTGTTTTAAATTAAGTCAGTGATTTTAAAAATATTGCAGTTATTCTAATTATAAAATAGAGAGTCTGTAATTTAAACCCTGCATGCAATTTAGAGGGACCACAAACTTTCGTACCTTAGTTATTGTTCTCAGATTTTAAGTGTATGAGAAGCAGTTACAGTATGATGGGTTCCTTAGTGCTGACCTGGATGTGTTCTCACTGTGGATGGCAGGATTATATTTCTCTCCTCCAGTAGGAAATATGCATTAAAATACATATATAAACCCATGCAGCAGTGGCATTCCTGCTGTACATATGATGTTACATTCCACTTCAGTTCTTGTACTGGTTCTTAGCCATGTGCAGACAGATTTGCCAGAGGAGCCATTTAATCTGTGGTTTATCAGAATCCAAATTATTTTCATTTATTTTCATTTATTTTCAATTTTTCAAATATTTTCATTTCTTTTTTGACTACCAGAGGATGAAAGAAAACCAAACAAAAATCTGCAAAGGGTCATGGTAGTATGCAGAATCAGCTCTATAAAGGTCTTGATTTGGTTAGTAGCTGGATCTAAAATCTTAGTAAACAGTTAAATAAGGCCATTATATTACCTGTTTTAGCCACTGCTGAATATAGAATTAGAAACTGTATGCTGGCTGCTTCTTATGTCCTTGTAAAAATAACTTCAGATGCTTTTTAAAAGTCTTTATACAAAAACACTTTTATATATATATCTATATTTTCAAAGTAGTATTTTATCAATTTCTAAATACTTTGATCACTTCTGGGTCTGAAAAACCTTTATCTTTCATACTTTTCTGAAAAAAAAAAGGTATTTTGTGTATTAACAGTGCATATTAATTAATTCCTAGCATTTTAAAGTGTGTACAACTCTTCTTTTATAATGATTTATTAGCAGATTATGTTTATAATGATGGATAAAACCATATCAACATTCTTCAAACAAGAATTACTTTTGTGTACACCTTTAGCTGCCACACTCTTTGAACTCTATTGTGCCAAGGAAATATTTTTTTTAAAAGTGGGGGAAAGGAGATTAACTTTTTTCATCTGCTGAACAGAGTCTCTAATCTTACATATTTCATCATGATTGATGGATAGAGAAAACAAATTGAGAATTGAAGCTTCTTGAAGGTAAGGGGTGATCTGAAGGATAGGAGATGTTGGGAGTGTGATCCTGTGAGTGATATTAGTTCCCTCTTCTTTTCAGTCTGTGAAAAAGATCATAGAAACCCAACTCCTTTAATTTGCTCTTGATTTAGTTTTCTGCAGACAGAGTTATGGGATGCAGTACAGGAGCCATAAATAAGAAGACAAAGCGATGGTCAGCTTGACCATTGGGAGCTTAGTGTCAGGAGTTATCTGACATACAGATATGTATGCCTGGAAGCTGAATTGGCCCAGAGAGAAATAAAACTTGTTCAGAAAAGAACTTACCATCCATTCTTGAAAAAGCTAATTTTTGTAATCCTCTGAAATAAAAAAAGTGCTGTGTTGTTAAGCAAATCTCTTATTATTATCTCCTTTTGGCTACATTTATTTTTCTAATAGGAAATAGCTAGTAGGAGTAGCTAATGCTGTCTAGAAGTTGGTCCTCTCTGAAAGCAACGTGTTAACTCAATATATCCTAGTATCATATAATGAATGCTTATGCAAAACACTGTATCCCAGGACGACTGGTGACTAGGAAACAAAACCTATAATAAAATCACTGTGGACACCTTCATTTTTTTCCCCCTGAAGATTGACACAGAGTAAGCCAAAAATTTGGGATTACTCAGTGAATAAACAATGAGAAATGGACTAAAAAAGAAAATTCCTAACACATCCCTTTGGTTGTACTGGCTATTCAGTATTTATAAAGTGGTTCTGTAGTACAAATGATTTGTAATGATTTGACATTAGCAGCAATACCATGTGCTTTTAATATTTTACTTTCTTGATGATGAAGGGAAGGCAAAGCAGAGATGAGGTTTTTTTCACATTTTTACAGGTAGATAGAGGTTGATACTACAAGTCTAGAAGTGATTAGCATTTTGGTAAAATATCAGAGACAATACAAATCAATTGGAGAAGGGGTAAAAATATACCATAGCCCACAGAAATTCTTAATGCTTACAGGATAATTAATTTTTGGAAATTACTTGGAGTAATTTTCAGCTTTGAATGTTTTCTAAGCCACTTACGTTCTGTTTCTTGCATTCCTTCTGTACATGATGGCCACAGTCCTTCCCTAGACTCTGCTACAGTAGATTGTTTGTGGGAGTCATTGGGGTAGGATTTCTTTCATTTTTAGAATCTAAAAGACCAAATTGCTTGTGACCTTTCGGAAGCTGGAGACGATGCAAACACACATGTGCAGTTGATGCACCTTTTTCCCTGAGAATGCTTCCAAGCTGTGTCTGTGTAACAGAATCTTTCTCAGGGGCTTGGTACACTTCTGTGAGTAGCTTTAATTTATTTTTCTTATTAAAATATTTCCAGCAGCTGAACTTACAGTGAATCAGTATGTTTTGCAAATGGGAATTACCAAAAATGTACCTCAGCGTGGTACAATGTGGACATTATTTCTGCTCTTCCTTAGAGTAGCTGATTTTCTAGTTTAAAGATTTGTTGATACTGGAAGGTCCATTGAGATGCAAAAATGTTCCTTTTTTTGGGTAGCACATTGGCAGCCAGCAGACTCCAGGCCAGGCAGATTGTTTAATGCTTTGACACTGCAGATCTTGGACAGTGGGAACTTTTGCTAAACTGATTTTAAATGAAGTGTCCTGTTTTGGTCTGTATGGACACTGCAGCATAAAGTTCTCCACAAAATGGGGAATTGTAGCCTGAGCCTTCAGACCTATGCACAGGCCTAGTTAG
This sequence comes from Dicaeum eximium, assembly GCA_013396995.1. Classification (NCBI taxonomy): domain Eukaryota; kingdom Metazoa; phylum Chordata; class Aves; order Passeriformes; family Dicaeidae; genus Dicaeum; species Dicaeum eximium. Next base: position 2,206,583 of record VWZP01000837.1, read on the forward strand.
CCCACCTAAAGGTATTGGTACAGATGTTGTAGTTTAGCCTACAAAGATGCAGTAATAACACAGGTCAGTGTGTCTGTCCTGCAGGGTCACATGGACCTGCAGACAGCAAGATTATTTTGTGTATTATTCATAGTTCATGAAGGGATTTGTGTATCATCAAAGGGAGAGAGATTGTCACATTATTGCAAATGTACTGTGGATTTTTATCAAAGGCATACTGCGGGCTGGAACATTAAATATATAACTGAGATTATCTTAACCTTTGCCATGAGTTTTTTATATGGTGCAAAGGATAAAATCGACTCTTCTATTAAACTGAGATTATTTTGCACCATAATGATCTGACTGTTTACACACTACAGGAAATCACGGCATTTCAAAAAAGTTTTCATTTGCTTTGAGAAGAGTTATTTTCTTTTTGTCTGTGATATTTGCACTTGGGGTGTTTCATATGATGTTCTGGCAGAAGCTGGTCATACAGCTTTAAATCTGGGGGAGATAGAAAATTAGAAAAAATTATATCCCCTTTCCCTGTTTTGCGTTCTCCTACATAGGTGAGTGGCAGAGATAATTTAAAAACAAGCAATTGGTATATAAGTATTAAATCTAGGTATAATTGATTTAATATCTGTGTAGTAACTGATTATTACTAATACCATACACACTCCCTAGTGGCAAATCATAATTTCTGCTATTGTAAAGTACTGACTTCTGTTATCCACAGAGCTGGATGCCAAATAGCTGCAAAGCAGTGGAAGTGCTGCGCTGTCCTTTGTGATTTCCAAAAGACTTCTCTAAGCACATACAATTCTTGGCCAGAAGGATAACATACATTTGGGGTAAAACCTGCCTCTCTGATGCTGGTAGAAGTGTTGCTGCTGCTGCCTTTAGTGGGAGCACAAGAAGCAGCATGGGAAGGTTCAATCAAGCCCACAGAGTGAGGTCTTGATTTAAATGTGAATTTTCGGTGGTCCCTCCAGGGTGACAGATGGAAGTTTTTGTTTTCTTTGGCATTGTGTCCCACTTCCAATCACCTTCTCATAGCAGCATTTTAATAGTATATCTACACAATTAAATTCAATGCATATAATTGTATCACACTTACATTTAAGTTGGTGTAGGTCTTGGATACTGCATGTCATCCCTAAGCAACTTCAGGAAAGAAAAAGCAGCCCTTTAAACAAGAAACATCTGAAATAGTTTCTCTGTAGCTGCATCTCATTTTTTTCCCATTTCCTCTGACTCTGTTAGAGATCTTTCAGGAAGTATTTATAGTCAAGGCCATTCATTGCCATACGGGTCCTCTAATTAGCTGAGGGGAACTCAGCAGGCACTGTGTGTTACTAATGCACAGAGCTCTGGCAGGTCAGAGAGCTGACAAAGTCTTTCATTTTTTTTTTTAAAGGCACCTGTTTCCACAAGTCTCTGCCTGGGGAGTCAGTGGGCTACTTTTTTACATTTAACTATATCCTGGAAAATGGCAAGGATCCTCCAACAAGGAAAATGAGAAAATAAAAGTTAGTACTTGAAGATAAATGTTTTGGAAGCTTTGTGTTTACCATGCAAAACCAAGGCGGGTAAAATCCCTGTGCTGGTGAAGGGCTCAGGAACTTTCTAAAGTAACTTTCTGAAGGTTTTCAAGTAGTTTAGAAACAAACATGTACTTGGCTGCTTTTAGTAACTACTGGAACCAAACCCACAAGAAATTGAATGTTTTGCATTACTCATCCTGACAGTGATCAGATAGGACTAGAAAGTAACTTTTAGAAAAATGTTAACCTGCCCAATGAAAGGCATGTTTCTGGTTTTTGTGTGGGGTGTGTCTGTCATGTGGTGAGACAACCCCACCTCATCCATGTTTACCCACCCGGCAGGGCATAGGGTTTTTTTCTTCTTCTTCTTCTTTTTTCCTTTTTTTTTCCTTTTTTTCTTGGTCTCCCTTTTACGAAATGTGGTCTGGAAGAGAATTAAGTGATAAAATCATTATTTGGGTGGGGCATGGTAATAATGCGAAAGGGCAGCAGCTACGTCAAAATCCTTGATGAAAAGGTGAATCAGTATGTGGAACAAAGGGCTGGGGAGATGGGTACGGGCCCCCAGGCCATCGGGTAAGCAGCAGGGTTTATTGAAGTTGCTATGATCAATAACAATGATTCAAGCAGGGAGAACCGAGATAATTCTTGATTTAAAACAAGCTGCTGCATTTGGATAGATGAGATCGTAATGCAGATAAGAACAAAAGAGTACTTTCTTGTATTGAACAGGGGGGCCAAAACTGATTGCCAGCGAGTGTCACATGAAATTAGCTCAGTTTTATATGCCCCTCCTAGTTCAGGTAGGAGGACGTTTCTTTTGCTCTCTCTGGTCTGGTGTTTGGTGTCCTGCCGTAGGTGGGAGTGAGAAGGGTCCGTGCACTGCTGTGACCTGGATGCCACATGCCTGCCCTGGCCTTGGTTTGTGGGGTGAAGATAACCTGGATGTGGCAGCTGCTCTGTGCCATCCCTGCCGTGGGAAGGGCAGGGTCGGACTCGGCACGAGGGTCCCTGGGAGTATCCCTGGTTCCTTGGCACGCTGCTCCTCAGCAGCCCCCGCTGCTCTGGCCTGGATATCTGGGCACAGACATCTGGGGCCCCCTGACACTGTCGCAGGGCCTGAACAGGAGCCATCAGCGTGTGGCAGGTCAAGTCAGGCCTCCCTGCCCTGGGCTGGGGCTCATAGCTCTCTGTGCTGGATCAGCCCCTCTGCGTGCGGAGCCGCCTGTGCTGGCACTGGGACCAGCACATGCAGTGGGGCACTGCCTTTCTTGTAGGTATGACTGATATGGTTAGCAAATACTGTTTGTACCGTCTTCAAATACATTCCTGATGGTTCTTTTTATTTGAATTGTGCTGACAGCGGCTGCAGGTTGGTTAAAGCAGCCGTGCGTGGGGTGCAGCAAACAGCGCAGCAGCAGCTCCCTCCAGTCCAAACAGTGCAGAGAACTGTCAGTGGGGAGCCTTGTGTAAAATGGGAAGCAGGTAAATGCAGCTTCTTGCATGATGACTAAACTAAAGAATTAGTTGAGCTTTACCAAAGTTTTGAAAAGTTAAGTGCGACTATAACCATTATACAGCTCTGTTATTATTCTGTATTGCCAATAGTGCTTAGCAATAGATTGTATACCTGAAGTGAAATGGAAGCTTCAATTGTATTTAGAAACTAAGGGTAATCTTTGCCAAACTGGATCCAATAAGAAGCACATATTCATGCTTGAGGACAGAACTTGCTGCTAACATGTAGATTTTCAATGGAAAATTAAATTTCACAGATGAATGCAGGGAAGGATTGTACATAATTCTATTTTTGCCTGAAGTACCATGGTGCCGAACAGTGAAAATCTATGTGAAGATACCTCTAGCATCTGGAAGTGCAGAGTTGCTTTCTGTACTGAATTTCAGATGATCCTCTAGATGTATCTGGTAATTAAAAGACATAATAAATACACTCTTTTAGAGGAGGGATCTTACCATAGACAGCAAATAAATGTTTAATTTATTGGGCTGAGAAGGGAGCATTGTAATTATAATTGATTTGAAGAAATCCAGATGCCATCCACATCTGAACAAATTTTAAATGGTAAAGATTTATAAAGAGATTTATGAATAAACAGTGCACATATGTGCTTTGATTTTTGTCATGGAGCTGTCTAGGGCTGATAATACAGCCAGTTAAAAAGAACAACTATGGAAAATAGTTGTTAGATGAACAGATTTGTGCTGAAACAGAAATGTACATATATGTGTGTGTGTGTGTGTGTGTGTGTGTGTGTGTGTGTGTGTGTGTGTGTGTGTGTCTAAGACATGAAAAAGGTTTTCTGGAATATCTTTTGTTACCTTGGCACTCCTCAGAATATGCATATGGGTCACCTTGGAACTAGTCTTAATTTTCAGCTCTCTAATGTAGCCCAATTGATTTAGTGAACAATTTCCTGCTTAATATAATTAATTTACTTCTTCCACCAAGTTCTGTTTTTAAAATGAGGCTTTACAGGGGCTAAGTGGTTCTTGCTGATGTTTTTCTAAGCATTTTTTTAGTAGCATATATATATTTTAGAAAATCTTACAGTCTTTGTTGTAGTGATATAATCATGTGTATGTAATATAAATCCATAATATATGTATTCCTGTAGCATATTAAAATTATTTAGAGTTCAGATAGGGTATATTTTTCAGAAGCAAGAAGAGCCTGATTCACAGGCATCCTGCATCAATGTTGGTGGTTATCTTCTCTGAGTGTGATGATGCAAACTTTTTCAAGAATACCAATGGAAGAGGAAAACTGAAAAAAACAGATTTTAATTTTAACTTTGTTAAAATTTCTCTTCTTTCCTTCAGCCTTTTGGGGGGGGGGAAGCAAAAGCAGGAATTTTGGAGTGAGGCATTTGCATTTCTTGGTTGACTTTGACCTCTTTTTTGGTTTATGTCCCTCTGATGTGTATGGTAACAGACTGCACATTTTCACTTATGGGAAGAAGTCTTTTAACGATGGCTTACAGTACAGTCTTTAATCATGTAAGTTGCCTCCAGCTCTGAGTAAAATTCCACCCTTTCCATTTTCAGATGGGTTGTACTATCAGCTGTTTCTCCTTGCAAGACTGTCTGTGATTTGAAAATTGTGTTTAAATTAAAAAAAGTGAGGAAAAAAAGAGAAATAATCAGAACGTTTGTCAAGAAATTTGCTATGAATGGGAATGAGTAGCAATGCAAACAAGCTTGAAATGAGTTTTAATTCACATGTTATTCTGGGAGCCTACAATTTCTGGTGAGAAAATGGCATATTTTAGGTCTATTTCCTCCAGTTTTTGGCATGGAGCAATGCCTGTTTTGTTCAGTCAGATGTTCAAATGGGAATTTTGGGTGCTTAGAACTAATTTTAGTAGGTGGGGGGCAAATTTATTATGACTCTACAAATAGAGTTTGATCACAGCTGCTTCATTGCAATTATAAAAATTGGCTGTGAATCACTTAAACTATATTTACTGGCTACAAAAAAACAAAAATCTCATCTATACAAAACTGTCTTGTTGCCCTTAAAGTTCTCAGTAATAACATTTATATACACAGTATTTTGAATTTGACTTGATCACGTTCCAGATTATTTTCATGCCTCTTTACCCCCCTTGCCATAACAGTGATAATGTGCTCAAATGACTCTCCCATTCTTTCCAAGTTAGGGTGAATTTCTGAGCTTGTTCTGAAATTACAGTAAATCACACACAGACCTCTTAAGAGTTATTAAAAAATGTTAGTAACTTCACTGGAAGTTGGGCACTTCAAAGCTCTCACTTCTCTAGTCTGTACATGACTAAAAGGCTGTAGGGCAAACACCACGAGGTGAAAGCTTACAAATCAAAGCAAAACTTAATATAATGCTATTATCCCCTTTATAAGACATATGGAGAATAATATCTTTACATATTTATGAGGGTTTTTTTTCTTCTGATAGTAACTGCTTTAATGTTCATATATTCATGGATTTATGCTTTTGAGTTAGAAAATACTGGGTTGTATTTTATATTTTTTCAACATTTCATGGCAGCTCCTCTTCCAACCCAAAATATGTGTATTCCAGATCTGTTTAAAAGTTCTCATTGTGCAGAATTAATTTAGTCAGCCTGTTTCTTGAGAAAAGTGTTTTCTTCACAATTCAGTTATGGTCTCATCCTGTGGTGATTGTTTTGACTTTACTCCCTGCAGCTGATGAAGAAGAAAAAACATCCATAAAACTCTTCACTTACGGCACGGTACCTGTTAGTATATTACTGAAACCCATTTATATTTGACTGAGGTGTGCTATAAACTTAAATATTTCCTTTTGTTTAAGATTCTCATAAACCCTGCTTTATGCAGGCCTTTAGGGGTGGGGAGAGTTAATGGAAAAGGTGATTAAAATCTTGTAGGCTTCAAGGCTTGTAAATGCCTTGGCACCTACATATGTTTGTGTACATACATGTGTATGTTTACTAATTTTAAGTTAGGTTAAAAATCAGAATTAAATTAAAAAAATTAAATTCATATTTAAATTAAGAGTGAAAAAAGTTTTTGACTGAAAACAAAATTTTTGTAATTTTTTAGCTAAATGGTTTGTAGGACAAATATTAATAATTTTTAAAGTAAAGAGATGTTACAACTTTACTGATTTTTCCATTACAAAAAATTATGTTCTGCTTAGCAGAAGTTTTGAATGTATCTTTCATGCCTTTAAGACTGTAGTCTTAATCATCATTTAATTGATTTGCCTTTGCCTTCTAATAGCGAGCTAAATGGTTGAAGAGTAGAGGTTTTTACAGTGGTTATCTGTAACAACTATCATGTGTGATGTAGGGACTTCAAAAAATTAAGAGGACAGTTGATGTTTGTCAAACTTGGACCCTCAGTTTCTTGACTGACTATAGAGATGACTCTATATATATATATATATGAGCAGTATAAATGACTGCTCACATTTTAATTAAATCCTCATGACCAGCTTAGTGTATCTTAGGAGAGGTGTTGCATTCAACTTCAGTTCCCCAAGCTGGCATTGTAGACCTCTAGACAAAGCTTTCTTGAAAATTTCAGTGGGCAAATAGACAGTTTGGAGTGAAACTCTAATCACTGCTAAAAGTATTTGAGGGCTTTCTTAGTGATTCCCTCCTTAAAAGGTGAAGCATAAACCATTTTGCACACCAGTCCCCCAGGTACATCACTGTTCGAAGGAAAGAACATTTCTAAAAACACTGAGTTGAGAAATATTTTGTCTGTACTGGTGCTGTTGATCCCTGGCAAACAAATTAAATTTTGTAAGCTTTGGTATGTGAACTGGAACTTCATCCAGCAATGCTCACCAAAGGGCTCCCAAGTGCCTGGAGAGCTGCTGGATGTGCCCGGTGTTCTGCCTGGCTGTGAATGCCTCTAGACCCCTACTGTCAGCTGCTTTTATCAGGTCTGCTTCCCTCTTTGCTTGGCCAGAAAGTTCACTGAAAAAGTTTGCAAAAAAAGTTCACTGAAACCACTCTTTCCTTGTCTTCTTTAGTTTGGTTTGGCTCTCTCCCCGCTCATGCTTTTATGGAACTCACAGTTTACTATAATACAAGTCATTAAAATTCTCCAGATTTGGAGCTGTCGTTTAAAAGAAATTTACCAAACCATTCACTTTGTTATAAAAACTGTCTAGGCTTTCTGATCTGCCTTTCCTAAAATATACATTGTCTGCATTGCAAGTAGAGGCTTTCTGATGGGGAGAGATTAGGCAGAAGTGTCTAAGTCTTCTTCTCGGCGCGTGTGCCGCGGCTGGAGCCGGGTGCTGGTCCGCAGGCTGTGCTCTGACAGGTTTGCTCTGGAATCCTGCACACAAACAGCCCTCGCCATCTGATACCCTTCCCACCAAAAATATTCTCATGGCCTTGCTTGCTTTCATCAGCACCACTTAGGAAACCTCAGCTGGTGGAAGGAGACGTGTTGGAGCACAGCAGAAGAGCAGAATGGGTGAAACTACAAATTGTTAGTCTGTTAAACACAGATTGTGTCTTTGGGTACAATTCCATTAGCGACTGAATGAGTCTGGATGGGTAGTAGCTTGTGGAAGTATTTGTTATGACAAAACCAACTTTTCATTATAGACAAAGTTATCCTGTTTTCCTCTGTAGTCTGGCCAACTTCAAAATGTTTCAAACTAATTTCAGACTTGTAAAACACTGTCTATCAGATACAGACATATGGATTGAACTAGTAATTTGTTTGCCATCTGCTGATAAAGGAAGCGAGGCGTCTAAGTAGAAAATGAAGAATTCCCTCCCTCTTCCCCATTGGAATGTCATATGGTGCCTTTAGTAATTCTTTGTATTGACATTTTTATTGATTGCTATGTAAAGTGTTACACTGTATTGACCTGAATCTGCTTTCAATCTCATAATGATAATTTTTTTTGTTTCCAAAATAACTGTAGTGATTTGAGCCTATAAATAATGTTGTTTAAAAATAACCCACTTTAAATCTTAAAAAAACAAATTGATAACCATTCTTCTTGTGTGAAACAAGAATCAAGCATATTCTTTTGCTCAGAAAAATAAAAAAATCTTTAATGTTGCTAACAAGGGTTGATTAAAATTATGTTTCCTTTCAGTCAAAATTTCCCCTTTCCTCCTAAAACTCCAGGAAAAACAGTGCATTCTCCAACATAAAAACAAACAAATCTGTCATAACTTTTCTGAGTTGGGAAAAAGGGGTACTTAAACTTTTCTGGATTATTATCTGTCAGTCTTCTTTCACCAGTCTTGGCAGCTTGTGCAGGTCCAGAGATTGTCCCCCAGTTTTTTTTCCATAACTATTTCACATAGGCCCTAGTTATCTCTGGAAATAATAATAAGCCCATAATGGAAGTTTAAGTATTTGTTCTTTTAGTTAATGCTTCCTATAGGTTTGTCCATTTTCATGAAGCATTTAGAGCTTTGTTTAAAAGAGAAATAGCAAGTGCAAAATGCAGTAGCTTCTCAGTAGGTATACTGCTTTCATGGGTAATAAAATACAGTCTCAATCAGTGCTTAAGTACATGGAACCTTGATTAGTTGAATTATAATAAATACTCCTTTCAGCCCTAGTTATCTGTAACTTTTTTCATATTGACAAGTACTTTATTTTTCACTGATTCCATTAATCTGTCTTGAAGCGATGGTGCTAAAAATATTCATAAGCTATGTTCTTAAGCATGAGTTATGTCTTCATAAAAAATGTTACTGAACTGTTGATTTTCTTTAATAAGTCCATTTATTTCTGCTGCAGTTGGATTATGAATTCTCAGAATGTACCACAGAGTTTTTATATGTACTTTAAGTGAAAGTAATATGCAAAATCACTAATGTTCCAATATACTGGTTTCTCTTTTGTAAATATCTTTGCTTTTGTTAAAATTGCTGCTCCTTGTAATGACTTGCAAATTCTATGAACAATGCAGAAACCTTTTCTCAGTGTAATTATGTATGGGTTCATTTGAAAAAAGCTAAACAATTCCATAATTAACAAATCTTCCCCAGCCTAGAGTTAATTACCATTTTACATTTGGAATTGACATTGGCAGGAAGTTGTTGCAACAGTAGGAACATCTTAACCAATTGATATTTGTTGCAGATATGCACATAGGAGCTGGTAGCTGTGAAAGCAAGAAGTCTGCAAAGTAAAAGGAAAATTCAGATAGTCTGACGAAGGAAGGGCTTAAAAATGCTCCTGTGAGGGTTTATGGAAGGCCTTGAGCCTGACAAGTACAACCACTTATTACTATACATCACTATATGGTTTGCTCCCTGCTGTTTTTTATGGCTTAAGGTGCATATAGTGTGTGAAGTCTGTTCCTGTGCTGTGTTTGTATGCTATGTTCACACTTACTCTAGATCTGCTCTGCATGTCATGGGCCCATTGGTTTTTGTTCTGGTTTCATTTGACTGAAAACATTTTCCTTCTCATAAATGTTAATATTTACAACACATATTGGGAAGTATACATCCAAAGTATTTTTATCCTTTCAAAGTTATTGAGGTTTTTTTTAAGAGGATTTACCATACTGTATGATTGGTACCTGACAATTCCAATGGTTATAAAATGCTTTGAAACATGCAGTGCAGTCTATAAAATACAGGCATTTACAATATGTTGACTACAGCAACAGAGTCAAATTCCTGCTAAGAAAATACTGCTTCACAATAATCAGGAGGATATCAAATATTTAGACTGGTGTTACCTACCAGAAACTGGTAAATTTGCTGTTGATGAGCATATTCACCTCAAGGTATTAAGTAGCTATTCACAGGTTAGTGTTTGTCAGTCCATGATGTAGCTTGTCAGGCTGCCTCAGCAGGAGGTGAGGGGATGACTGATGGGGTAGGAAAAGCCAAGGCCCTTCTCTTCAGCTGTATGATTTGGGACAAAAATACACACTTTTATTACATAGTAGCTTCCAAAGAACATTGAGATTTATGAATATTGCTTTGGAAATGCTGGATATGAGGTAGTTCGGAAGCAGAAAGGTTTATAAAAATAGCTGAAGTTTTATATGTCTACTATAGACAAATCCCTTGTTTCTCAGAGCTGTTATTTGCAGACCAGTTTGCCTTCCTGTGATGCTATCACACTTCTGACAAGAACAAATGGTTTCAAAACCATTCATGTCAGGTCAAGATGGTGAGAACAGCAGATAGACATGAGAACTGTGACTGTCTAAACGACATCTCCCATCACCGGATTAACGCAGGTCCCGGGAAGTGGCAGCAGCGTTCTCACTGCTCAGATATTGCCAGCACGCTATTCCCTGCTTCCAGCACAAGAGAATTGACTGCAACTGTTTATTTTCAACACATGGTTGATATCTTTGTCTGTCTGTAGATCAGCTGTGCCTTGTTAGGGACTTCACTCATGAGCACTGAGAATCTTGCTCAACCTTTCATCTCCCTGCCATGTAAGTGTGGTTTGTTAGAAATAACTGAGAAAAAATGTAAACTTGCTGAAATGACTACAAAGTCCATAGTCAGTGTCAAAGGAGAGAGGGGATGGATTGAATTGAGGGTGTATGCAAGAGATTAATCCATGCCTTCTCAAATAAATTTATAATATCTGTCTAGATGGAAAAAGAAAAACTTAACAGTTGTATTTACACTTTGTGAAATATCAGAAAGGATATTTCAGCCTGCCCAATTTCTCATGGTCTTAAGTTTCCCTTTGTACTGTGCAAAAAGCATGACAGTGTGGTATTGCCAGCTCTTTATAAGCCTAAAATATACCCATATGTTATACAAACCCCCCAGACTATAGATATGTAGCATATGCTATATTTATTTGAGTGAACCTACGTGGCTCAGATATGAGGCTGTAAAGACACATGCAGCTAGTGGAAACATAGCAACAATGGGAAGGATATTTGGGAGAGTTTGTGCTCTCTCCACTTTAACATAATCCTCTTGATGATCCTGTTCAGCATTGTTTCAGTGAATCCTGGAGAGTAAATGCTGTTTAGTTTTGCAGGTTTTAAAGTGTGAGGTCATTGCTCTCAGATGAAGTTGCTATGATCCTTCCATAGATGTAAAAGCCATTTTTATATGTAGCATTTTTTGAAATGGAGCTGCGTTCATTATCTTGCAGTTGTCAAAAGTGCTTCCACTGCTCTTGTTTTCTGAGTTATATCCCAGTTGTAAAGCAAGAGCTGTTTTCAATAGCTGCCAATGAGTGATCAAACATCTCAGCTCCTCATTTCTTCTTTCTGAACTGTTTAAATAATGAACAAAATTATAAATATGCTTTATAAATCTGTATCATCAAATTTAGAAGTCTTATGCAAACTTGGTGACTTGAAAAAAGTATCTGTTTTACCACCCCATAGTATTATTTTTTATATCAACTTTTAGATGTGAAATTGTGATGGAAACATGTTAAAATAAATGGTATTTCCAAAGGGAAAGTCAAAATGTGTGCCTTTTCTCCTCTCTTAGGATTTTCTGGAGAACTTTACCATGACCAGCATACCTATTTCACACTCAAGTTGGTATGTGCAGAATGTCATAAGAGAAACTCTTGAAATATTCAAGTTACCTGTCATTAATAACACCGGGAGCAAAAATGCCTGAAATATGATGATGATACTGTGCCAGTGCAAACCTGGAAAAAAAAAAAAAGAAAAAAAATTGTCCCATTTTTGTTAAAATATTAAATTGTTTAAGAACAAAGTTTGATTCGGCTTTTCAGATGGCAAGGAAAGTGAACAACATTTTATTATTTTTGTGTGTGAATGTTGAAAATTTTTAACCTGCATTACCATCATTTGGTAACTCCAAGGGCTCTGTGGCATTAACAGAAGGAATAGAAAGGACACATTAAGAGAGTTTATGAAGTTACTGGGAAAAACAGTGTAATTATAGGAGCCGGGGAAAAAAGCGTATCAGAGCTTCAAAACAGATGGAATCCTCTAAGGAAGCTGTCTGAACGTGGCCTGGGAACTATAAATTGCATTTACAAGAGAGGGTTTTCATTGCAGATGGCAGGTTTGCTGTTGGAAGGTAGAAGCCAGAACAGGGCTGTGTGCATGAAGAGAACTGCATTTAGTGTTCCTAACACCTTGTGTTTGACATACATCGAAATTTAAGCTGGAATATGAATTTAGAAAGGCTGTACAAGTTCAGAACATGAAATCTGCTGTAGTGTTCTGAAATCCAGAAACTTGCTTTCAGGCATAGAACATTTTAACTAAATAAAAGGCATATTAAGTTTGTAGTCCTTAAACTGAAACAAGGTATTAGCTTTGAATGTCATTTTCAATCACTCTTATATTTACATGTTGCAGAAAAGCCCTCCCTTTTTTCCTGTGTGCCATGCAGGTGTCATTGCAGAGTCTCCAGATCAAAAGCAGTGGTTTCTCTCTGGGTTTGTTGCTCTATATTATTTTACTGCCCCATTTGACCTGTACCTGATTTCAGTGAAATAAATGAAAGTTTTTGCATTGGCTGTGACTCCTGCTCTAGGAAATGATCCCTAGATTTTAGGGAAAAGCAACCTTTCTAAGTTACTCCATCCCATGGACTTTCAGGGCGGGACCTGTCTCATCTAATTGTGATGGAAGTGTCTGTGCCTGAGTTACCTGTCTAGGATTCTTGGAGCCAATGCAAATTTAAGCAACATAGTTGTGAAGTACAAAAGTGAGTTACCAAATCCAAAAAAAATATATAGTCAGAGAACTCGATGTTGTTGGCCATTCATTGTATTGGCTTTATCTCCAGTAACTATGAAGGAAGCCCAGACACTTACACCACCACACAGCAATTACAGGAGGTGATAAAAAATAAAAGGAGTGCCTGCTTTCTGCTTTATCCCAATGGCAGCCTTATCATTGGAGGTAGGAAGCAAAATTTTGGCATATCTGCAGTTAATGACTCTTCTGTCTCCGATCATAATTTGTCAGTTAATGGGAAATACTAGTATGGTTTTAATCAAGTAGGCAAGGGGGAGGTTTAGGTAAAACTAACAACATTATTTCATGGAAATTTTTTTTTATTAGTTGTTTTATTTTTCTTGTTTTATGTATGCATCTAAATCTCAAGAGTGACATTCTTTAAAAAGGGAATCATGTAAGGCCGTTGAAGATGAAAGCTGTATTTTCAGTACTAGTCAGTCCTTGTGTACAGCAAAATCATAGTCATTCTGTGCAAGTATATGTAAAGACATGCTAGATTGATGGCTTTGTAACATAAAAGTAAAATCAGAGGGAATGAAAAGCATTTGTGAAGTACAAAAAGGGAGTATGATGGGAAGGAAAACTTAAAGAGCTTACTTGGATAAGACTGGGGATAATTCCTTCACTACATGAGGTGTGTGTATATATGAAAAATGAGTGTATCCTCCTGCTTGGGCTAACTACTAAAAAGTCAGGAAGATACAGCCTGTAAGAGCCAGGACAGATACGGGAATAAGGGATTTGAAGAGACAGCATTTCGAGGAATTGACTAGGTAAAGTGGCTCAACAAGCACCAAGTTTTGCAATAAGATTTTTTTGCATCTCAAACAAGCCTTTCGTGCTTTATTTCTCTATTTATACCTCTCATTTGTGGTTTTAATACCTTTGTGCCTTTCAATTCTGTGAAATCCATCCCAAAGTGCAGTAAATATTCTGCTAAGATCCAGTTTAATGGAATCCTTAAGTGATTTTTCTACCCTTTATACATTTTTCAAATGTTTAAATCCAGAAATGCAGACTCTGACCTAATGTTCTTGGTGGTTCCTGTTAAACATTCAACAGTTTATTTGAAACAGCAACTGAGAAATGAAGACATGGAGCACAGGCCTTTCACTGATTTACTGAGCCTGTTTTGATTGCTCTCCTGCTCCTCTACCACTGTCAGTAGGGTCAGCATTATGTGTGAGTTTCTCCATTCATATTCAGGCCTGCTGTACTTTCTCATCACCTCATTTAGCTGACCTGCACCTTGCAGTTGCTGGGATACATAGGATGAATTTCTGCAAACTGTGTGCATAGTATATGCTCTTAATTTTGTATTTTGAAACCAGGTTTGTGTAGTCTTACTAGCTGGGTTAAGTGAATAAGTGATGGGCATGGACAAATACTGAAAAAAAATAGAGTTCTTCAAACAGAAAGGAAAAAAAAAAAGCTCCATTACTGGGTTTTTATGAGTTGATAACATTTCTTATGTACAGACTGGAGGCAAGAATGCAAAATTTTTGAGCTGAAAGTATGAGAATACATGAATCTTTCTATCACCTAATAGCAACCTACATGAGATACCTACGTCAGAGAGGTAGATTTTTAGGCTCTTTCCACAATGAATAAAGAGAGAGAGGTCCAGAATGCAAATCAAAACAGGAGCGCATCTGCCTTCTCAAATAAATTCTCTGTGCCTTGACTGACAATTTAGGAAGTCTGAACAATGATTACTTTCTTAATTGAGGTCCGTAAATTAGGTGACTGAAGATTGGTGGTATTAATGAGCCCTGGTAATTCTCCGTGTGTTATATTTGGGGGAAATCCGGTGTCCTACAGGCAAAAAGCAGATGAGTAAATTCAAATGTGCAAGTCCAAGTGGCTCTAGATAATTTCCCACTCAGGTATGCTAATTAAAAAGAACTATTTTTGAGTGAGTTAATTCTAAAAAATGCCAAGGTTTGCTTGAAGATGATCCAAGAAAAATGAGAAGCCAGCCCTTAATGTCCATTACAGACTCTTCTGAATCCTCTGTTACAAGTGCGTAACACCTTTCTACTCTGCTTTCTGTTCAAAGATCTCCCGAGCTTATCCAGCCCCCCCCAGAGCCAATTGTTCAAAGGCTAACAAACAAAACTACCTGTATTTTGAGGTGCTTACAAAAGAAATGTCTTGTGTTCATTCTGCACCCGGCATTAGCAAACAGGCAGGGTTTTTAACAAGGGAGAGCTGTCAAAGATATTGTGATGGGTGCTGTGCCAAGCCAGCATGCAGAGCTGTGCATGGAAAGTGGAGGTGTTAAGGGTTCGTTCATGGTCATAAGAAGTCCATGAGCTAAAAAAACCACAAGCAAGTAATGGAGCAGAACCCTCATAATACTTCAAAGACTCAGTTACATGGAAAATTATCACCAGCTACAATGGGACTCCATCATGTTGACTTTTTCAGATATGCGCAGATAGTAATTTTTGGATGTTTCAAAATTATTTTATTCTTGAATTGCATGATTGACTGCTTTTTTAAAGTTGATCTGACCTCCCCACAACAGAACAATCTGTAATAACTTTGCCTTGCAATTTGTTCTTTTGTGTTTCCCAATACAGCTAGCAAACACTGTTTGACAAAATTCTTTGGTCATACGTCACTTTAAAACTTGTTGAGGGTACTAGTGTGGTAATGTTGCTGATTATATTTAGGCAGGAAAATGTATCTTAAGCCCTTCAGATACACTAAGGATGAAAGGCTGTCCTAATGGTATCTTTTTTTCTCTTTATAGGAACTGTTGTGTCTCTTGTTTATGGGTTTATGGGCATTTTTATTGCAGCAGGGAATTTCTCCACCCCAATTTTTCTGGGCAACAGTAAATGCTCAGCAGCTGGGATTCTTGCAGCAATATGAAGGAAGTCTTTCTTAACATTTCCATCTTTATAACAGAAGTTACAAAAAGGTAACTTTGATTTCCTAAATAATACATTAATTTGTTTGCAGATCTTTGTGTTGCCTTTTTAAATTTTTTTTTAACATTGGTGACTACTCTGGTAGTAGTTACTTTTTTCTCCTGTAGTTGCAGTAATCTGGAAAGCTGCTGTGCTAGGGCTTGTTCCCTCTGTAATGTGGTGTGAGGATAGATTAGGGGGTAATAAAGTTACTTGAGCAACTGGATCAATTAAGTTAATATACAATGTCTGCATAATGGATAAACACATTGTTTTACAAAATATTGGCATTTTTAACAATATGTTACAATGGTTACAAAACAAATAGTAGGTCAAATTTAGTGCAACAGTGTATCACAGTGTAGGAAATAAGATTCTTCCCATGCATTGTAAACCTGCAGAGAGAGCAACAGGGCTTTTTGCTGGTCAGAAGTCTGGCTGCTGTGACCTCCTAGAATGAACATGGGCTGTGTATAGCTTGCAAAAATTGTAAAGTCTGAATCTCAGTACAGCTTCACTTTAGGATTTCCATCATTTAGGATGAAAAGTCTACTTAGTGTTTAGAATATCCCTTCTTACCTTATTAAGGAGTTCCTAAATGTCTTCTACTATTCAGATGAGAAAAGGGGTTTTCTGATGAGTGTAAAGTAACTTTTGGATAAATGGTGACCAAAGAGCAACTTCTGAGTTCCTCTTGGAATTCATTTCAGCTGAACCAGTTGTGTAATACATTACTTTAATTGCAAAGAATACATTGAACCTAGACTGCAAAGATGCAGTGATAGAAAAGGTTGGCTGGTTTTCTGAATGCAGTGAGCACAAGGCAAGGTGTATTGTCAGCTCTCAGTGCACTGATTTACACGTGGACAGAGCAGCGTGGTGTGGCTGTGCTGGAAGGACACAATGAGTGAGTTAATGTGCTCTAACAAGGTCCTGCTATCATCTCCTGGACAAGGTCTAGCACTGCTTGTCAGTCACTTTATATGGCTGCTTGTCTAATAGTGTTCACCTCTGACAGGGGGGTACAAAGCCTTGATTCTTTCTGCAGCAATAACTAAGATCAATGTCTGAGTTACAGCAACACCTAGTCATCCCTTCCTTGGAAATATGGAATCCGTGTCATTGGAAGTATGGAGTAAAGGTGAATATAGAAGCTGATTTTTCCTTTCAGCATAGCTATTTCAGTATTTTGATAATTAGAGAAAATTTTCAGTTGAAATTCATTATTTTCTTTTTCCCCTGGTGGTATTGTGGCCGAATATTGGAAATTATATATTACAAAGAGTATTTTTTATTTGTTTCTTGTTTCCCTCTCCCCAGTTCCTCTCCATCTAACCCACTGGTTTAGTGATTAGCACTAGAGCCTTTCACACAGTGTTTTGAGCTCAGTTCCCTGGCTGCAGTTCACTCAACCTTGACGTAAATCTCCAATAAGTACTTTGTGAGAGGTTAGCCTTTTGTGCAGGGTGTGTGAGAAATCCTGCCTGACCAGGTTTGTTACAGAAACCAGTGTCAAATTGCCTTGCCCCAAGAGTTTGAATATGAAAGAGGGGGATGGGGGTGGGGGGACTCATGCAAAAAACCACCCTCACTTTCCACTTCCAAGAGTGTAATTGTTTGGAAAAAAAACCCGGTGTTTGGACTCATGATGTTTCAGTGCTGCTCTGCCTATGCCTGGCACTGTCAAGTAAGCCTGTGATGATTTACAGTCTGCAGGTAGAGCACAGAGTATGTCATTCATAGAATCCGCCTTCTGTGTCTTGCTTGTTGAGGCTGGTTGCTTTTAATTTAATCTATTTGATCATGTTATTTGCCTGAGGTAATCAACAACCTTTCATGTAAATCCTAGCCAATCTTACAAAACTAATGGAGAAAAAAAAAAAAAACCACACCAAAACACTTGCATGTAGTCATGTTTTGGCTGTTGATGTCAGCGGTGTCATAGGAAGGCAAATAAGATAGCAACCCTCCCTTTTTATAAGGAACAGTTTAGAACTCCCTTCTTTACAGTTTTGTGTGGTTTTTTTTGTTTTGTTTTGTTTTGTTTTCGCTTTGTTTCGTCATTTTGGGGTTTTTTGAAGAAAGTTACAGCTTTTGGAAATGGAAACAATACATTATCTTACCACCTCAGGGCTTTGTACATTAAAAGCCCATTGGAACCTCTTCGCCATGCCATACCATGATAAAGTGGAGTGCTTCCAAATAGATTTAAAATTCAACATCTGTACTCATCTGTTTTTGTTAACAACCTTCACATTAATTGCAGTTGTGCATTAGTAAAGGTCTTTTGGATTAATTATTCCATTCACAGGGAGTAGAGCAACAGCGTTTTCCATGAACACTTTGGGTTTGAGTTGGGGGCTGCTAGAAGACATTTTGACAAGTCCCCCAGGTTGTCCAAGTGTGGCAGTAAATGCCAGCAGTAGTGCTCAAGGGGGTGGGGACTTTGCCTTCACAAAAGCAAGAAGCAATGCTGCACCTGCAGCAAGGGAGGAAAAGCTGCCTTTCCAGCTAAGCAAGCAGGGAAAATGAATTTCCTCAGAAGGGAAATGTTGCACCGAGGCTCACTGTGACTTATTTTATGGGTCCACTGAGTTCAGAATTTGGTTTGAAGATTTTGGAGGGAGAGAAGGGGAACAGAAAGAGGAAAACTGCTGTAAGGAAGAGGGAGAGTCTGCTGCTTTTGCCAAGTGTCATGTTCAGTTGGAATAAAACAATAATAAACACAGACTTTGAAGGTCATTATTTCCTTAGTGCTAATTATCTGCAAGAACCTTGACAGGGAGGTACAATCTGAAGTTAAGCCAGTGAGTGAAATACAAAAATCAGAGGACTGTCAGTCATCTTACATTCCTGAAGAACCTAATGTGAGTTGGTGTTGATCAGTGAGGATTGGCTTTATGCGTGTTTTCATCTTTCCTTTCTGTGCTTTGATTATACATTTTAAAATAAAGTGCTTATCTTGGTGAATTCCAGTAAAAATTTAGCTACAATGCTTTCAAGACCACTTTGCATTTTGTTAAACAACTTCTAAGCATGAAATAATCTTGAAATCTAGTGTGTTGCTCCAGGCTTTTGAGATATAAATTTTCATAATAGTTATCAGTATCATCAGCATCAAAAAATATATCCTTGCAGTGAGGGAGAATTTAAGCATTATGATTTGGCAGTCAAAAGCAGAAGATGACAAAGTTAACATTTTCCTGTGCCCCTTCAGACTGCCTGTTTATGACTTGGTTGTCCTTTGCTGTCTGGTAATTTTATAATGGGAAGTAGAATTGGATGTGAAATGCAGTTGTAGGGTTGTGTTATCAGATTCCTCCCATGAGCTACACTGTTGTTTTGATGATGTTTGCTCTGAATTCCTCCTGAATGTAAGCTAGCTGCAGTGTATAATAACATGGATTTTCTTGCTTGCATAATTGATTAGCTGAGACCCCAGCTCGGCTTACCCATAAGATGTAAATGGCCCCACTGAACTGTATCCCACTACCAGGATCTTGCTGCAGCATCAGTGCCCTGGCTGCTAGAGGGCTGGGAAGCAAGATAACATATGTTTTTTAAATCCTCTTCCTTTTCTTGTGATTCCTCTTCCTTCTGTCTTTAAATTGTTGGCTAATTGCCATTGTGTTATCTGACGCTGGTATATTTGCTATTTATACATCTCTTTCACCACTGCCTTTATTAGTTTTACTTCCCTTCTGAAGACCCCTGTTTGTTTTTACTGTTGTGTTTCTGTGTAGGGAGAGGCTTTTATTGTTTTCTGTCCCTTCCATTTTTGTTTCTCCCCCTCCCCCCACTTTCTCCTTTTCTGTTTCCCTATCTTTTACAAGTGCCTGATTAATTCTTAATAATATGAAAACACATTAATGCCTAGATCCCTCCTCACCACAGTTTCCTTATTAGCCCCTACAAAATTAGAGAGTATATAGTTCTTGGAACAATAGCATAAATTTTAATTAAAAGTAACATGGTTCCAAGGAAAAATAAGTAGACCTTGCCTTCTTGTTTGCAATAGGTCAGATAATTGAAAGCTTTTTGCTGACCACAGCAGCAAAGCTGCAGATGAAAATTGTCTTATTTACTCACTGATCAGCTAATTAATGCAGTATTTGATGTCCAACTTGACTACCTTTCCAAAGCTGAGAGTATTTGTTCCTGAATGCAAGCTGCTGCCAGGGTGGACTTTGGAAACTTGCTTGGAATGAGCTGTAATCCCTGGTGGAATTGTGGCTATTAGTGCTGTTATCCCAGTGGTTTAGGATGAAGCATGGTTAAGCACCAGAAAGGGGCTTCTTTGGTGAATAAGTGGGGCTCTGTTCTTTCCTTTCCTTCAGCAGATCACAGTTGCCATAGGTATCAGTTCATTTGTCTAATAAAGATCTCATGTTGTAAGACTGCAGTGTTAAAGATCATCATAATACATATCAATACCTTTTTTATAGGCGGGGTGGCTTGAAACATTTTCAGAACCGGTTTTTCAAGGGAGTAAAACTTACCAACCAAATTGGTTTAGGCAATTTCAGAATTTCAGTTTTTTTCCCTACTATGTTATTGTTAAAATAATAAAAATTTTGCTCTTAATTTTTTTACTATTGAAGTGAAACTGTTCCATAAGTCCAGAAATACTATTAGTATAAAATGCCTGCAAAAAATAGGAATTTAAAGTTCATGAAATGTATATGATAAGGCATGCTGATATAAAAAAGGTTCTGCTTTATCAAAAAAGGCGAGGAATGAGGAAAGAAAACACTAATGTGCAGTTCACCAAAACTTACTCATCACCCTTGCAATGAATCATTTTCTGCTGCCAGCTTGAGATTTCATAGCTGTTAACAAGCCAGTCACGACTGATGAACTTCAATACATCAACAGTGCAAAGAAGAGCTATTAATTAGCAGTGGTGACTGGTGTGAGAGCTTTGCTATTGACAGCTGTCACCTCAGGACATTGCTGCTGGTTGTTTTCAGCGCAGAGCAAAATTAGGATTCACCTGAGGATTGACACAGGAGAAGGAATATGGTTGGAGTGGAAGTTTCAGTTTTACCAGGCTGACCCAGGATCATGTTGTTGTACGTTAGATGGAAATTCCTTTCATGTAAAACACAGCTCATCTGAAGGCTGTGGGACATAGTCTAAATTAAGAGTGGGGTTCATTCCAGTGCTGTCTGATGTTAGTAGAGAATTTTAAAGCCATTTTCTTGTACAGTGGCATTTATAAAGTCTCAACCAGGGATTTGTTCCCCTCTGAGCTGGATTATAAAGCAATGCCACAGACTGTGGAATTCATCGTGGCATGATGGCATTTAAAACCTCAGTCAAACCTTCTTCAGTATCTGTAATGTTTTCTATTCTGAGCCTAAAGAACAGCTCTGCATTGTGACTAAAGATAAATAGTGCAATATTGTCAACATCCTGTAGATGTTACGCTGCAACTGAGAAAATCATTAAGTTGGTCACTTAATGTTGGGTCTGGTGGTGAGCTTTAGGGAATATGTTAGAGACAAGTTTCTTTTATATTCCACTGTGGTTTATGAAGTCTGTGCAGGAAATGCTCTTTTGCCTTCTTATGTCAGCCAAGTCTTTTGGGTAGTTTTTTCCTAAGGAATAGGAGGGGTTATTTTTGTCTTCAAAAAAATTTCTTTTCTTGTTCCATACTGCCATACTAGTCAGAAGACAGTTTATTTTCAGTGTTTCATATGCAGGGTGTGCCAGGGTTCGAACTGGCCAGAGCTTCCTGGTGGATTGTCCATAACCTCCGTGGTTTCAGTAGGTGCCCTGAAATCATCTGGACTTTCAGACTCAGAAATGTCACCCACCTAAACCATTTGTTCTTTTCTCTAAAAACAAAGAGACTACCAAACCAAACCAAACCAAACAGAAGAGAGACAGCTCAGCAGATGCTCTCAGGTACACCAGTCCCTCTTCATTCAGATATGTGTGCAAGTATCAATACTTGCTAATGAAAGTATGAGCTGTCTGTAAGTTCAGTTTAATGATACTGAATGGGAAGGCAAAGAAAGGACAGCTTGGAGGTCTCAGAATGGCTGTGCTGTGCATATCCAGAGTATTTAAATTGACTACATTCCTTATTCCTCAGTCCTCTCTGTCACCCTAAAGCTTAAGTTTCAATGTTTTTAGAGTACCCAATAGTAACTGAACCTGAACAACCACTAAATTTGCATTACATTTACTGATATTAAGAAAATAAAATTCGAAGAAAAACTCAGTCAGGCTCTGTTATTGATTTTTATCACAGTTTACAGAAATCAAGGGGCTTGATGAACTTATTTTAAATTAATTTTTGATCTAGGTGAAGCAAACCATAACCTAATCAAATGTTTTAAATCAGTGCTTTTGACAGTCTGAAATAGCTAGATTTTGTCATTCCTAAGAATTGCTACAAAATGGTGCTCAGGCTTTAGAGGCTGATAAACTAAAAACCAGGATGTGCTCTGAAAGGTGAGTGTCCATACCAATGAGAATTGAACTGTGATATTGTCTCTGCAAAACCAATCTCCTAAATTCCTTTTTCATCACTGTATAAGCATTCCAGAAAACCCCTTTTTTGGGGCTGGGCAGAGGGGGGAGGTGGATGTTATTAATACTACAAAGACCCATGCAATTCCTTCAAGAAGGCAAGAAATCAGACATGTATCTGAGAACTTTAGCAGCAGCTTGAGGGTAAAGAAAGTAAGGGAGACAATGTACCCACTTTCATAAAGTAACACCAAGTAACTACTGTACATACTGATTTAAAATTCTGCTCTCAAAAAGATTACAAAATTATTGAAAGTTGGTTACTAATCTAAACAGGTATGGTTGTTTTTCTCACTGACCCTAGAATGAATGTGTTTTGATGCTGTGTTAATGTTATTTGGATTAAGATGTAATGGTGGGAAACTGGAATTTAGTGCCAGCACCTATGAATTTACCATTTAATAGTTGCTTAAAAATGGTGCTGGTATAATCTGTGTACATGTAAATATGTATCTTCTCACATATTTTTACAGTTGCTTTGGATTTGTTCCATTTTATAACAGTATTGTATCTATTCTTTAACATTTGGAGCCAGAGTCTTGCTGGAATATTGCAGTGCTAAGGGTCCACCTGAGTCTTTACATTTCTGTTTGAGTTTGATCGATTCCCCAGCATGCAAATACATCCTTAATGTTATGATGTATTTTGTAGTTTACTGTCTGTGGATAGTAAATGAAAACGAGCACACTTTTCAAAAGGACTTTAAGTGTCTCAGCATCAGGGAAAGCACCTGTCAAAATTGTTACAATTGCATAGTTTGCAACTGTATTACACTGCTGCTTTTCTTTTTCTGCAGTTCCTTTCATTGCATTAAAAATGAGAGATTGAGGTTGATGAGAACGTTATTTTCTGAAACACTATATTTCTTATTATTGTGTCAAACTTTATTATCACAAGTAAAAGAAGATGGGATTGTAACATTGTTGTGGGATGTAAAGGGATGGCTGATGAAGTTGCCTGTAAAAAAACCCTCAAAAAATCCCAAACAAACTAAGAAAATACAAACAAAAGCGCGTGCGTGTGTGCGCACATACATCCCAAAACAACAACAACAAGTAAACAAAAACCCCCAAACAAACAAATAAAAACAAACCCACCCAAAACCAAAAAAGGAAACCAGTAATTTTTATAATCATAATTCACTTTTTAAGGGAAACTTCCAGCCTCATTTTTTAATGAACAGAACACTTCTCTTTTTTGCAGTTTGTGAGTCTGTCACTAAGTTGGGCTCTGTGTGTGTCTGTCCATCTGGTTTGTCACAGAAGGCATTCATGGTTTCTAAAGCTGAGTAAGGTGATGAAAATAGATAGCACCATACAGGCATAATAACATGTACAGTGTATGCTCATTGCAGTGCCTTGCCACTAATGTATATAAATACCCACTGCAATTGAGCATGACATTTGTAGAGGGATCAACTCCAAAAACATATTGAATGTACACACTCCAGTTTCTCTTTACACATCCCTCAAGGTGAAGATAGGTGTTGTAGTCTGTCAGCCAGTTGTCACGCTGAGCACTTTCCTCATCATATATGCTTTGTTTCCTTATCCTTTGAATGAATGTTATTTTTTAAATTGCTGTTGGAGATAAAAGACATTTAAAGAGAATCACTTTGTATCTCTTAGGGACAAATACTCAGCTGCAGCTCTGCATAGGAATAAGTCTCCTCCTGAAGGCCTGCATACACCACAGGAATGTAACTCTTTAATTAATTAATTTATTTATTTACCTTAAATATATCCCAGCAATATAGATTATTGACAGTGACATGTTTTTGAAATATTATAATAAGCTTTGCAATTCTTCCTTTCAGCTAGTCACTGAAAGTTCTGACAAACTTAAAACATTCCATGGTTTTTACCATTTGAACCACCAAACTGACCTTTACCCAATTCCTTTGATAATTCTCTATCCAGTACCACATTCCTACTACAGAAACTGACCAACCTTATTTTATTTGTATTATTATTTCATATGCATTAGCAAAAGGAAGTCTGTGCTAAAGGAAGGTGATACCTTCTCTGTGTGTATTCCATAGGCAGGCTGCTTAACTCCATACATGCTTGTCATTTTACATCATGTCAAGTTTTCTCTTTGTGTCATTTGACCAGATTAGCTATAAAAAGAGTAGAAGTCTAAGCAGATTTAAATAGTTCCTTCAAGATCCGTTGCAGTGTAAGTGTGATGGTCTTCCAATATGAAACTGTCAAAGGGAAAAAAATAGCTGGAAGACAAGAGGAAGAAACAGTATTTTTAATGAGGCACTCTCTAGTCTTTTTATTCTTGTTGTCTATTTTAGAAATGTAAAAAAGTAGAATACTTCCGGCTATTGTGAGAAAAAAATTGCCCTGACTGCTCTTGATTTCCATATGTACTTAACTTTGTTTGTTTTTCTCTTACTACTCTTTGATATAGAATAGTTTTTTCCTGTCTTTCATTAAACTGATGATGCCTTGTACCTCGATGCTTATATATAAAAGAACTGTAGCAAGAAAAGAAGTCATGCCTAACACATCTGATAGTATTTCCACATTCATATGAAAGCTCTGAAAATCTATGATGGTTTATTGGATAGTTATGTGGGAGTGGAGTCCTCCATTCTCACACTGAAGAGGTTATTGTTAATGAAGTAGGTATTAAAGAGACTGACTTGTACATCTGCATTGCATCACTTTAAACATGGATAACTGTGTAACCAAAAGCTGCCACTTAGTTGAAAAATTAGTTGCTGTCTAAATGTAATATGCTGCCAATTCTATAATGTAGAAAAAGATCGGGGAAAAACAAAGGAAAAAGATAAAAAAAGGAGATACAGAAAACTGCTTTTATGTGGAGTAAGACTTTTAACCAACTACTTTTGTATTCCTGAAGCTTTGTTCTTTCTCTTAATTATTTGCTCCAAATGAGCAAATGTCATGTGAAATGTTGTATGGGTTAATCAGTAATAGCATGCAAATGTCTCTTACCTATTTGGGCACAGTGCTTGAGTGTATATTGCAGAACAGTTGTCAGGGTACTTTGAAGCTTCTCATTTTTTTAAAAATAAAAGATCAAGATGTCTCCCCATCTGTAAATACAGTGAAAGCTTTTATAGTGAGGATTGAGAAAAATGATTATTTTCACTTCCTTCCCTGCCTCACTCATTTTTTCCACAGATTTAGATTCACTAACTCTTTCCAGTAGTATCTGGGGGGATCAAACTAGGTATTGCTAGACAATTGAGTTTATATTCTGCTACATCTGATCTTGAGTTTGGACATGTAACCTAATGGTAAGTGTGGTAATCAGAGAAAACTACAGGAGGGTAACCTGTGGCAATTTATCTAGGTTGATTTACTTTTCTTCCAGTAATCACTAAAAGCAGATCTTGTATTTGTCATGATTTCAGTTATGTAGAGAGAGTGATTATGTGTGTATAAACTGAAAACTGTGTATGTTGAGAGTTGCTATCTTCCATCATTTCCTCTCTGAAGGACCTAACACTTCTCCTTCCCAATCCTAAATGTCTCCATATTAATCATCCCCATTTCTAGCAGACCACACATGAATGTGAGCGCCACAAAAGCCATGTTTGGCTTGGGTGGAGAAGCAGAGTTCCAGCGAGGTCAGTTGGTAGGAGATGACACTTGGGATTTCCCTGCAGGCTGAGCTGGACCTGTGGTGAGGTTGCAGCTGTTCTGTGGCATCAGTCTGGACTGCACCTTGGAGTGCCCAGCTCTTCCCTGAGCCATGTTTCCTTTTGCCTGCCTCTGTCACTGGGATGTGATTGACTTTCACATGCTGACACAAAGCACTGTTATATATCATCAAATCTACTTTGCTACGGAGCTCGGTATTGGCTGGTGAACCAGAAGAACTTGTAGTTCCAGTAGGAGTGGTTTGATGCTGCTGGTATGCTTTTCTTGTGGTTTTGTGTTCCCCCATGCCCTCCCCCCTCATTGGGGGGTGGAGATTGTTTGTTTCTTTAAGTGGTATATTATGATAATAGAATCAAGAGATAAGATTTAATCAAGGTACATAATATAAATACATAATAAAGCAGTAGAACATGTAAATAGGATCCTATTGGTACCCTGCCTTCTTGAATTGTACTTCATGGTGTGTTTTCAAATGATATAAGTGCAACGCTCTTGTTCTTGGTAGAACTTCTGAAGGCAAGATTTTAAATTCCTGTTTTCTCAGGGTAAGGTTATGTTTCATGTTCAATAACAAAAGTGAAATAAGATTGCTATCTGCTGAATGACGAATGAGATTGCATTCACCCATTTTCTTTATGTGTTATCTTATCAGTGTGTGATTTTGCTTATATGCACTTAAATGAGATATATCAATTATAACTCCAATTTATCACTGCTAGCAGCCATACTGCAAATTTCAGAGCCCTTACAGAGACTGTTTCTTCTACAGTCAGCTATCAGTTTGGACTGTTGGGCTGAAAAATGAGGGGCAGGGTGAAAGCAAAGAACAGCAAAGCCAATCTAACCAGAGACTTAGTAGCAAGAGCTCTAGATTGTTCCTGTTCTTCCGAAATTCCATGTAAAGCTCTTGTCTTGAACAAGCATGTTCCCTGTCCCTTATGACAGAAAGGGATGTGGAAACAATTACTCAACATGAGTCATAAAAGAGATAAACCCTGAAAGATAGACAAAAAACTGTTTATCCTGTGCTGAGCCACATTAGCCCAAGGCTGTGAAGTCTTGTTTCCATGTCATGCCCTGGTTCTGAACTGTTTGTCTGAAGCCCTTTTGCAGACAGCTGCTGAAAGTAAAAGGTCACAGTGCAGCAGCTTTGAAGAACCTACTTCAGCCATATAAAAGTCACCAAAAGAAATGTGAGTCCAGTCTGTTTGATTTGTTGGGAGAATTCACCTTCCTAGTGTAGCATCGTCGGTACGAAGAGATTGTGACACGCTGATGCTGTGACATATTTGTCTCTAATTTAGTGGATTAAGTGACTATATTAAGAAAGATTGTTTCTCCTGCACTGCTATAAATCTAGTGATCTTAGACCAGATTATTTCTCTTTCTTTCTTTGTGTCTTTTTTTTTTTTTTTTACAATTAGTTAGCTTTGTTCTCACTGTGGAGAATTAAGAAAAATTGCTAATCATTAAGGACATGTCAGCCTGTCCTGAAAATTGGAAAGATGTGTTGTTTTTTTGTCCAAGGCTGAAAACATACCAGAAGAGTGATTACTTTTACTGCTTTCTCTGTGGCATCCTACCCTTAATTTGAAAGTATGACTAAGTCACTGTGGATTAGGCTTCCCACTCTTGACAGTTATTTGGAGAAGTTTTCTTTGTGATGGTAAAGAAAATGTACTGAGAGTCTCCTTTGTAATGTGTCGGTACCTAAGCAACCTATTTGCTGTGTGATTTCTGCTCTGCTCTTGTGTAGTCTGCAATCACCAGGCTGGTAAAAGAAACTTTTTTCTTACTTGGAAAAAAAAAAAGAAATAGAAAAAAGAAGGATAAAGAAAAAGGTTACTGTGCCTAATCTAAAGGAATGGATTCATTTTACTCAAGTGTCCAAAATGTTAGTTAGCTGAGAACATGCCTCATTGCTTGATGTGAAAAGATATCCTTGCCAAAGGGAAGTACCTAATGTGTTCTGTCATTTGATAGTGTATCCTCATTTTCAACCACCTAGTACCAAAGCATATAAGTAACCAGGAGAGAACTTGGTTCTAGGAGATGTCAGAATATTCAGGTTTTGAAATGCCTCATCCCACTGGCAGTGAGGGGAGCCTAGGGTTAGATTGTGAAGCTCAAGAACAGACAAATAATTTCTGTGATGCTGGGAAGATCTTTTCATCTAAACCCCAGGCAATTAGAGAGCTTTAGGTTAAATAACAGATTTCTGTTCTTCCATATGGTGTTTGTTTGCAGAACTCTCACAGTCTGTTGTTAGACACTGATATAGCTGTGCTATGGCTTTGTTGGGCATGTTATGGATCCTGCAGAAGCTTTTATCTCTGCTGTTTACCAAGGGCCCTTTGGGCTTGCTAAGAATTACTACTCACAGTAAAGTTTTTATTTCTAGAGGCTATAATTTTCTGTTCTATTTTTTAGTTTTATCTGTGAAGAAATTCTAGAAATGAGATCTGATTATATGTATTTATACTGTGCTGTTGTGTATATTTGTCATAATGTATATTCATCATTTGCCCAGAACCACTCTATTGCCTGGAACTTACGATGAGCTCCAGGAACTCAGCCTGCCCTCTGTCTTTTTCTACTGATACACCTCCATAAAAAAAAAAAAAAAACCACCAAAAAAACAGCTATTACAGTGAGGAAAATAGCAATACTGATCATAAGCAGAACTAAATACTAAATTTTGGATCTCTTAAGAAGGATGTTGCTAAACATAAAAATTAAGCTGTACTCAAATGTGATTTTGATCTTTAAGAACAGTGGAACAAACATGGAAGAAGATCAAAAGGTTGGAAGAGGTTGAATGTCTAGTTGTGAAATAGTAAGAGATACAAGGTGTGGTCTTTTTTCCACCCAAATCAAGGTTTGTGTATGAAGTTTCCATTTTGCAAGTCCTTTGTCCATGCTTTTACTGGATTCTTAGTTGTGGTCCAGAGTGCTTACATAAATATTTACTGTAAAATGAATGCTTGCTTAATTGTCACATGCATTAAGCTTTAGGATATGTTTGGTAAATAGCACAATAGGTCAGTCAAGATGGTTATTGCTGTAATGAGGAAATGTGAGATTTTACATCAATGTTTCTGTGCTGCAACATTCAGATTTTATTTTTTGTGAATTGTGTTGATAAAGGAAACAATACAAAATGATACTGACTATTTTTAAGTATTTTATTACTTTGGAAGTATTCTGTACAGTGATTCTAAAATTTCAGCCTTTTCCACTTAAATACTCAAACAAAGCTAAAAAGAAAAACTTCCTTATATTTCTATCTTGTGTTTCGGAAATGTTCAGAATGACACTCTAGTCATTTGACAAGACTATTATTATATTATTATATTTTTGTGTTTGACAATAGAGTATTTTTGCAGGAGAATACCATTCTGCTGCCCAAATGGATGATAATAAACCTGTTCAGGTCACCAGAAATGCAATACTTAAGGCCAACAGTGTTGGACAAGGTTCTAGGTCCTTTTTGAGATCAGATTAAATAATAATTTACCTTTTAAAAATGGAATATAATTTCTAATTTTTTTTACTAAATTTAAAATAAATCCAGTGAAATTAATTAGTCTTAACATGTTTTGTAAATATTCTTTTTGCAGAGACTGTCTTTTTTTTTTGCCTCCAAAATGCCATTTCATTTCTTAATAATGAGCTTGCTAAATAGAAGGCTTCCTACTTTTATTTCTAACACTGATATTTCTGGTTATGGAAAATAGCTATTTGTATTTGCCAAAAATAGGAATTAACTAATTCTGGTACTTTATTTTTGCAGTAAATATGAATGAATAAATACTACCACTTTTGTGTTTTATAAAACTGGAAAACCAAACAGCTTTTGTAAATACAATCATACATCAACAAACACTTGTCAAAATGTCAGTGTCTCTCCTCATAAAACATAGGTTGACGTAAATCACTGTACAGGTAGTAATTAATTTTATTTAAAAAGTAAAACCAGAATAGTAATTTTGAAGTATTTAATCTTCTGCTCCATTCCAGGAGAGGAGGTATCTTGCTCGATTTGGTGACATTAGGGTCAAAAGATAAACTGTAACCAATACCTCTGTTTGTTTTTTTAGCAATGTTAAATTAGCAACCCCTCAGACCTCTTGCAGAGAAGTACAACCTCAGTAATTGAACATGTCACTGGGGAGTATGCTTGGTTAAGCTGATTCCTATTATGTTGACTTGTCAGGGACCAATAATTAAAGCTGAAGAGGGATGCTCATTAGTGTCTACAGAATGATTCAAAGAGCAGAAGGGAAGAGTCCTTCAGGCACACCTGCTAAAAGCTGACACTGCCTGGTGGGATGTAGCCACCCGACCAGCTTGTTTATCTGATGAGTTGGTGGTGCAGCTCTAACCAAGAGTAAATAAATTAAGAGGTGAATGTACGTGCTCTTTGAATCAAGATACAAAACTGTATTTGATGTCTACCCTTTAAGATGTTTGCATTATACTCTGTCTCTACAGAATTTTATTTTTAGTATTTATTGGATAAGATGTACAGCAGTATCTATTCAAATGGCTTCCTCCTCAATCCCTGAGTAATCATTTCAATCATTTTAGCTGGAAACATCATAATATTAATAATCTCTCTGTTTCTTTGAACTCTCAAGGGCCTGGATAACTTCTAGGAGTTATAGTACTTTTTGATGATAAATGCCATTATTAGCATACATTTTTCACACTTTCCCTTTAAAAAATGACTAGTTTGAGTAGGGTTTTTTTTTGTTTGTTTGTTTGTTGGTTGGTTGGTTGGTTTTATTTCATTCCCGCCACTTATGTTATTGACTGTAAAACTTTAATTTCAGTGAAAAACCAGACAGGAAAATGCTCAGAATGACGCAGCTTGAATGGATGGTACTTACCAGAGCAAGGAAACAGTATTCGTGTAGTAATTCTGTGTTTTACCTAGAATTAATAACCTCAAATTTAAATGGAATTGGGAGCTTCTGCGGGCTTAAATTGAGATAGTTCTCTAGATTCTTCCATATTATGAATAACATGAGAAACTCCAGTTTTCTCTGACACTCACAATAATAAAAGAAACCCACACAACTTAGAAACTTAGAAATAAATGTAGACAAACCCTGTGAAACTGGTTATGAAAGTGGTGTAACATTGGTGTAACATTGGTCTAACGGAAAACTGAGGATGTGGCAAGTTTCTTGATGAATAGTTCAGTTTTGTTCTTTCAGGTTATCTTTAAATGGTTTTTATCGCACATTTTAACATACGTTATTTTGATAAATTCAACTGTTCAGCTAGAAAGCCATCTGCTGGGTAAGCCCTTCTATTTTCCCCTGTGTTTTCCCACTGGATTAAGACAATGTTTCCCTGCTCTAGAATTACCTTCTTCCCTGTAGCCATCTCTAAAATCTTCATACTGTGACATTTCAGTAGGGTCAGTTAACAGAGAGTGGACTCCCAGAGAGCCGAGCAATACCCGTGAGACAGCCTTCAGTCATTAAAACTGCTCATGTGGACCCCCAGATCCCTTCACAGTGACTCACAGCATAGCCTCAGAAAAACAGTGTTAACTTCCTCTCTCATGGAAAGCTGTTACAGATCACAGACATTGGGGGATGACAGAAAACCGGTGAAAAACCCAAATACTTTTATCAAAAATCTTCCAGTCCTTATGTGTCCTAGAGACCTGTTGAAGTTTGGAGACCTCTGTTCCTGCAGAGTTGATATTTTATGAGATCCCTTTGGCTTAAGGCTGTGTGGACAATACAGTCTTCTTACCTTTGGGAACAGGTCTGCTGGAAGGAGCAAAACTTGCATTCTGCCTTTTTGTATGTTCCTCATCATCTCTCACTGTTTTTAATTGGAGTAATGTTAAATCAATTTTTAAAATCATGTAATCAGCATGATCGGTATTAATAGAACACTTTTGTAGCCCAATGCCACTTGTCAGCAACTTAAAGTGAGTTTTTCATCAAAAAGAAAGAGGTTGTGACCCCTAATAAAAAATGGATATGAACAATCAAGTAATCAGCTTTCTAAGATTGCTTAAAAGGATCAGACTCCTAAACATAAATTTCTACATTTATTTCAGACTCAGGTCCCCAGACTACAGGGAGGCCTGTGACTTTTGGACCACTTTCTTTCAGACTGAGCATTTTGTTGATAATAATATAATCTTTCCTGTGAAAGAAATCAGTATTTCTGGGTTGCTCACTTGGCAGCTGAGTGTCATGAGCTGCGCTCATTGTCAACACAAGAAAAAAACAGTCTTGTGTCAACACAGAAAAAAGTCTTTCTTTCCAAAGACTTAGTGCTAGTTTACTTGCAGAACTTTATTCTGCATTAAGATTGTAAGCCAGAGTGCCCATGTAAGAATAAAGACATTCCTTAAGTAGTGTTTTTCAAATTGCCCTACTGAGGCATATGATAATGAAAAAGTAATTTGGAAGTAATCCTTAAGCTCAAATGCTGTAAAACTCTTGGGATTAAATTTGCCATGGGTAGGTATGGAGCTACCAGTGCACTATTTTAAAGTGCAGGGAATACCTATAAAACCTGGGAAATGTGGCCAGGGGGATGGAACAAGTATCCTGCATCTGAGACAGGCCACTAGCACTTTTTCCATGATGCAGACATCTAGCCACAACTTCGCCAAATCCTGCTAAAAGCACAAAGATCTGTAATAGAAAATCCAAAAAAGATGCAATGGATTCTTCTTAAAGCTCTGTGAAGAATAAACATAAAAGGTTTCTCCCCATTCTTATTTTCTCACTCACATGGTACCATATCTATTTTCATATCTTCAGAGGGCTTTCAAAGTCACAGCAAAGCCACAGCTGTTTAAAACAAAATACTACATGAAAAAAACTTTGAGGAGTCACTTTTTTTTTTTTTTTTTTTTTTTTTTTACCCTGTGCTGGAATAAGCCCTAAATACTTAACTTTATTTATATATTGTGAAAGAGCTCTCTGGATAATTTTTGGACATTGACCTGGACTGTGGAAGTCACAAGGTGGGGCAAGAACAAGGATTCAAACCGTCCATCAGCTGTGGCTGAGGACACCTCCTGCCATAGGGAGCCCTTCTGGCTCTCTGGTGTGGAAGCTGCATCCTGACCCCAATGAACATAGCCCTCAAATGCTACATTTTCATGGGAAGTTTTAATTGCTGTGCCTTGGTATTTTCAGATTATGAACTTTGGAAAATTTCAGTCTTTCTCAGTTTATAAAGGTCCAGTGGAGGGTAGAGATGGTAAGAAAGTGAACCCAAAGAGGGATTGTGACTCCCTATTCAGTGGAACAGAGGAAGTCCAAGCCTCCTGCCTTTTCACCAGTGAAGTGACCCAGTGTTGGCTGGGGACAGTCACCTTTCTGCATTGTCACAGGTGGATTAATCCCCACAGAAACAACAAAATACAAGCTGTCATCTTTATCTGTTTCTGTCTAAAGGCAGTTGGAATTGCAGTGGCTTCCAGCAGATGCAATTCAGTTTAGCAACTTGTTACAGTGCAATGCATCATAAGGCACTGTACTTTCTCAGAGGAGGTGTCATTCTAATTTAAGACTTTGCAACATAAGAGAATATGTGATCAGCACAAAGGTGTTCAGTTCTGGTCTTTGAAAGAAAAAGGATTTTCCTTCTCAAAAAGACATTTTCAGTTTTATGTATTAGAGGAGTAGGTGGGAAGTACTGGGAGAAGGAAGCTTGAGTTGGTCAGAATGATGAATGAGACAGTATTCTTTGGCATGTGTGTTTTGAGTAGATAAGGTGGGGAGTGTGTGACATTGTTCTTACAAACCAAAAGACATTGGTACATATCTGAATGAGTTTTAAATAATATAAATGAAGAGAAAGGATTGAAATTTTAAAAATGGAGATGTTATGGTAGAAGAGCTGAAAGCAGCTGAGCAGTATCTCAATAGTGGTGGCAAGACACAGAGTCCTACCAGATTACTTCAGAAAAGGACTCAGTGACAGGGAGAAGAGGGAACTCCCAGCACTGATGGGCTGGGAGGTGGGGGCTGATGCAGCCCCACTGAAGTTAATTGAATTAAATTGATTTAAAGCACTGATGAACTAGACTACTTACACTGAATGGAAGCGAAGGCCTAAAAAGGGAAATATAAGAGAGAAAAAAGTATGATATGAGATGCATTTGGACTAGATGAGCATAAGTAAGAGGTAAATTTTTCAGGATGGGATGAGTGAATTTTAGTTGCAGCTGAATGAGTTTTTCATTCATTAGCTTGTTCTGTCCTATTGCATTCCTATGCACAAGGCAATCACAATGGACGAGATTAAAGTCACTGACCTTAATTTGCGTTAAGTCTGAAAAAAAGTCCTGAACCTGTTTTCCTAAAGCAAAGTTTACTTGCCTGAAAAATATCCTTGTTATTGGGGATGGAGATGATGATAATTTATGAGCAACCACTTTTAAATATTTGCCGTGTCTTGTCTACAGAGAAGCAGCACCGGCTTTTGCAGTTGCTTTGTTTATCAGCAGTGTCTCACAGTCTTTGCCCTGGAGACTGTGACAAGCCTGTGTAGAGTATCCTTGTTCTTTTCTCTACTGCTCAGTCCATTTAAAGATAATAGGCCATGCCCAGCATGACCAATGAAAAAGGGAAATGGCATTTATCTTTCTGGCATCCTCTGATAGCTTAGGACCATGCTCTGCTTGATCTGCAGCTCCATGAACAGTCTATAGGGAGTAAAATATTCAGCAACACCTTTGAAACACAAAGATCTATTTGTGCTCTGTGGCCTCAGCTTCTCTCTAAAAACTGTTTCCACTTGTCTTACTTAACAGTGTACAAATAATCCAGCTTTCTCTGCAGCCCTTTTAGAGGACAAAATTACGGTAATGGAAATAAATGGAAATGCAATTAGCTGTCTCTACAATATGTCTTCATATGTTTGATCACAAATAGCTTGAAATCCAAATCCAGACCTGGCTCTGCTCCATTGAATCATGTTTTGTTAGCAAGAGAATTATGAACATTTCTAATAAATAAATTTTAGAAATAAATAAAAATGAAGGGACAAGCAGGAGAGAGACATAATTATTCAGTGAAGCAAGTGTCTTACAGAGTGGAACAGACATTTAGAAAATTATCTGCTTTCCTTAACAACAAGGAACCTGAGAGTTGAATTGATTAATGGCTTTAAATATCTTCACAGGGAAAAATTACTGAGTACTAATAGTCACCACTCTCTCCTGCTTGTTCTGAAAGTAAAGCAAAAGCCAGTAGTGTTGAAAGTCAAAATTAAATGCATTCAAATGAGAAGTATGGGATACGTTTCAGTAGTGATGACTGGTGGCAATTGAAAAAAGTACTGTTAGAATGGGAAGGTGGGTGTTCATTTTTTGATACATGAGATGAAGACTGAATGCCTTTCTGCAAGAATTCTGACAAATACAAGGTATTGGATTCACTACAGAGATCATTATGTGAAATGTAATCCCTTACTTTATATAGAAATCTAACCTAAATGATCTGATATTTTCAAGGGTTTAACTTCATGGAGTTAAGCCTACTTTGTTCTTTGTGCTGGTAGTGTGGATGTCAGAATCAGAACAAATTAGATTTACACTCACCTGCAACAGAGCTGAATCTGGCCCCTAGAGTTCAGATTACTATGGATACAGTACACATTATAATTGTAGGAAATAAACCTCTGAAGTCCATATGTGTATAAACAAAAGACTCTAATTGAAACCATAATTGAAGTCCAAGATAATAAACAAAAAATGCATTGTCTTGTGTTTGCATAAAATTAATTATAAGGTAAGAGCAATAATTAATTAATTCTATTATGTCATTGGTAAAGAAGGACCTGTTACTTTGTATTTTTAAACTTTGGATCAGAAATAGTCAAATGACTTCTTAATGGAAACGAATTCTGACATTGAGTACAGTTAACCCTTTCTTAGAAAAAAAATCTTAAAAAAATAATAAATCTGGTAATGATGAGCATGCTCTAGGTGCTGTAAAGCCCTAAAAGAAAGCTGTGTCCTGCCCATTTAGTATCTGATTTACTTCAGTTTTATTGCCCATTGCTGGCATAATATCAAACATTTCCTTAGTAGGCCCCAGCACTTATATGAAGCTGTGCCAAGGTTGTTCTGTATGTAATCCAGAAAGCCTTTTTCTGCTGCGGGGAAATCACCGAGTTAAGGGAATGATTATTCCATTGTGTTCTGTTGTTGTTAGTTTTTCTTCAACAGACTTGAATTACCCTATCTTAGCTTTATTAGTATTGTTGTCTGTTGTACTTCATAATCAGAGCAGCACAGCAAACAGTTCATTCAGCCCACGGGAAAATTTCAACCCCAGCATGTAAATAGATACAGTTGATAAGAAAGGAAACAGAAGAGAAGTGTACTGAGGAAGGATGAGGGAAATGGTGGAACAAGTGTAAGGCAAATTGGTGAAAACTGTGGAGTCAGAAAGGAGAGTAAAATGCTAAGAGGCATTAGCAGGAAGGAACTGAATAGTTATGACACATTCAGACTGCATCCTGGAGGGCCCAGCTGGGATCTGCCAAGAGAGGAAGAAAGAAGAATGGCGCAGCAAAGTGAGTGACCAAATACATTCCATATAAAAACTCATATTTAAACAAAAGATAACTTGGAAGTAAGTTAATACAGGTCATGTTTATACTGCACATGGCAATAGATTTATTTGGGAGACTTGTTTGGAGCATACACCAACATGAGTTTTCTTCTCCTTCTTGGTGGATTTTGAGGTTTTTTACATTTGTCTACTTTTGCCCTGAGTAATCAAATTAGTCTTTCAGTCAATAGCTACACCTTTCACTGGGCTTTCAATATGTCATCATTTGAGAAACACGGCTCATGAAAACATATCCCTAGAATTGCCCAAGTGGGAACTGTGAATGGCACAGTTAGTCCTCTTCTGTGAATGAACTGCATGAACTCTTCCTCTGTGAGGTCCTATCAACTTGTATGAAAACCAATCTTCTGGTGAGTTCCTGGAGGAACTGAGTCTATAATTGGAAAAAAAAGTAATGGTTTTTATTTTCATACTGGTGTATCAGTTATGATAGAAAACAATGTAAAAGAAAAACCACTGTTTTACTGAGTGCAGTGGTGTTGGATGACATATTAGCTCTACTGAACTGAAGTTGAGGAAGTTTCCTTATGTGCAAAGAATCAAAAATTCCAGCTGTAGAATTTGTTGGTGAAATGGGCTGCACATCTAGGTCTAGTTTGTTTATAAGACTTATGTTGTAACAAATAGCTAAAAATTTAAAAATGTAATTTAGAGATGATGTTTCTAAAACCTGATAGAGAAAGGCACACACACACACACAAAAAAAAGCCATAATGTGTTTTCCCTGCAGTGATAACATTAAATTAGAGGACTTGAAGAATCAGAACTGCTAGCTACAGAAGCAGCACAAATCTCACCTTGATTCTGACTTGGCTCTATTAAAGGAGTGGTTTTCAGATCAGGTGGCAAAGCTGCTGTCATTCACAAGCCTGAGTGCCATTTTCTCCTTGACCATCTCACTGCCTCAAGGAGACTTTCGAGTAAAAGCATTGCAGAAAACACCATTTGGACCAGTAAATAAACCATTATTCATATTTCACTGGATACTCATAAACTTGTAGCCTTGAAATAATAACTGTGCACTTCATCTGCTACATTAGTGTATTTGAAAAACTGTACATTTCCAGGTGGTATGCACTGGAGGTATTACAAGCCTAATTTTAGGATTAAGATCTCCACCCTCTTTCAGTCTCCACTTGAATGTCACCTCAGGGAGTTGCAGTTATCATATTCTTGTACTCACTTTGCTTTTAACATTTTCAAATAAAATGAAGACAATTTTCTTCAGCACTGGAGAGCATAAAAGCATTACAGTAAGGAATTGGCAAAGGCTGTGAGTTTTGCCTCAGTTTACAGAAGTACCCCAAAGTTGAGGTGCTTAGCTATGCTACCCAAACCTCCCTTGAACCTGCAGGATGTGCCAGAAATAACTGCAAGAACAAGTTTTCTTACAAGGAAAGGTCTCAGAGCTGCTCCTGACCACAAGTCAGAACTAGAAATTAGAGAGAAAGACACAGATAATAGAACAACCCTTGAAAATAACTGCTTCTTTTTGAACCTCCACTGAAAATCCATTTTAGGTTTAGTTCCAGTTTTGGTTGAAATGTAAGTAGACTTTTGTTTATCCAAAAGACTTTGACTATCGTAGGCTATAACTGAATTAAATTCCAGGTCAAATTACATGGTGCCATTTACTCTGCATGTGTTTTTGATGGATTTTACTTAGTAAAGCACTGTATGTCCTTTCTCTAGCTTTAACTAATCCTCACAACATTGCTGTGAGGCTGATAAGTAATATCCTCATTTTACAATCAGAGATAGAAAGGTTATGGGACCTGCCAATGTATACAGAATATAATCAGTATCAGGACTGGCAGAAATACTTCAGAGTTCCTAATTACTAATCTTATCTTGAAAAATATATAGGATATTCTACATTTTGATTCAATAAAACTTTCCTCTGTGTGTAAATCTCCTCTGTTTCTATTCAGGGATTGCATAAGAGATACTTGGAGGTTTTTCCTACTATAAGCTGTACATAAGTGTAAATCAAAGATCAACTGCAGACTTTAAAAAAAAAAGGAAACTTATTTCCAAAGAAGTATCGAAGTCATGGGAAATTTGATTTGGAGTAAAACAACTCTGAGTTTAAGTAGGCTAATGAATTACTACATGTTGTTCATCTTACTGCCAGTTGATTATTTTCATTTTTAATGCCTTGTTATGCCCCTTTGTAAGCATCCTTGCCTAAAGACACTGAAAAATTAACATTTTTCTCTAAATGGCATGCATGACTTAGGGTATCACACACAAATAAGTGAAATGAGCCATGTTGTCAGGTAAGTAGTGACCTTTTGCAGTGAACCCTCTCAGAAAGTACTATAGTCCTGCATGAAGTAGGACTTCATGAAGTTGGTCTAAAAAAGACACAATCTGCTTCTGCTTTTTCTAGCAGATGCTATAAGTGAACCTAATGATTATTTAACTTGTGGAAGAACTACCCACTTGCTCTCTTAGTATCTTCCATGACACTGAAGTCACTGACTTCTCATGGTTAAAACTAGGTGGATGTTCAGGTACTGAAAGCATTTTTTGGCTCTGTGGCCTTTTATTTTTCAGAAACTCAGAGTAACTTTTGTTTTAAGAAGCAATTGTTTAAATACTATATTTTACCACTGGCTTTTGTAACAAGTCTAATTTTTGGCCTTGACCATTTAAATACCATCTTAATGGCTTTCCTTTTAATAGAACATAGAAACAGCAGGGCTTTATTTTCTGCATCATCAAAGCACTGCACCTTCTGACAGAAACAGTGTCTAGTCTGCAGTAGGCCAAATCCATCCCCCTGATAGTCCATCTGCTGAATTTCACAGCCAGGAGGAATTTCATCACCTATAGGTAAACAGTGTTTTACAGAAAGAAACATTTTCTCTTTTTTCCTAATGCTTACCTGATCAATAGGCCTTTGAAGCAAATGAAAAAAAATTATTATTGCCTAAATAGACCCTATGTAAAGCTCTAAACAGATGTGCTCCTTTTGCCAGTTTTATATTGAGTTTTTTTATGTGGTAAAAAAAAAAAAATTAAAAAAAATTAAAATAATTGCCTTTTACCAGCTAGGATGAAGTAAAAATATTGTAAATTAGGGAAAATTAGGGAATACTGTCAGGTTTACAGAAACAAGCCCCATTCTAACACAGGTTCAGGAGTTGGCATTTTATTTAATAATTTATGCCTCTTTTAAAAATCAGAAGTAATTG
Source organism: Dicaeum eximium (assembly GCA_013396995.1). Lineage (NCBI taxonomy): Eukaryota > Metazoa > Chordata > Aves > Passeriformes > Dicaeidae > Dicaeum > Dicaeum eximium. Next base: position 2,246,239 of record VWZP01000837.1, read on the forward strand.
TAGGGATTAGCTAACAGTAACAAATAAAAAGTGCATTTAAAATTAACCTGACAGGGCATTTTTTTGTCATACTGACTGATGTGTACAGTCCATTCTTTTAAAAATTCAAGGAAGCTTATTTGAATTGTAAATTGGCAACACATTCATACTGAAGTCTTATTGTGTGATAGTGTGACAAATTACAAATGGAATATTGGCCAGGCTTCCATTTCTTGCATTTTTTTCCTGGTTTCTGCCGCTATTATCATTAATCTGTTTTACAGAAGCTCTATAGCGGATGGTTCTGGACATGGAAAGTACATTAAGTTTCATTGTTGGCTGTAGCAGGACTCTGTGTGGCTTCGGTGACCTGTGACTTCTCCTATTGGTTGTAATTCAGTGCAGTTGCTACTAGGTTTGCGTCCTGCTGTGTGTGGACTTAAGAGATTCTGGCATACTTTATGCCTGACAGCTCATGTCATAAGTATTGGATTACAGAGCTTTTGCTAAATTGTGTTAGAAATATCTTTAGAAATGGTGCTGGAATGTGGTCCTTTAAAAAAACTAAATGTATACAAGTAAATCTTCAGGAACCCGTTATCGGAAGTGAATTCTCCCTTTTAAGTCTTAACTGAACGTGTAAGAATGCTGGAGATGATTAAATGTGGTGATGTCATGTACTACAAGGCATTGTTTAATTCCTTTGCAATTTAAGATTTAATGTTTTATCCAATGGGAAAGAAATGGGGAGTTACTCCAATGTATCTTTTTTCCCTGCAGCCCCAGGCCGAGCGCTGGGGGTGTTCCTCCCTGGGGCTGATTGTGCAGGAGCAAACATCACACAAACAAGGAATGGTGCTCAGGATGCAAGTTAAGGACGGACTTGGAGGGTACATTATGGTGTAGTGAGAGAGAGAGAGGGGGGGAGAGGAAGAAAGAAAAAAAGAAAGAAAAGAAAGAAAAAGAAAAGAAAGAAAAGAAAAAAGAAAGAAAGAAAGAGAAAGAAAGAAAGAAAGAAAGAAAGAAAGAAAGAAAGAAAGAAAGAAAGAAAGAAAGAAAGAAAGAAAGAAAGAAAGAAAGAAAGAAAGAAAGAAAGAAAGAAAGAAAGAAAGGAAGAAAGAAAAGAAAGAAAGAAAGAAAGAAAGAAAGAAAGAAAGAAAGAAAGAAAGAAAGAAAGAAAGAAAGAAAGAAAAGAAAGAAAGAAAGAAAGAAAAAGAAAAATTAAAAGAGACCGAAAGAATTATTGGCAGCAGCCCTTTCTGCTGCCACTCACCACCTGCCTTTTGTATTAGTTAATTTTGCCTTTACCCTCTTAAGGATGATCTCCTACTATCAGACATTTCCTATCAGAGCTTAAGTTGACAAATTCATGCCAACTCACTGCAGTTTTGCAATATGCTCTGTGAAATATTAAGGAAATAAGCTTCTGGGTATTTCTGGCTTGAATTTCTTTTGTTGTATGTGCTTCTAATGGTATCTCTGATTTCTTTGCATTTGTCTTGCACTCTGCAAGCTGTTCAACCCCCATGGTCTCTGACTTTGTTTATGTATTCACAGCAGCTTCTGGTTTTGGAACTGGCGAACTAGGAAACTCAGGCTATAGTTTTACATATAAGTAAAGATACAGGGATTTTTTTTGTTGTTTTGCATAATGCTGTGTTCACTTCTGGCACCTAATAGAATAAAAGACATAGGTTTGAATTGCTCCTTCAGTAACAGGCACCTAACCAGTGCAGCTGGTCTGGGTTTTTCTTGCTGTGGGGGAAAGAAGGGTGATGGGGGTTATGGTGATGCGTGGTGCTCTTAGGAAGGGTCTTCAGCTCATTTCTGAATTGAGCTCTGAAATTGCTTCTTATTCCTCTGTGAGCAAAGTACCTGGAAAGGGTGTATCAGTGAATCCCTAGAACTAGGTGGGGTAAATGCAGGTCCAAATACAGTCATGGAGTACATACATGCTTAGTACCTGAACTGTTTTTTAACAAATGGTGTTTCATCTTCAGGTGCCAGGTACACTGGTCTGTAAGACTAGTGGGAACAGAAGAACAGAAAGAGTGATAAATTTTATGGCTTTTTCTGTCTTCAAACAGTTGTGTGATTCTGAGTCATTTAATTTGCCTATGCATCACTTTATCCAGCTAGAAATTTAATGTTTTCCTTGCAATTCTCCCAAAGTTTTCATTCTAGCATGAAAGGATCAAAGTAATAAAAAATATTTTTTCATATCCTTTGCAAATGAAAATTGCAGAGCCTTAGAGGCCTGTTAATTTATAAAAGCTGAGGATCTGGCCTAGAACAGCCCAGTGTAATTTAATTTGCAGACAGTCAGTGTTAAGTATCCTTCGACTAGGCTGTCTGTTGAAATTTCTGCATATTTTCTTGTCACTCTTCCAAGATTTCTACTATTTCGGTTTTTTCCTACCATTCTTATTGAACAAAGACAAGGAAGTATCTAATAGATTAAGGTGAAGTCTAGTAACATGGTTCAGTGGACTAATATTTTAATCTGTGAGACCCTAAGATCAAGTGGACTCAATTTCAAGCCCTGCCAGTATTAATTTAATCATTAGTAACGTTGCAGGTATTGAGAGCCTGGAGCCTGCAGGTGTTTGCTGTTGGGGAAACAAGCTGCACCTTTGCCCTCCTGTAATGCAGTCTTTAATGCAAAAAGACATCTTCCTGATTTAAGGCATGTCCTGTAGAATGATCCTGCCACAGCAGATCATGAGGTTGATCTTTTCTAGGGTTTCAGGATTTGTAACTTTGCAGCCAGTGTAAGAATGACTGGTACAGATCTTTATGACGATTTTATGTATAAGGCATGGAAAACACTACATTTGCATTTATGGCTTTAGCTATAAGTTCACTTTAATAGAGTCTCGTGCGTCACCTTTAGTAAACTTATGTCAGAGTTACTTCAAAATTAATTGACTGATCAGTTTCACAGATGCCGTGTGAGCAAAAAACAGGATCCTGAAAGGGGACAGAAAGCTGCACAGAAGGTGAAAACTGGCAACAACTTAAGAAACACTAGCATGGTTATAGGGTGCTCCTTCTGTAAATTCTGTTGAGTTTTTCCTTGCTAGACCCCATTTTTACCTTCTCTGAACAACTTTTTGTCTGGTTAGTGGCAAAAATACGTAAGCAGGAGGGCTTCCATATGTATTTTGAACATACATTTAGACTTCTAGTGCTTCAATCTGTTGCTTTTCTATATGCCATGTCTCTGTTAACACATGAACACTCATGTGAATTTTGCATGTGAATAGCAAAATTCTGTGTGTACAGGAAGAGAACTTCAGGAAGTCTAGATAATGGAAAACAGTAGCTTTTGATAGATATTTTTTTTTCTGTGTTGTTTCTGAGCTTTCCCAAGTAATTATACAGCTATTCACAATTCTTATTCATTAGCAGATGCAATAATACTTACCTGTTTAATAAGATACAATATTATTTCCTTTGGGAAAAAGATATATTTGAAATACTTTGAAAAGGAATAAACAACAAGACTTGTAATTAAGTATTGCTATTTTAAGTGAAATGGGTTTCAACCATCAGCAGCCTGTCCTTCTTCTCAGCCTTTAGGATACTGCTGCACATGATGAAAAGTTTAACTTGTCAAGTATATATTTAGATATAGAAATCGGAAAATCAAGCTTCATGAGTGATAATTATGAGCACCTGGAAGTAATTTGTACCAGAGAGTTAAACAAGTTTTCCTTCTCTACAAATCAGGAGTTTTTAACCTCCCAGTCACTGGAAAACTCCCCTCAGTTTACAGTGACATGGCTTGTGGCTCATTCCCACTAGTAAACATGGCACCAAGCAATTAGATTGTCATTAGAAGATGAACATTAGCTTTGTAAAACAGGATTAAGAACAAGCTGAGAACAGGTGATCAGCTGATGTGTGCAGCTCCTAAGTAACGCTGTGCACACAGGAGACCCTTGGGGCAATGGAATTCCCTTCCACTGGCTTTCAGTAGCCACTGGCCCAGGCTCAGGGTCTGGTTTTCTTTTAATTTTATAGCATTCGTTCTTCAGAACTACAGAAACTTTCTAATGGCAGAAAGGTTCCTCCTCCTCCAAAGTGTATAATAGTAGGATGTTGTTGAGCTGGAAGCTCTACAAAGACAAGAATGAATTTATTCTTCTGACCTGTAGGAAGGCTCCCCCTGAACAGGCTCTTCCCAGGTCCCTCCTCTGTTTCCTCCTTATCTGTGTGCAGATACCATCTGAGCAATTTCTCTTGTATCTCCAAGGCTGCATTGTTACTGCCTAGCTGAATATAATCTTTCTCTACTGCTTTAAAATCAATACAGGCAAGAGAAGGCACTACCAGAATAAAGCATGTGTATATAGACGTTTTCTTGGTGAGGGCAGCAACATTGCAATGCATACAGACAAGAAATGCTCTTCACAGGTGTTTAGTTTTGAAATTGCAGGAAACAGTTATCATCTGTATTACTGGGAAAAGGAGCAGAAATGTAGAAAAAATTAATGTAAACAAAGTTCATGTAAGTTAAATATTTAGTAGATATTGTAGTAAGTATTACATCATTTTTATAAATTTCTATGAAGTACAAGAAGTAACATGCTAATAATACTTTAAATTATTTAATATCCCTTTATATACTGTTTATTAAATTATTCTAATGTGGTCAACAGTGAGGTTCCACAAGATAGGAATTTTAGGTAAGATTTTTTTTTAATGGAAGTAGATAGCCAATGAAACAAAGAAGGAAGATACAATCTATCTCTAGAAGAGTGCTTGTAAGTGCTTGATTGAAAGTAAATGAATTAATCCAATATTTTATTCTCTGTGAATGATGACTTATGTGGAGTAACTAAATCATGAGCTTTTAATTGTTACTTTCTTTAGTCTATTATACAAACATTTCATATAATTATGTCTATTGGATAGTATAGATTTAGCTTAATTTAGGAAGTATATAATGGAAATAAAATTAGGCAAGAAAAATTGGTATTAACCTTACATAATTTTCCTTTATCATAATAAATGCTTCTGCTGCTAAACTCTACTGAATTTTTTTAAGATTAGAATTTCATCAGTTTTAATGGGTCTCAGTTATTAAACATCTGCTGGATTAGGACCATCATATATAGTTTCAGAATCAGAGACATAAACATCAGATGAAATACTCATTTGAATACAGTTATGCTAAATAGCTGTATGGGAATGCATATGCTAAAGTATTTGGATGAGCTGGCATTATAGAAAGCTGCTAAATTCAGATACCTGACTTTTGGATGTGTTGAGTACTACAGTCATGCAGTGGTGGATATGCACTGTATTTTACAGCTCTCATTAAATTGTTACTGAGAAGTAATTGGAAAAAGATGGCATGTAGGTATGACTTTTCTTCACAAGATGTCTCTTTTCATGTAATTCAGTCTGAATTAAGTTTAGGATTGTATGGCTTGGACATTTTCTGAAATATTTCTGTTGTTGATTTGCCAAACACTTCTTTCTTGATTTCTTGCTTTCTCTCTCAGTTTCTTGCTTTCTTGTTTTTCTTTAAGAGAAAAAGAAACAAGGAGAAAAAAGGGGGATGGGAAGACATGAATGAGAGATTGAATTTGGAAGTGATCTTTCTCTTGTTACATGATGTGAAGCATGTGTGGGAAATGTTTTCATCTTCAGAAGTCATTTGCCCCATGCAGAGAATGCATGAAATGAAAATAACTTCCCAAATTAAAATAGAATGTGTAGTTTTTTATTTACAGACACAAAGAGACATAGTCACTCTTATACACACAGACAGGACATACTAGGGATTGCATTTTATTTGATGCTTGATTCTTGAAAAATGTCACATTTATAAGATGCTATTTGGTAAATTTTAATGCAGAATTACTTTATTTAATCAAAAACATTGAGGCTGTTATTCCACTTTATGAATCGAACCTTGCTCACTCTATGTGGCTTGTATTTCATGAGCATTCACATTCAATCACACCTCCTTCACCTCTACCATCATGTTAAAATGTCTTAAGAAGGTGGCTGGGTGACCCTTCTCCTTCATGGAGTCACAAATATTGTCTTTTTCAATCAGTGTTAATAACTCCATCTTGAATTTACCTTTTCCTCTCATTTTAACTAGCACTTTTTACATCTGGCTGAAAGTTTTCTTCTCTTACTATTATTTGTAAAATTTGAGAACCAAAAATTTCCAGCCAAAGCTTTTAACACCCAGTCAATGGGATCGGGAGCTTGGATGCCTCATGCACCACATCTCCAGGCTGGTGCTCTGGCTGGGCTGGGAATTTCCTTCCAGAATCACTGAGATGCGTCCTGGGACCAGTAGTCCTGCTATTTTTGGAAGCCATTTAATGCCTGTTGTAGTCCAGTGACAAATGGCCTTCTTGGCTGTTTTCAGCTGGCCCAGCTTCTTTAATTAATCTTGCTGTAGTGTCACACTTCAACTTCTGCAATTGTTCTCTGGCTTTCCATGCTGAGGAAAGTTTGTGTTTGTGTGACAGCCTGGCTGCTGACATTCACTGTGTGCCATTTGAGCTACTTTGAACGCACAGGGTTCCTATCTTTGCCTGTCCAGGCTCTTGTTGACTTCGAAAGAAAAGGAAAAAGAAAAAAAAAACAGTTTACTTTGAGAAATACTGAGTGTAAAAAGATAGTGTACATTGAAACAATGTTCTTAGATTTACTGAGCAAACTAAGGTATCTAACTTTACATAGAAAATTCTCTCTGGTATACAGTTATTGCATCTAGGATTTTTCTGACAAAGTTCAGATTTTTTGTAAAGCAAAGTTTAATAGGTAAAAAGTAAATGCAATAGTATATGGTTATTATCTTGTAACCCTATCAAATCTGACTGAAGGCTCAGGTTTTCTGTACAGAGCAAGAAGATAACTTCAAAAGCTCAAATAGTTTGTAGTTTGGAGAAGCAGTCAACTGAGAGAACTTAAAGATCAAAGTGAGAATATCTGATTTTAATGATGCAGAACATATGCTTCACCAAAAACCTTTTGGATTAAAAAAGTTAATGTAATCAAAGAGAGCTGAACTCTTTGTTTGGATGTAAGAGCTCTATGTTGAAGCACTCTGCACAATATCCTATTGTGGGCTGCTACAGTAGTTGTGTATAAGAAGTGGGTTAAAGGAAACTTAAGAGAAAACTGAAGCTGGTGCTCAGCAACTTTTGTTCTGAAGATCTAAAATATTTTTGTTGAAGAGCCCTGAAGAGTGTTGAATCTGCAGATAGACATAAAAAGCAAGATTGTTCTCTGGGAACCTGATTAGCCTTATTCAAATCTCACAATCTAGGAAGTTCCTCTGGAGACCTTTTTATTTACAGCAAATGAAAAAAGAGCAAAACTAAAGAAAAAAACACCAGATAAACACAGACATAGCTGCAAGAGGGAAAAAATGCCCAAGGGTGTAAAAGTTTCCTTTCATTTCAGTTAAGGGAGATAATGTAGTCCCCATGCCTGGACAGAACAGCATTGATGAGATCAATTTCACGAATAAAAAAATACATTAATTGAATTATAATTATAAAGAAAAAAAAATACTGCACAGTGAAGATAGGTAACAATTCTGTTTTGCAATAGCTTCTCGGAGTTTCTTTCAAGAAGTTTTTCCATTAATTGCAGTGAATTTGGATGAGAAACTGTAGGAAAATACAAAATGTATTTTAATATAAATATCAACAATAACATGGAGTGTGTTGCTTTCATGTGTATGTAACTGTAAATAGCTATCTATATATGTGGAGTTTGATGATTCTTGTAAGTCTCAACTCAGGATGTTCTATGATTCTATGAAGAATTGAAGGCATACACCACTATTTGGATTTCTTCTTTTAAACATACTCTGGAAACACCAATTCAGTCACAGTTGCCACTTGCCAGGGGAAAAAAACTCTTACTAATGTAAAAGTGTCCTTTTTTCCCCTTGCCATCACTAGCATCTGTTCTACTGATAGCTCTCATTTCTTATTTGTTGTGACATTGCTGTTTTATTCTTTCTGTCTATGTATTTGAATCTTTCTGACATGTTTCTTGGAATGCCTTAGGGGAAGAAAGGGCTGTCTCCCCTTTCCTAAAGCTAATAAAGATAACTGTTTGGGTTAGTTTTTTTCTTACCAGCCTGTTGTTAAATTTTGATTTAGACCAGTGCCAGAATAGTGTAAATGGCTGGAGCTCCATTGGTCTTGACAAAAGTAGACAGAAGTATAGAATCCAGCTCTGAACCTCCACACTGATGTAAGTGGAAGCTGTGCTTGTTATGCTACCACTGGTTTCTTTTTCTCTGATACTAAACTCATTCTACAGCCACAGAAACTCACTGAGGCCAGTCAGGTAGAAAGCCAAAGTTAATAGAAATGTTCAGCTTTTTTTTCTTTTTTTTATTGAAGCAGCGTTTTTGGCTCTGTCATGTGACTTTCCAGGTTAAGAAGTAGCAAAATCACCACAAGCTCCATTTTACATTTTCTGGATCTTTCTGCATCTAATCTTTTGAGCTGTCCTTGCCTTGAATAAACATGCTTTGCAAACAAGCCAAAGCAAGACAAAATATCCCTTTGATATTTAATAGCTGAGCATCCCTGCATGTGTGACTGGGCTCATCATGAGATAAAGGGAACTGGTTTTCAGGCACAAGGCTGATTTCAGAGGGAGGCCAGGTTTGCAAGCTGTTGTGTGTAACAGAAAATCCTGAGGGTTACTCCTCTCCCTCTGCTCTTCGTTGCTAGTCCTATTGTGACTGAGATTAACAGACAGCTGAGAGCAGACACACTACTACAGGTTCCACCTTCTTCTCCCTGCCATTCTCCAAGGCTCTGTGTGGTAAGTTGTCAGGAAAGCAGTGTATTATACTCCATGGAATGCCATTGACTTTGGAAGATATATTACTTATATATGGCAGCCACTGTTTGAGAGCAAAACTCTCCTGTGAGGACTTGGTGAACCCTGTTCTAGTCCTGGAAGAATTTTTTAAACTTTGGATCAATGGGACTCTAAATGTAACAGGGCCCTCTTTGGTGAAGTCTGTTGTGCTGTGCCACCTTTCTCAGGTCTTGATTCTCCAGGTTGTATATCTGCTTATGAGTGTATGTCTGGTTGCTTTTACTCCAGTAGATCCTACTGAGTATTCATCATCCCCTTATTCAGCCACCTGCATTCATTAAAATGAGATTTAGGTGCAGCAAAAGAAAAATAGGAAGATCTTACTTGATGAAAAGTAAAGAGGAAGTAATTGAATTTGTGAGACTTGTGTACTTGGATGTTGGGTAGTTCATCAGATAAGGCAGTGAATCCAAAATATGATTGTGAGAAGGAATCAGTGCATTGTTGCACTGCTAAAGCTGTATTTTTCCTGTTCATTAGTTACTTCATCTAATTTACGAAATGCATAGACATGGGGTAAATCTACTGCAATTGCCAATGAAACCACTCAAGGAGTCCCATAAGAATGTAAGAGGAGCACAGTTCCTTACAAGAGTGAAATAGCAAAAGCCCAATTAATCAGTGGTTCTTTGCAGATTTTAGACCAGAACTGGCATGCTTCCAAATGGCCCTCAGAAGAGGCCTAAAACAGCTCAGGAAATGATTTAATGGGCACCTGGTCACAGATGTGTTCCTGCCAGACATACTGTCTGCAGTGGTGCATCCCAAAATGGCCCTACAGGGTCTGAAATGCAAGAAATGTACACAGAAGTTCACTTCAGATTTGGGGAGGCAATAAAAGAAACAACAAAAAACCCCAAACCTCCCCCCCCCAAAAAAATCTGCTACATATTCTTCCTAATGTCTTAACTTTCTTGTTAGTCATGCTGGCAAGTACCCATATTCTTGCTGACATTTTGGTCAGTATTTCATCATTTATCTCATCTTTTGTCAAATCAGGCTTTATTTTGTTTATCTTGATGTCCACTTAATTCTCATTGTTGCAAAACAGCAGGAAGAAAAGTTCTTTCTCCTGGCCCAGGATGGTTGCAAGTGTTCAGCAAAACCCATCAAACCTGCCAGTGGTGGTTGATCCTGGGATATAAACTGCTAACAAGTTGCTCGATTTTGCTCTGCCCTTTTTTTTTTTTTGAGTGCTCATGGTTCTGCTGAACAATAATTTCGTTCTGTTCTTCCTGCTGTTTGATGTAAAGTTGTTGCTCATAAATTTAGCACCAAGTTACTCACGTTGCCCGGGTGATGGAAAGCTGCAGTTAGGAATGTTAGTGTTATTGATGTTTCTGGCCAGGTTTTCACTTGGAACAGGAGTTGACGAAGTAGCTCTGATTTTCTTGCATAATTTCTTTCTGCCATAATTATATCTGATTGTTCCGATCTTTGCACGTAGCTTAGGAGCATATGTAAGGTCACTGGCATTTCAGAAGCTCTGGCTAATTTGAGTTTTAAGGAAAATGTTTAGAAATGTGAATTTGTATAATCGTCTAAATTAAGAATGTTTCCATTCAGTTCAGTTTGAAGTTTCTGCCATGATGAAACTTTAGTGAGGTTGATTTCACATTTCTGATAGGAACTTTAAGGTATTAAACTAGGAAAAACCCTCAAGAAATATGAGACATATTTTTAGATAACAGACTGAAAGCAATGTTTCTTAAATGCTTAAAAATGTAAATAATCCTTATTTAAATATACTAGAATTGCAATAATTCTGCCTTTACAGATTATTTTTGAAATACCTAAATAAGAGTTAATTTGCAGGCCTGATTATGACTTCATTACTATTTATTTCTAACACTTCAGCACGTGGTACCTATTACATGTCTTCCTTACAACATGTTACTGCTTTTCCTATCCCATCTTCTTTATGACAAGAGCAGATGCATGTGAGTCCTGCTTTTCCCACCTTCACATCAACAGTGCTTACAGAAAAGACTGCAGCTAGGTGCAGTGAGGAGCTGCCTTGCATAATGTTTGTCCTTGACAAATATTTAAAGAGGACCTTTGAGTTTGGTGGAAACAATCGCAGTTAAATTTTTTGTGACACTTATGGAACACTTGAGGGTGAAATTTCTCTTGCCTGATAATGATGTTCTGATCTGGGTGGGAGAAGTCTAATTTCAGTGAATTAAATGGGTCCACTTGATGATAAACTGATGAGGGTAGGCATCTATAGAAGATGGTCCCACTCTGGGCCAGGTGGTGTGTCTGATTCTCTCCAGTACATGTCAGACACCTCCAGTCTACAGAAGGTGGAGATGTAAAAGGAAGCAATACATGCAAGACAAAAACCAGAAATGTGCTGTGCTTTATCATAGATATTTGTGATTTATCCCCTTTTTGTGCATTCTTCTACTCATCCATTTCCATGAGATCTATGTGAACCTATTTGCCCCTCAACCATCTTCTGGGGCTTAAGGAGAAGGGTCTCTATTCAATCTGTCCTGCCTCCAAATTACAAGACTGAGGCAGAGAAATTGTTGCTTTTCATTTCCATCTTTTGGATTTATAGGAAGATACAAATGCTTTTGTCTGTTATAGCAAGCTATAGGATGCATAGAACTGACTATTGCATCATTCAGATGGAAAAACCTCATTTTGGGTTAGAAGCATCTAGCATTTCCTCTAATCTGCACAGTTCTTCACATAAAACCCAGGGTAAGCTATCTGCATGGAAAAGCTCACATAGCTCTTTTTTTTTTTTTTTTTTTTT